>CM050169.1:71069909-71437409 GCA_027410445.1 Discoglossus pictus
ACTAACAAACAGCAAAGTAAATTAATATTCTTCTTTAATGTTTAAGAACCTATAAGCCTTATTATTATTATTATTATTATTATCTTTATTTATATCGCGCCAACATATTCCGTAGCGCTGTACAGGGGTTGAGTACATAGCAGAAAACAAATTAAACACCTTGTAAAGAATGGAGGGCCCTGTTTTTGAGCATAAAATCAAATGTACATAGAGCTTGTTTCCAAGGCCTGACACAAGATTGAAAACTCGCAAACTTACAATCTAAGCCTTACAAAGAAGCTTAAATAAGCATAGCAAAAGTGGTAGACACAAATAGGATTGTACCAAAAATTACACAAACACATAGCAAAGTAAATTAATATTCTTATTTACTGTTTACCAAGCTATAAGCCTTACAAAGAAGTCTAGATTTGTATCCCAGAAGTGGTGGACACAAAACAGGATAATGCTAAAAACATTGCAATCATATCCAAAATAAGAAAAACATTAATAATTACAGTATAGAAAAAGAATAATTGGAATATACAAATACATTTCAATTATTTTTAAAAGATTGCACAAAAAACAGCATAGCAGAAAAATTCACCATAACAGATACAATACACCAAAATAATGATTTTTTTTCTTTATTACAAATACATTCAAATCAAATAACATTTTCATTTTTCTTTTACAACAGATACTGTGTGAAGACCATCGGACGAGGACTTTCAACAGAGGACCAGACCATCGGACGAGGACTTTCAAGAGAGGACCAGACCATCGGATGAGGACTTTCAACAGAGGACCAGACCTTTGGACGAGGAATTTCAACAGAGGACCAGACCATCGGACGAGGACTTTCAACACAGGACTAGACCATCGGACGAGGACTTTCAACAGAGGACCAGACCATCTGACGAGGACTTTCAACAGAGGACCAGACCATCGGACGAAGACTTTCAACAGAGGACCAACAAAGATTCTGATCGAAATCACACTTCAACCAAGGTACAGTATAACAAGTAAAAAATGAGAAAACTAAATAAAAATGTTTGCTCTGCATCCATGTCAACAGAAAAAAACAAACAAGAACAAGCACTAACTATGGCCCTCATTCAATTGCAATTTCGCCAATTGAATAGGGGTCTAAATAGGCACATCACATATTTTTTGAAATAAGTTTTTAGTTGGTAAACATCTATTCACAAACAAGGTTTTCACTAACTAAAAACTGATTAAAAAAAAAAAATGTTATTTGCTTATTTAGAGCACTATTGAATTGGCCAAATCGCAATTGAATGAGGGCCTATAACTTTTACCAAAATATAACTGACACATTTCTGATTTACCTCTTATTTGTCTGTTATGGACAATAATGTTTAACAGTAAATCCAAACCTCAATCTAGCCCAAAAAAAAACAAAACACCATAGTCCACAAAAGTCTCAAAACATAGACTAAATAAAATTTGCCATTCTAAATTACCAGTCGTAATGTACAAAATTAAGCATAAAACCTAAACACACACAGAAAATAGAATAGTACAACAAATAGTAGAAACACCGCAAGAAAAAAATATATATTTAATTGACCGAACATATAAGCTTTTATATAAAAGATCAAAATACTATTATGACAATCCCCTCTACTAAAAATAACAAAGACTAAATTTTGCCCTTTACTATGTCTACAAGTTAAAAGTACAACAAAAAAATAAATTGACAAAACAACTAAAATATAAGTTTTAATTACCTATTAGATGGAGAAGTAGGTATACAGTCAGTTTCTTCCCTGTGCTATTCATCTAAGGCAAAAATTACAACCTACCACAGAAAGTAAGACCAAAAAAATAAAATACACTTATTTAACAATACAAAGAAACTACCACTACAATAAACTACAAGCACATATAAACAAACTGTTGATAATAAAAAATGTACAAAACAAACTTAACATCTCAAACTAAACTAATTAAAATTATTTTCTTTTACATATTCACATGGCTACTAACGAGAGCAAACAAGAGAAGAAAAGACGTCAAACTAGAAAAAGACAAGAGAGATGTGCCGACCAGCAGACACCAGAGGAGAAAGAAATTTGACGAGAAAAAGAACACAAAAGACTTGCAAGCAAAAGACTATCAGCTGCAAAAATTAAAGATACGCCAAAAAAAGCTACCAAGCAAATAAAGCTCAAACATCAGATGACATTTTACCTGAAAAAATAAAAGAGATACCAAAAAAAGCCAAGAAAAAAACAAAGCATTTAGAACCTGTTCCTGAAACATTACATGACATTTTACCTAAGCCAATGCAAGATATACCAAGAAAAGCCATGCAAAAAAAGCATTTAGAACCTGTTGTTGAAACATTACATGACATTTCACCTGATGAATATGAAAGTCAAACTGCTATATGCTTTGCAAATTGTCCTTTACTCAAGTCTTTAGCAGTAGAGGTTCATAGTTGTGGGGAAATGACTACTCAATGTCAGTTTTGTGAGGCTTATTATTTTAAACAGGAGAGACCCAGAGATGGCCAATTTATTAGTTGCTGTCAAAAAGGCAAGATCAAACTTCCAGAAAGAAAATAATTTCCAATCTATTTACAAAACATTATGACTAAACCATACTTTTCCAAACTACAAAAATGTTAAGACAAACATAAGATCCTACAATAGTGCTATATCCTTTGCATCTATGGGGGCAACATTAGCTGCTAATGTACCAGGACATGGTCCAAGTCCAAGGACAAATTTATCATCAGACTTCACATTTACATCCAGAGGAAGGAGAGCAAAGTAAATTCGTTCAACTATATGTCCTAGATACAATGGAAGCTGTTGACCAATGTATGCAGCTGGAAGAAAATAAAAAATTCTTACCCAGTGTTTTTATAGAGCTAAATAACATTATGGACAATAACCCCTACAGTAAAGCTTATAAAAAATTGTCAGAAGTAGAAAATGAACAACTACTTCATGCACAAAGACATCAATTACCAATGCCAAAGGTTAATAAGGTGCTTAAAAGAGACAGACATACTGATAAACGTCATTATAACTTGCCAACATCAAATGAGGTTGCAATGGTGTTTCAAAATGATGAAGGAGAACAATCATTTCAAAGAGACATTAGAATATATCTCAGAGAGGAGCAACCATTCATTAATATGAGTATCTTAAGTCCAAGTTTAGATCCAATGACATATCCCATTTTTTTCCCACATGGAGAAGCAGGTTGGCAACCAAAATTAACACTTCCCAGTTACCCGAAATAATGTTTCCATGCTTGAATTTAAAGTAGCTCAAATTGCCATTCGAAATACATTTAATCCAATTTTATGTGGTGGAAAACTAACACAACAATGGATTATTGATTCCTATTTGCAAGTTGAGGCCAATAATTTAAACTTTATAAAATATCAACAAGATAAACTACGTGTAGAACAATATTCGAGACTAATGGACTATGTTGCTGACATGGCTACAAGCAGAGACATGACAGCTGGCAAAGCCATCATTTTACCATCTTCCTTTCAAGGATCTCCTCAAAATATGAGAGAAAGATACAATGATGCTATGGCTATTGTCACCAAATTTGGCAAACCTGATTTATTTCTTACATTTACAAGTAATCCACAATGGCCAGAAATTACACAAAATTTACTTCTTGGCCAAAGTGCTTCCGATAGACCAGATTTAGTAGCCAGAGTTTTTAAGATTAAATTAAATGAATGAATACGTGACATCACTATAAATAACTTATTTGGCAAATGTCTTGCTTATTTAAAAAAAGAGGACTTCCACATGCACATCTTCTGATAATACTTTAAGAAAAAGATAAATTAGATACTTCTGACAAAGTGGATGCAGTCATTATTGCTGAACTACCAGATCCAGAACTATATGGTAGACTATATGAGATTGTTACTCATAGCATGATTCATGGACCCTGTGGTGATCTTAATCCACAATCACCATGTATGGAAAATAATAAATGTTCCAAAAATTTTCCAAAAGATTATAGAGACAAAACCTATGCCAATTGTGATGGCTATCCACTTTATAAAAGAAGAGAAGGAGATAATGCCATTATTCGTGGCAAAAAAGTTGACAATAGATATGTAGTACCCTACAATCCACATTTACTCATGAAGTATAACGTCCACATCAATGTAGAAGCCTGCACTTCCATCAAATCCATTAAATATGTCTACAAATATATTTACAAATGCTATGATGCAGCTACTGTAGTCGTCAAAAGTGAAGACAACCCTGAAAGTAGTGAGTTAGTACATGATGAACATGCATCTCAAGTAGATGCTTGCTATGTCAGTGCGCCAGAAGCTATGTGGCGGCTTTTAAAATTTGAAATGCATGATAGATCACATGCCATATATAGATTAGCAGTACATTTGCCACAAAGACATTTAGTGTATTTCCATGCTGGAAATGAAAGTAATACATTGGCCCAAAGCGAAGATCATCACACTACACTAACTGCATGGTTTGAATTAAATTCCACAGCTTCAGAAGCAACACAATTCTTATATATTGAAATTCCGTATCACTATGTTTTTGTGAATGGATTATGGAGACCGAGAAAAAGCAGAGGCAATAAAATAATTCCAAGAATTTACACAGTCGGTCCAAGAGACGTTGTTAATGACAATAAGCCTTATTAAATTGCGATTCAGTAAATTTAAAAGCGCTCTATTTAAGCACACAGCATGTTTTTTTACAGAAGTTTTTAGTTAGTGATCTTCTATCCAAAAGCAAGGTCTTCACTAACTAAAAACTTCTGTAAATGAAATATGCTGTGTGCTTAAATAGAGCCCTTTTAAATTTACTGAATCGCAATTTAATAAGGCTGATAGTATTTGAATCCTTCCATTTAGCTGCAAGACATAGAAACTTACTAGCTGATGATACAGAATGGGAAAGATGTTTAGAAGAAGCAGCACAATGTCAAATGCCACGGCAGATGAGAGAACAATTTGCATTTATTTGTATCTTTTCAAATGCTCCAAATGCATTAGCTTTGTGGGAGACATTTAAAAGTAATATGGCTGAAGACTTTATGCGACGATACAATGAACCGATTGCACACTTAAAAGCGTTAATGGAAATCCAAAAAGTGTTTTTAACTCATGGATTCAGTTGTGCAAATTTTAATTTGCCTGATCCAGGTCTTATAGATGACATCAACTTTGAAGACTATGACATTCAAATAAAAGTAGAAAGAACAGAAGAAAGACTTGCAACTTTAAATACCTTACAATTGCATGTTACTGCGAAATATGAACCCCAAAAAAGGCCAATGCAATGGGACAAGATCAATTGTTCAACTATTAATGGACCATTTTATAGATGCTGAAATTTTAACTGGTACCCATAAAGGAGAGAGAGTTTTCATACCAAGAATAGATTTAGCACCAAGTGAAAGTAGTCTCCCTTTTATACTTCAAAGAAGACAATTTCCCATTATTATGGCATTTGCCATGACCATTAATAAATCACAAGGTCAAACGTTCAAATCTGTGGGTATTTTCTTAGAAGAACCAGTATTTGCACATGGTCAATTGTACGTTGCGTTATCACGGTGCAAAAATCCACAGGCTATTAAAGTTTACATTGAAAATAATGAAAGTCAAGGTGATTTATTAGAAGATGGGCGGATTTTTACTAACAAAATTGTCTACTATGAAGTACTATAACTTCTCATTAAAGAAATAAAACCCATGCAAAACAAATTTAAAAGCATTGAAAAATACAAAACAATAAACAATTCAGTCATAATTAATGGAAGTACTGTTTATGAATGATTCACCTCACAAAACAATTGCCTTGCATTATTTTTACAAATTATGTTAAAATGTTAATTAACTATGTTACTGTTTCTAATATACTTTCACGTTCTTTACTTCAACATATTACAAAGTTCATGTTAAGAGCTCAACCACGTTTTAAGTCACAATGTAAAGATTGTCTGTTATGTTAAGAATACTCCCTGGATTAATGTTTATCACCAGTTCATGGGGGCAGGAAGGAATTAATTTAAGTGGGTACGTTTCAAGGAGGGTTTTTACTGTTTACCTTCCTCTGGATTCAATGTATATTGAAGTTAACAATTCTTCACATAGAAATTGCATGTTAAAAAAACATTACCTCAAGTCTACAATACTGATTAGTTTAAAGTTCAACAGTTTTTACATTCCAATGTTAATTCTTTTAATACAAAATTATGTTAAAATATTAATTTAATATGTTACTGTTTATAATGTTCCAAGTTGGAAAAATGTTTTTTTAAGTTCCTTAGTTAAACACATAAGAAAGTTCAAGTTTCAAAAAATATAATGTCAAGTTTCTTACTTAAATATATTACAAAGTTCATGTTAAAATTGGGTATGTTTCAAGGAGGGTTTTTACTGTTTGTCTTCCTCTGGATTAAATGAATATTGAAGTTAACAATTCTTCAGATATACATTTCATGTTAAAAAAAACATTACCTCAAGTTTATAATACTAATTAGTTTAAAGTTCAACTGTTTTTACATTCAACTGTTAACACTTTTAATACAAAATTATGTTAAAAAATGAATTCACTATGTTACTGTTTATAATGTTCCAAGTTCAAAAAATGTTTTTTTAAGTTCCTTAGTTACACAGATAATAAAGTTCAACTTTCAAAAAATATACTTTCAAGTTTCTTACTTAGATATATTACAAAGCTCATGTTAAAATTGGGTACGTTTCAACAAGGGTTTTTACTGTTTGCCTTCCTCTGGATTCAATGTATATTGAAGTTAACAATTCTTCAGATACAAATTGCATGTTAAAAAAACATTACTTCAAGTTTACAATACTGATTAATTTCAAGTTCAACTGTTCTTACATTCAAATGTTAAAACTTTTAATACAAAATGCTTTAAGACTTATTGTTCACCAAGAGAACATTTTACAAAACTAAACATGTTTAATATCACAATACTTACAAGTGTCAAATATGTATAATAATATCTAAAAAACTTCGCAAACATACACATCTCATTGCCGTCATTTTTTGACGGGCAAGTCGCTAGTCACATATGCAGTATAATTGTGAGCATGCGGGTTGTTGCTAATGCTGTGGCCCTCGGGAAGCAACTTCAGACCTCGCAAAATTTACGGACTTACAAGAAACAAATGAGGCTAAGGACTCAAAATTACTTTTTTTTTTTTTAATATTTTTTTATTTTATCATTTATTTTGTACATATAAAGAAGTGGAGCAGCTAATAACATATATGTAAATACCCCATACAAGAGAGGGTAACAAACAATACAAGAACATGATCTTATCGTCGCCACATCTTTGATATCTCTCGAGTTTTGAGTATATTTTTAGAATCAACAGAAAACGGGAAAAAAAAAAAGAAATTCTTCCCTCTTTCCTCCTCTTTACCCCTTCTTCCTCCTCTCCTTTAGGATTTGTCGTGGAAACACTATCAGTGAAAGTTTCATCATCATAACTTTTCTAACATATTGTCAGAAATTGGTCCCAAAGCTGCCATTTTATTAAGCGAGTGGCCTTAGGGAAATTATCTCTGGCGTTATCGGACAAATCTAATCTCATCATTTCTCTGTTCTTTGAGATAGTAATCTCTAATTCTTTCCAAGAAGGTACTTGAGGCTGTTTCCAATATTTCACTAATAACCATTTAGCAACTAAACATATGTGTGATATTAATAGTCTTTCCCCTAATGGGAAGATTTCCAATTGTGAATGTAAAATAAACATTAACGGATTACAAGAAATTTGTTTACCAGTAAGAGTCGATAGTTCTTTGCTTACTTTCGACCAAAATGTTTTGATTTTTTTACAGTACCAACCACATATGGATGGTTGTACCTGGTAGTCCACATTGTTTCCAGCATAAGCCATCTAAATTACTATATATTCTTTTTAGTTTATTGGGGACATAGTACCATCTATGGATTAATTTGATCATCATTTTATTATATGAAGAGTTAATTGATGAGTTCTTAATAATACCAAAAATATTAGTCCAGTCTTCCTCTTTTATTATAGTTTTCAAGTCAACCTCCCAGGCTAATATACCCAAACTCTTTTCCAAGGGAGTATTTTCGTCAATTATATTGCTAAATTTGGAAATTATATGTGACGATTCACCTTTGATTAGATATTCTTCCATTTTCCAGATTTTATTCATGTTATTAATTTTATATCCTTGAAGAGTAAGGTATCTTTGTAGTCCTTCGTATTCTAACCACGTTATTTTATCTAGATTAAATTTCTCTTTAAGTCTTTTCAATTCCATTAAACTACCTTTTTCAAATAGATCTCCCACGTTTCTAATATTATGTAGTTTTAATAAAGACAAGAGTAGTCCATTCGATTTATTATGAAGGAAGTCAATTGGTGCTGCCAAGGAAGGAGACTGTATCAATGCGAGTTTTATTTTATTTTTGTGCCATATGTTAATAATATATTTAATATTGGGAGGTAATTCTGAACTCCCCTTCGGTTTATACTTAGTAGTCTATAATATATTTTTTATTGGAGATCTTCCCGATAGGGAGTCCTCTATTGTTAGCCATCTTGGAGTATTCTGTTTATAGTTATATCCAGCTGCTTGTGTAAGTATAATTTTTTTATTTAGCTCTTTGATAGAGGGAGAACTTAATCCCCCTTTCTCCAATTTCTTGCAAATTATAATTTTTTTAATTCTTGGTTTTTTCCCCTGGTATATAAAGTCGTCTAATGTTTCTTGCATGATCTTTATGTAGTAAGCCGGTATTTTACCCGTGAGGCATCTCATTATATATGTGATTTTCGGGAGTAAACTCATATTAACTGCATTTATTCTAGATAACCATGATAACTTTAAGGATCTCCAATCATTCAACTGATTTCTTATTTTTTTCAGTATATCATTATAGCTATCTTTAAAGTTATTTCTTATATGATCTGGGAATCTAACCCCCAGGTGTACTATATGAGAGGACTTCCAGCAGTAGGGATATCAATTTACTAACCTGTTTTTTCCCTCTAATGGAATATTATAGGTCAGTACTTCCGTTTTCTGTTGGTTCATTTTAAAATAGGAGAATTTACCAAATTCTTCCAAACTGGTCTGTAGAGCTCTACAGGAGTGTTCAGGGTTTGTTATTGTTATTATTATATCATCAGCATATGCCATTATTTTGTATTCCTCTTGTCCTATTTTAATCCCTCTAATTTCTGTAGAGTCTCTAATCTTGATCAATAAAGGTTCAAGAAATAGGACAAAAAGCAATGGAGACAGTGGACAGCCCTGACGCGTACCATTCGATATTAGAAATTTGTCAGAGCTAAATTGTAAAGATGAGATATGTGCTATAGTATTTAAATAAAGGGGTTTAATTGCTGATAAAGTGAAACTTTTCAAGCCAAAACTCTCCAAAACACTCTCTAGGAAATCCAACCTGACCCTGTCAAAGGCTTTCTCTGCATCTAATGACAGGGTCAGGGAGGAGATCCTTTTTCTTTTTATATAGTATAAGGTGTCTAACAGACGTCTGGTATTATCCGACGCTTGTCTATTCGGAATGAATCCTGTTTGATCTAAATGTATTAAAGAAGGTATAATCTTGCTTAGTCTATTAGCTAAAATTTTAGAGTAGATTTTAATATCGACATTAATTAGGGAGATTGGGCGATAGTTTTTGTAGTCTTCGGGATTTTTTCCTTGTTTCAATATGTTAACTATTTTTATTTCCGTTAGCTCTGGTGGTATCCCTCCTTCTTGTTTTATCTCATTAAAGAGATTGCATAAAGTACAGTTTAATTCTTTACTAAGATATCGGTAAAATAAGTTATTAAATCCATCTACCCCAGGTGTTTTATTTTTTTTATTTTTGGACACGATTTCCGTTATCTCTATACTTTCTATTGGTTTATTCAGAAAGCTAAGTTGAGCTTCCGATACTTTGGGGAACTTTATATTGTCTAGGTATTGTTTAATCTCTTCTATCCCTGGCTTAACCAATTGACGATCTTTCTCTAGATTATATAGTTTACTATAATAATCCTGAAATACTAATCCTATTTTATCTGGATGGGATTGTAGAATGTTATTTAAATCTAGAATTTTTTCAATATTGTTTTTAATATACTGTTTTTTCAATTTGTTAGCTAGGAATTTACCTGATTTGCCCCCTTCAAAAAATTGTGTTTGCTGAAATTTCCATAATATTTTATCTGATTGAAGCTGGAGAATTTTTTGTATTTGGGTATTTATGTCTTTTATTACTTTACTATTTTCACTATTTGGTGTCTCCCTAAAGATATCTTTCATCTTGTTTAATTCCAAATACAGGTTCCTTAAAGACTTGCCTCTTAACCTTTTTACTTCGGCTGCTTTAGCAATAAATATACCCCTCATATATGCTTTATACGTACACCACAGGGTTATATCTGAGTTAACTGATGGCTTGTTAATTTTTAGAAATTCCAATGTTTCTTTTTTCAAGTATGCAACAAATTTCTCATCCTTCAAAAACCAAGAGTCCAACTTCCAACTACTCTTTTTCCTTTGAATGTTTGTATGTAGGTCTTGAATAATTAGTTCGTTTAAAGAGTGGTCTGACCATGGGGTAAGACGGATGTTTATCTTTTTAATTACTTTTAAAGTTGGAAGGTCAGTTAATATATAATCTATTCTGGAGAATGAGTTATGTCTGTATGAGAAGTGGGTATATTCTCGTACACCTGGATGTAAGATCCTCCATGAGTCTATCAAGTTGTTATCTTCTTTTATTTTACGGAATGCTTTTGAAATACAATTTGTTTGTAATACAACTTTCTTAGGTCCGACTATTTGTTTGTCTAAATTTTCGTCAAATATCATATTAAAGTCACCACAAATTATTAGCAAGCCTCCTTTGATTTTATTAATTTCTTTGAGAAGTTTCCTAAGGAAGCCTATTTGACCTTTATTTGGTAGATAAGTAATAACCAATGTTATTAAGCGTCTATCAATCTGTCCAGTCCATATTATATATCTTCCCTCTGGGTCGATCTTACTGCCTTCTTCTGATATTTTCAAGCTATTTTTAAATAAGATAGAAACCCCTTTTGATTTTTTCTTAAAGGTAGAGTCTAATCTATTTGTATATTTAGTATTATTCATATATTTTAGATTTTCCTGTTTTGAGTGGGTTTCTTGCAGACATAACATTTCCGCATTTAATTTGTAATACTCTAAAAAGGTCGTTTTTCTTTTTGTTGGAGAATTCAGACCATTAACGTTATGTGAAATTATTTTTATTTGCATTTTACTTTATTAAAAAGATATGTCCAATATTCTTTGATTGTTTCCACGACTCGAGAAAGGAAAAGAGAAAAAAAAAAAAAAAAAAAAGAGAAAAAGAACAAAAAAAAAAAACAATACATATAATAAAAAGCCGCCCCACATGACTGTCAAAATAAACTTAAAAACCAGCTGCAAATTGAGAAAAGATGTCAGCTGATATTTTGCAAGACGCATTAGATATTAAGAAATGAAGATATGTCGCTCAGTTGCTGAGCGAGGGGGAGGGATCCAGGGTACAAAGAATATAAATAGGGGTACAGGGGAACATAAAAAATATAATACATTTGCTACAAGCCTTCTTTGTGATAAATATCTTCTTTTCTCTCTTTTTTCTCCTCTCTTTCTAGTCCACGAATGGTCTAAAAGGGAAATCTCCTTAATCACATATTTTAAAATGTATCATTTTTTTTTTTACTTTAACTTATCTCCCCCTAATATAGTCATATCTATATAATTCAGAGTGTTCCCCTTCCGTCTAATAACTGGAATATATTTATAATATTTCAACCGTCCGAGGAGAGAGGGAGAGAAAAAAAAACAAAAAAACATTCACATGAATAATCAATTTTATAAGTGTCACTAAAGTCTTCCCAGTATAACTCTCTTTATCCCCATGATTTTCTATAAAAAAAATTTTTTTTCTTATAGTGTATAGTGCTCTTTCCAATCTAGGGGCGATTGCTTACAAGTGATCTATCCTAGTGAATATATCTCGTCTTAATTTGGTAACTACACACTACTACCAGTGATTTTACTTTCTTAGAGGTAAAAAATTTACCTATTTATCTTTTCTAACTAATAGTTTGAGTTTTATGTGATAAATTAATATTATAAGTTTTATCTCAAACCCACATGATCGTGGATCTATACCTTTAATAGAAAAAAAAAATATATATATATATTTCTATTGTATTATAACCCTCTGACTATAATCATTTTGTGATAATCTTTGTGTTTAATAGTGTCTACCTATCGCCCTTCACCTTACTACTGATTTCAAATATTTATTCCTATACGCTATATACTAGTGTTACTAATTTTGCCTTAATCTCCCATCAGTTTAAATTTAAGTTCCTTCTAAGGTCATTATAATCGTCTAGCTGTAGCCTATTTTTTTAAAAGTCTTTATGTTAACAAATATTTATCTATCCCCCTTACCTCACTAGTAGTAGTAAGTCCTATTCTTACTCTCTATCTCTTACTTTATACTTCTTACTACCAAACTTATCAAGTACCCATGTCCCAATTCTACAGTTGCCAGGGATTATTTATCATTTTTTTTCCAATCCAAGTTTCTTGCTCTCAGTTCCAATTTTTTAACACCCTCTATATTGTTCTCTATATGTATATCCCATTCCTTTAGTGTTTCTATAGCCTCTTGGACTGAGTTTATTTTAACCCATTTTAAATCTTTATAAATTAATAAGCCTGTTGGCTGCGCCCATTTATATCTAATTTCTTTTAGCCCGAGTGTTCTGGTAATTTGTGTAAATTCCCTTCTTTTCCCCAGCGTATATGCCGAAAGATCTTGAAATATTTTTATATTATCATATGGATGGTCTAGCTGTTTCTTTAAAAAGGCATTTTTTAAGACCCTTTCTTTTGAAGAAAAAAAATGTAATTTTGATATAATGTCTCTAGGGATGGATTTATCCATCGTTTTAGCCAGAGGAAGTCTATACAGTTCATCCATTATCCATTGGTCTTTCTTTAACTCCGGTACCAGGTGGTTAAATAACCCTTTAACGTATGTTTCCAGAGCTTCTCCTTGTAATGTTTCCAGTATCCCTCTTAAACGTAGATTATTCTTTCTTGATTTATTCTCCAAGTTGTTAATTTTTATACAAAGTTCCTCATTTTTGTTTTCTAAGTCGGTTAAACAATTGAGGATAGCCTTATTGTCCATTATAATTTTATCCCATACATTTTCATTGGCTTCGATTCTTAAAGATATATTATTAATAGATTCGGTGATTTCAGACATTTGTTTTGAGAGGTCTCTTGTCAAGTTAACTTGGAATTCTTTTAAAATGGACTTTAATTTAGAACATGTAAGAATTTCTTCTTCATGAGTGGATCCAACTTCCAGATTTCCCTGGGGCGATTTTTCAGGGTACTGATTTTCTATAAGATCTAAACTAGTATCCGCATGAGAGGAGTCTGAAGTATTTCCTTTATTTCTAGGGGAAAATAAGTTTGCTTGTTTTGTTGTGTCTTTTATTTTCTCTTTTAGTCTTGTTTTGTTGACTGTATTACTTTTTTTGTTTGACATTATTAGACTTTTTTTTAGTCTTCTTGTTTTTTATTTATTGCTTTCTTTGAGGGCCCTTTTCTTACTTTCTTTCCTCTTATCCTTCCTTTTTCCCCTCACTTTCCCCTTTGCTCCTTCTTTTTACTCTCTTTCTTCCCCCCTTTCCTCCTTTTTCCTCTTCACTCCTTACTCTTTATCCTCCACTACTTTCTTCTCTTTCCTCTCTCCTTCCTTCCCCTAGGCAAATAGTTATTTTCCTTTTTACTGATTTATCTGTAGGGGAAGTATCTTTTAAAGGGGAGAAGAGTCTTATTTTCAGAGGATATAATACTTCAGTATTAATTAGTGATTTTAACTGTTCCTTAACTGTTCCTTTTAGGAGAATATTTATCAGATCTCCCAGACAGTTGTTTAGAGGAAGTTACTACGTACTAAATCTTCTGAGTCTTCAACTTATAATTTTGTTTAATAACCGTCTTTAGTAAGGGCTCTTGAGCCACCCTTCTTCTTAGTCTTTATGCGGGCGATATTTAATGTGCTAGTTCCCGCATTATTTTACATTATTTCTTTTTCATCACAGTTACATTGTCCATATACCATCAGATAGAAAAATAAAGGGCCATATCAGCAACGGCCAAGCCACTTACCCTTCCTCCCAGACAGGACAGACCCAGCACGGGCCCCCACGGGCGTTTTCCTTAGCTCCAACTCACCACACTTACTATCCAGACCCCAAACGGAGCTCTCAGAATGCGAGGTAGAGGGTGAGTGACGATAAATGTTAATTATATGCCAGCTATGCTGGCTCTTCCTGATCAATATAGTCTTACCGGGTAGCTCTTTCCGGGCCCCTACTGTGTAGGGCTGTGCATATAGGTTTTCACAAACGTTGTCATGGAAATTTTACTCCAGCAGCTGAAATCTGTTTTCGCGGGGTTTTCCCTCCGCACTGTTATACTACGCCAGTCTTTATTTTTTTCTTCTTCCTTTTATTCTTAAAAAGACTTTGGGGGTCTGTCCTGGGAGGGGGTATCCCAGGCCTCTTGCTTAAGTGGCTGTTCGCTCCCACATCGGGCTATGTCAAGCTGTATCTGGTTTGCAGGCATTAATCAATTACGGGGGTAGTACCTCCGTGCAGGAGAGAGACATGTCTCTCTGGCGTCCGTTCCCCCTGCAAACTGACACGGCAGTCTCACACTGACGTGCACATCACATCACTTCCGGCGCCTCTCAAAATTACTACACTTACTCGCAAAACGGAACGAACGCTCAAGACCAATTCACGCGGCATGTAATACGCGGCATGTAACACACACTATACGGCACGTACCACACTGTTACCACACTATTAGCCACCATTTTACATGAAACACACAACTATTAGTCGCAAAATGGAGGCTGGAACTCAAATTTAAGGCTGGAAATAGCGCATGCGTATTGCGTTCTAACGGTTTCAACCACCTCAAAGTTTATAAATACTGCCCACTTTCCAGAAAATTCTACCTTTCTCCTGAGGTGATGAACAGTGTGACTGGATAGTTCACTGATGCCGTTACTTCAGAAGATAATTATTTCCTAATTTACAACTTTACAATCTGCAAATTCAAACTGAGAGGTAAGCTATAATACATGTAATTTATTAAGAAAGACCCCAAAAATACAAATAAAAAAAATTAAAAAATTTCAAAGATTCACACCAAAGACATCATTCATTTATAGTGACATTTGAAATACACACATATGTGTATGTGCCCTACAACAAGCTAATCTTAACTCAAACAAATCAAAGAAGTATAATCACGTGACATTAATTCACAGGAAATAATGCCACAAAAAATAAATGATACACATACATATTTAACCTGCAGCTCAATCTTTGCCTTTTTTTCACTATTCAAACAGACTCTGCATCAACAGTGTCACTCAAGAATTTGCAGCGTGGACTGTGAAAGGGGATCACTTTTAAAGAAGACAAAGAAAGAAGAAGAGGTAAGATACAAAAATACATTACATGCAGAAAAAGACCATGCTTTTTAAAAACCAAAACAATTAATATACAATTAACCATTTACCTTTCTCTTTCAAACAGACACTACAAGAAGACTGGCGGATCAACATTGGCAGTAGGGGACACTCTGTCATTCATACAGCAAAAATACTTCAATCACGGTATAGTATAACAAGTAAAAACAAAAACATAAATCCCATCTTTCCTGCCCGCCAATATCAAAAGTACAAAAAAAAAGATAGAAGCCTCAATACAAATTACAGCAAAACCAAAACACCACACTTCAACAAATATTGTTAACACATATACAATTCCAAAATAAACACACTTGCATAGAAAAAAACCTTTTAACACAACCCATAACTAAAATACAAGTGGCAGCCACAAAACAGGATAGTACAGCAAACATTAGCAACATATAGAAAATAAACTTACTCTTCCTGTTTACTCTACAACAACCTCTAACCATCACCCATAAGCCAAATGGAGTATCACAAAAGTGGTGGAGACAAAACAGGATAGTACAGAAAATATTACCAACATATAGAAAATGAACTTAACATTCCTGTTTACTCTGCACCAACCTCTAACCCTCACACAGAAGCCAAATGGGGCATCACAAAAGTGGCGGACACAAAACAGGTTAGCACTGCAAATATTCCCAACAGATAGAAAATGAAATTCACATTCCTGTTTAGTCTGTAATAACCTTTATCCCTTAGCCAGAAGCGAAATACAGCATCCAAAAAGTGGGGGACACAAAACAGCATAGTTCAACAAACAGCATAGTACCGCAAACATTAGCCACATATAGAAAATCAACGTACTCATCCTGTTTACTCTTCAACAACCTCTAACCATCAACCATAAACCAAATGGAGCATCCCAAAATGGTGGACACAAAACAGGATAGTACAGAAAATATTACCAACATATAGAAAACTAACTTAACATTCCTGTTTACTCTACAATAACCTCTAACCCTCACACAGAAGCCAAATGGAGCATCCCAAAAGTGGTGGACACAAAAAAGGATAGTACTGCAAATATTCCCAACACATAGAAAATAAAATTCACATTCATGTTTAGTCTACAAAAACCTTTAACCCTCAGCCACAAGCGAAATAGAGCATCCCAAAAGTGGTGGACACAAAACAGGATAGTCCAACAAACATTGCTAACAGATATAAAATGGAACTAACATTACTGTTTAGTCTACAAGATACTTTAACTGTAACCCAGAACAAAAATCCATCAATTTAAAAGTGGCGCACAAAAAACAGCATAGAATAACAAATCATGATAACAGATACACAATTCAAAAATAAACAATACTGTTTTATGGCCAACAAACTACTACAGTAAAACAATAATGCAATTACACCAGTCGTCTACACAAAACACCATACTAATAAATTAGAGCCAGCGCTGCATGGTTTCTCACACACTCTCAAATCAATGGGATTTTACACACAAGAAAGAAACCAAAAATGCTAACACATTGCTTTTGAAATAAATAAAACATGCTGTTGCTCAACAATAAATTCAAATAAAATAACATTTCTCTTTCTCTTTTACAACAGACACTGCGTGAAGACTGTCGCACGAAGATTTCCAGCACCGGATCTAGTGATATTCATCCTGAAATCAGACTTCCAACCAGGTATAGTACAACAAGTAAAAAAAGAGAAAACAAAATAAACATGTTTGCTGTGCACCAATGTCAACATAAAAAATAAAATAAAACAACAAACCAACAACAATAAGCCCCACAAATCACGATACTTCAAGAAATATTGGTCACACATTTCAAATGTATCAACTAATTAGGTTTTACCTACAGCAACCTTTAACAGTAAACCCTAACTTCAATCTATCAACCAAAATGTGGCCAAGATAAAACTGGATAGTATAACAAATACTGCTAACACATAAAAAATTAAACAATAAATTCTCTGTTCAGGGCCCTAACCTACAACATTAAGCACAAAACATAAACAGACACAGAAAATAGGATACTACAACAAATATTACTAACACCTACCAAAGAACACTAGAAAGCTTGTTTTCAGACCCACACCATATAAGCCTAAAAAGAAAATATAAGCCTACTATTAGAACAATCTCCTACAGTAAAAATGTAAAAGATCAATATAATACTACCATTGACATCATCAACTCCACAATTCATTTTCCTCTCCTATATCCAACCCTACAAACCTACAACAAAAGGGAGCGTCCAACAAAAAAAACACAAAAAATAACACATGCTAATTTAACACTATAAAACTACTACATCTACAATGACCTATAATGCAATTCCCTTGGCTCTGCTATGCCTCTAAGCCAAAACTACAAACCAACAAGATAAAAAAGAGCGTCCACCAAAAAACACCAAAAAAATAACACCTACTAATTTAACACTATAAAGCAACTTAATCTACAATGACCTATAATCACATACAAACAACGGAAATCTATAATCACAACTGTATTGCACCAAAAACATTGTAGTAACAAAAAACACAAACAAGCACTTCCAAAACAAATTTAAATCACAAACTAAACTAATAATACATTCTTTTGATTTACAGATTAAGATGGCTGATAATGACAACAAACAGGAAAAGATAAGACGTCAAGCTAGAAAACGAGAACAAAGATGGGCAAACCAGCAGACACTGGAGGAAAAGGAAATTCGACGAGAAAAAGAACGGAAAAGACTTGCAAGCAAAGGACTATCAGCTGAAAAAATAAAAACTACACCTAAGAAAGAAACAAAAAACAAAAGCATTTAGAACCTGTTCCTGAACCATCACATAACATTTCCAATGATGAATTACAAACTGAAACTGATATATGCTCTTCAAATTGTAATTTACTTAAGTCTTTAGCAGTAGAGGTTCATAATTGTGGTGACATGAATATTCTCTGTCATTTTTGTGAGGCTTATCATTTTAAACAGGAAAGACCCAGAGATAGACAGTTCATTAGTTGCTGTCAAAAAGGCAAAGTCAAACTTCCAGAAAGGCAACAATTCCCAACATATTTATAAAACATTATGACTGAACCTACTTTTCCAAACTACAAATATTTTAAAACAAACATAAGATCATACAATAGTGCCATATCCTTTACATCTATGGGAGCAACATTAGCTGCTAATGTACCAGGACATGGCCCTTACCAAGGCCAAATTTAAAATCTTACTTCAAATTTACATCCAGACAAAGGAGAGCAAAGAAAATTTGCTCAACTATATGTTCTAGATACAATGGAAGCTGTTGACCAACGTATGAAGCTTCAAGAAAAAAAAAATGCTTACCCAGTGTTTTTATAGAGCTAGATAAAATTATGGCCAATAACCCCTACACTCAAGCTCATTGGCAGAAGTAGAAAAGGAAAAACAACTTAATACAGAAATACATCAATTACCAATCCCAAAGGTCAATATGGTGCTTAAAAGAGATAGACATACTGATAAACATTGTTATAATTTGCCAACATCCAATGAGGTTGCAATGGTGTTTCAAAATGATGAAGGAGAAACGCCATTTCAAAGAGACATTAGAATATATCCCAGAAATGAGGAGCAACCATTCATTAATATAAGTATCTTTAGTACTAATTTAGATCCAATGACATATCTCATTTTTTCCCCACACGGAGAAGCAGGTTGGCAACCAAAATTAACCCTTCCCAGTTACCCAAATTCGAAAGTACGAGTGCAAAATAATATTTCCATGCTTGAATTTAAAGTAGCTCAAAATGCCATTCGAAATACATTCAACCCAATTTTATGTGGTGGAAAACTAACACAACAATGGATTATTGATTCCTATTTGCAAGTTGAGGCCAAAAATTTAAACTTTATAAAATATCAACAAGATAAACAACGTGTAGAACAGTATTGTGGATTAATGGATTATGTCACTGAGGTTGCTACAAGCAAGACATGACAGCTGGCAAAGCCATCATTTTACCATCTTCTTTCCAGGGATCTCCTTGCAATATGCGAGGAAGATACAATGATGCCATGGCTATTGTCACCAAATTTGGGAAACCAGATTTATTTACATGTAATTACCAATGGCCAGAGATTACACAAAATTTACTTATTGGCCAAACTGCTTCCGATAGAACAGATTTAGTAGCCAGAGTTTTTAAAATAAAATTAAATGAATTAATACGTGACATCACTATAACTTAGTTATTTGGCAAATGTCTTGCTTATGTTTATACAATTGAAATTAAAAAAAGAGCGCTTCCACATGCACATCTTCTTATAATCCTTCAAGAAAAAGATAAGTTAGATACTGGTGACAAAGTGGATTCAGTCATTATTGCTGAACTACCAGATCCAGAAAAATATGGTAGACTATATGACATTGTAACTCATTGTATGATTCACGGAGATGTTAATCCACAGTCACCATGTATGAAAAATAATAAATTTACTAAAGAATTTCCAAAAGATTATAGAGACAAAACGTATGCCAATTGTGATGGTTATCCATTATATGGAAGAAGAGAGGGGCAAACTGCTACTATTCGTGGCAAAAACATCGACAATAGATATGTGGTACCATACAATCCACATTTACACATGAAGTATAATGCACAGATTTAATGTAGAAGCCTGCACTTCCATCAAATCCATTAAATATGTCTACATATATATTTACAAAGGCTATGATGCAGCTACTGTAGTCGTCAAAAGTGCATACAATACCGAAAGCACTGAGTTAGTACATGATGAACTTACATCTCAAGTAGATGCTCGCTATGTCAGTGAGCCACAAGCTATGTGGCTTCTTCTAAAATTTGAAATACACGATTGATCACATGCAGTATATAGATTAGCTGTACATTTGCCACAAAGACATTTAGTGTATTTCCATGCTGGAAATGAAACAAATGCATTGGCACAAAGTGAGCATCGTCACACTATACTAACTGAATGGTTTCAATTAAATTAAACAGAATCACAGGCAAGACAATTCTTATATATTGAGATTCCATATCATTATGTTTAATGGATTATGGAGACCAAGAAAAAGGTGGGGAAATAAAATAATACTAAGAATTTAAACTGTCAGTCCAAGAGACCTTGAACGTTTCTGCTTAGGACTACTATTTTTAAATGTTCCTGGTGCACAAAGTTTTGAACACTTAAGAACTGTTAATTACATAGTATATGAATCCTTTCATTTAGCTGCGCAACATAGTAACTTCCTAGCTGATGATACAGAATGGGAAAGATGTCTAGAAGAAGCAGCACTATGTCAAATGCCACGGCAGATGAGAGAACAATTTGCATTCATTTGTATCTTCTCAAATGCTCCAAATGCATTAGCTTTGTGGGACATATTTAAAAGTAATATGGCTGAAGACTTTATGCAACGATACAATGAGTGCATTGCACACTTAAAAGCATTAATGGAAATCCAAGAATTATTTTTAACTCATGGATTAAGCTGTGCAAGTTTTAATCTGCCAGATCCAGGTCTTATAGACGACATATACTTTGAAGGCTATGACATTCAACTACAAACATATAGAACACAAGAAAGACTTGCAACTTTAAATACATTACAATTGCAAGCATTTAATGCCATAAAAAATGCCCTAGATGATAACATG
Source organism: Discoglossus pictus (assembly GCA_027410445.1). Classification (NCBI taxonomy): domain Eukaryota; kingdom Metazoa; phylum Chordata; class Amphibia; order Anura; family Alytidae; genus Discoglossus; species Discoglossus pictus. The sequence goes on from CM050169.1 coordinate 71,091,148, forward strand.
GTCAAAGAGCATTATTTCTATCTCGATGGACCTGGCGGATCAGGAAAAACCTATCTATATAATTTATTGAGGAGTTTTGTACGAGCACAAGGTCAAATAGCACTTGCATTTGCGACCACTGGAATTTCTGCACTTTTGTTAAAAGGTGAAAGAACTGTGCATAGTAAATTCAAACTGCCAGTGCCTATTTTAGAAACATCATTGTCAGATATTCGGATGACATCATTACAAGCCAAAAAACTTTAAAAAAGTACATTAATTATAATAGATGGCTATTTGCTTCGTGAAGTCATGGATAATACTTTGCCATTTAGTGGAAAGGTAATGTTGTTAAGTGGCGATTTTAGACAAAATTACCTGTCGTACATGAAAATCGAACAGACAATATCGAAACGTGTATAAAGTCAAGTATACCATGGAAACATTTTACCCATCTTCAATTACAACAAAATATGAGATCAGAAGGACAAAATGATTTCAATGATTGGCTTATTAAAATTGGAGAAGGAAAAACAGAACGAATCCCAAATTTACCTGATGATACTTTGCACATCCCACCTCATATGATTTGTAAACAAGATCTTATATCGGCTATATTCGAAACTACAATAAATAATGAGGACTATTCTGAACTTGCCGACAATGTCATACTAACATGCAAAAATAAAAATGCATTGCTTCTCAATAATGAAATATTGAAAAAAATTAATGCACCACAAAAAAATTATCACTGTGCTGATTCTTTACTTATTGATGACAAAGAAAGTTAGGCAAACTTTTTCACTGAATTCATAAACTCATTACCTCCTTCTGGAATGCCACCACATATTTTGCAGCTAAAGAAATGTGCAATTGTCATGTCACTGCGAAATATGAACCCACAAAAAGGCCTATGCAATGGGACAAGATTAATTGTTCAACAATTAAAGGACCATTTCATAGATGCTGACTTTTTAACTGGTACCCATAAAGGAGAGAGAGTTTTTATACCAAGGATAGATTTAGCACCAAGGGAAAGTAGCCTCCCTTTTATACTTCAAAGAAGACAATTTTCCATCATCATGGCATTTGCCATGACCATTAATCAAGCACAAGGACAAACTTTAAAATCTGTGGGTATATTGTTAGAACAACCAGTATTTGCACATGGCCAATTGTACATTGCCTTATCAACGTGCACAAATCCACAGGCTATTAAAGTTTACATTGAAAACAATGAAAGTCAAGGTGATTTATTAGAGGATGGACGCATTTTTACTAAAAACATTGTCTACTATGAAGTACTGTAACTTTCAATCAAAAAAACACAACCCATGCCACACAAATTGTTGCACAATGTAACACCAAAAAACAAAGCAAAAATATAGACAGCCGTTTGTTTCTTTTAAGAATTAATTTTTATGGCACTCAAAAAATGTTCACAGCACCACTATTTCCATATTAAACTCCACACAATGGCAAAACACATTCAGAACAGTGGTTATACATTGCGGACGAATTTTAAAGTCTCGCATTCTCTTTTTAGTGAACCACTTTTCCACAGAGGAAACTCTATGTGCCATTTTAAACAATTACTACATCAACAAACAAAGGTCAACCATTCAAAACCACCAATGACTAAATAACGCATTAATAATTCATGGAAGTACTGTTTATGCTTGATTAGCCCCACAAAACACTTGCCTTGCATTTTTTTTTTAAATACATTCAAATGTTAATTAACTATGTTACTGTTTATAACGTTACAAGTTTTACAAAAAATACTTTAAAGTTGGTTAGTTAGACATATTACAAAGTTCATGTTAACAGCTCAAGCACGTTTTCCGACACAATGTAAATGTTGTATTTCATGTTAAATATTAATCCAGGGAGTAATCTGAACGCCAGTTAATGGGGTCAGGAAGGAATAAATTGTTTCCCGCTTTGATACAATTGGCTACGTTTCAAGGAGGGTTTTTACTGTTTGCCTTCCTCTGGATTCAATGTATATTTCGGTTAACAGTTCTTAAACTACAAGTTGCATGTTAAAAAATCATTATCCCAATTTTACAATACTCATTAATCTAATGTTCAACTGTTCTTACATTCAAATGTTAACACTTTTACTAAAAAAACTCTTTAACAGTTCCTCAACAACAAAAGACAATGTTCCAAAAATAAACATGTTTAATATAATAATTGTACTTCTTTCGACATAATAAAAAGGTTACAAGTGTCAAATACGTATATTACCGACCAAATAAATTTACAAACATACACATCTCATTGCGGGCAAGTCGCTAGTAACAATATAACAATGTGTAAAGTTTTCATGAAAACATATTTTAAATCATAACATAAAAGTTTGTAAAATGCAACTTGTATTTTAAACAATCTTGAACATTTTTTTTTAACAATACTAACATTTTGAATTGATAGTTATCCATGAATAACAGATGACTATGTAAACTTTCTGTAAATAACTATTTTTAACAATGAGATGCTTTGTAACATTCATTTTTTTTAAACACATACAGCATTATTAAATTGCAATTCTGCAAATTTAAAAGGGCTCTATATAAGCACACAGCATATTTTTTTACAGAAGTTTTTAGTTAGTGAAGACCTTGCTTTTGGATAGAAGTTTACTAACTAAAAACTTCTGTAAAAAAATATGCTGTGTGCTTAAATAGAGCCCTTTTAAATTTGCAGAATTGCTATTTAATAAGACTGTTGTTAAACTAAATTGGCATTGAATCCAGAGGAAGGCAAACAATAAAACCACCCATTGAAACTTGGCCAATTGTTTTAAAGAGGTAAAAAAAAAAATCCTTCCTGACCCCATTAACTGGCGATAGGATTACTCACTGAATCAATACTATCTGTTTAAATTATACAGTTCAATGTATTAACAAATGAATAACATAAATCCTTGACTATATACAATAAACAATGAACCAACTTTCCACAACTTTGAAAATACAATGTTAAGATGTGAAATAGTAACATAAAACAATAACATTTAACCTTCAAGTTAAAAAAAAATGCCACCTAATTGTTTTGTGGGGCCAACCATGTAAAAAGGTAACTTCTAACACATTCCAATCTGTATAACCACTGTTTACTGTTGTTTTTCTTTTTTTTTTGTTTTTTTTGTTCTTGTTGTACTTTGTGCAAAAGGCACATAGAGTTTCCTAAGTGAAATAATGGTCCCCTATTTAAAGAGTCCCAGAAAGCTAAAATGTTGTCCTGGAAGTAAAACCACTGTTCTCTATGTTTTTTTGCTATTGTATATAGTTTCTTATTGAAATATTGGTCCTCTAAAATCAGTCAGAGTAACATAAAATGTTGTTGTCAAAATAAAACCACTATTATCAATATTTACAACACCTCATAGTACACAATGTTTTTTTTGTAAAAACGCATCCATCTTCCAATAAATCACCCTGACTTGGGTTTTCTTCAACATGTACTTTAATTTCCTCTGGATTTTTGCATCTTGAAAAGGCAACATAAAGTTGACCATGTGCAAACACAGGTTCCTTCAAAAAAATACCCACAGATTTAAAAGTTTGTCCTTGGGATTTATTGATGGTCATGGCAAATGCCATGATAATGGGAAATTGTCTCCTTTGAAGGACAAAAGGCAAATCACTCTCACATGGAGCCAAATCAATTCTCGGTATAAGAAGTGGTTCGCCTTTATGGGTACCACTCATAATTTCTGCATGAATAAAATGGTCATTTAAATCCTTCCCAATTAATCTGGTCCCATTACAAAGTCCTTTTTTTGGGATTCATATTTCTCAATAGCATGACAATTGCCCCTTTTTTAAGTTGCAAAACATGTGGTGGCGTTTTAGCGGGAGTTAAATAATTAATAAATTCCATAGTAAAGTTTGCTTCACTATCTTTGTCATCAGCCAGAACAGAATCTGCACTGTAATAGTTATTTCGTTGTTTAGATTCAAGGCATCTATATTTTTGGATGTCAATATGACTTTAATAATCCTCGTTATTGATGGTATTGAGGAAGATTGTCGAAATTAGTTGTTCTTTTAAAATCATTTCTGGTGGAATTTGAACAGCATCATCAGGTAAATTATTTATTTTTGGCTGTTTTCCTTCTCCAATCTGAATGATTCAATATTTGAATTGATTTTGGCTTTCAGATCTCATATTTACGGTACATCTAATTTAAGGTGTGTAAATATCTTCCACAACTTACTTCTATATTACACACATTTCGACAATGTCAGTCCGATTGCCATGTGGCACCACAGGTAATGTTTGCCTGAAATCTCCGCCTAACAACATCACCTTTCCACCAAATGGCAAATCATTAGCCATAACTTCTTTTAATAATCGATCAATACATTGCAGGGCATGACATGACATCATAGTTGCCTCATCTATTATATTTAATTTATTCTTGTGAATTTTTTTTGCTTGAAATGAATTCATTTGAATATCCAACAATGATCTTTCCAGAATGGGAACTGGCAGTTTAAATCCACTATGCACAGTTCTACCACCTTCTAACAAAAGTGCGGCAATTCCAGTGGTTGCAAATGGCAGTGCTATTTGACCCTTTGCTCGAATGCAACTCATCAGCAAATTATATAGATATGTTTTTCCTGATCCACCAGGGCTATCCAGATAGAAATAACGCTCTTTGAGCATGTCATCTTCTATTGCATTTGTGATGGCGTTAAATGCTTCAAATTGCAATGCATATAAAGTTCCAATTATTTCTTGTGCTTTTTGGTATTAAATGTCAGTGTCATACTCATCAAAGTTAATTTCATCTAAGATTCCTGGATCAGGCAGATAAAAGTTGACACAATTTAATCCATGACAAAGAAAGATTTCCTGTATTTCCATTAATGCTTTCAATTGTGCAATGGTCTCATTGTAACGTTTCAAGAAATCTTCACACATATGTAATTTAAATGTTTCCCACAAAGTTAATGCATCTAGTACATTGCAAAAGATACAAATGAAAGCAAATTGTTCTCTCTTTTGCTTTGGCATTTGACATTGTGCTACTTCCTCAAGACATCTCTCCCATTCTGTATTATCTGCCAGAAAATTTTGATGTCTTGCATCTAACTGTAAAGTATCATAAACTATATAATTGACGTAAATGCATGTGCGTAAATGTTCATTACTTTGTGCACCGGGAACTTGTAATTCCTAAACTGAAACGTTCAATGTCTCGTGGACTGATGGTATATATTCTTGGGATAATTTTATAATTATGTTTCTTTTGTTGTCTCCATTCGCCATTTACGAATACATAGTGATTTGGAATTTGTACTGACAATTTAATTGAAACCAAGCAGTAAGCGTTGTTTCTCTATGTTCACTTTGTGCTAAAGCATTTCTTTCATTGCCTGCAGTGAAGCAAACAAATTTACTTTGTGGCAAATGGACAGCTAATCGATAAACAGCATGTGACCGCTCATGCATCTCAAATTGAGAAGACGCCACATTGCTTCTGGAACACTTACATAGCGAGCATCTAAATAAAATGAAAGGTCGTCATGTAAAATGGGATTGTCTTTTTCATGTTGTGCACCTTGCAAAACAACAGTTGCTGCCTCATATTTTTATGTATATATTTATACACATATTTGATGGATTTGATAGAAGTGCAAGCTTCGACATTGATATGTGCATTGTACTTCATCAGCAAATGTGGATTGTATGGAACCACATATCTATTATCAACCTTTTGGCCATGAATAGTGATGTCGCGAACATCAAATTTACGGTTCGGGAACCGGGGACGCGAATTCCATCAAATGTTCGCGAACGGACGAACATTTGCGAACCGCCATAGACTTCAATGGGCAGGCGAATTTCAAAACCCACAGGGACTCTTTCTGGCCACAATAGTGATGGGAAAGTTGTTTCAAGGGGACTAACACCTGGACTGTGGCATGCCGGAGGTGGATCCATGGCAAAACTCGCACAGAAAATTACATAGTTGATGCAGAGTTTGGTTTTAAGCTATAAAGGGCATAAATCACCTAACATTCCTAAATTGTTTGGAATAACATGCTTTAAAACATCAGGTATGATGTTGTATCGAGGGGTTACACCCGCTTCACAGTAACAGATTAATATCCCCGTTTAATGCACCGCAAACAAATGCAAATAGTCCCTTTGCACAACCGCAAACTCCCCATTTGCACAAGGTTGGATACCAAGCTAGCCATGCCCCGTTCCTTGTCCTCACTGATGTAATTGAAGGTCACTTCCTTCACCCAGCCACCAAGGGTCCCCGAAAGGGGACAACAAGCCCCCTGGGACGCCTGCTGTGTTTGGTCTTCCACCTCCTCAAAGCCACCTTCCTCCTCTGACTCCTCTTCTTCAGACTCCCAGAGTCTGGGGGCTTCCACTGCCCAGCATGGAAGATTATACACAGGTCAGAGTCTGGGGGCTTCCACTGCCCAGCATAGAATATTATACACAGGTCAGAGTCTGGGGGCTTCCACTGCCCAGCATGGAAGATTATACACAGGTCAGAGTCTGGGGGCTTCCACTGCCCAGCATGGAAGATTATACTCAGGTCAAAGTCTGGGGGCTTCCACTGCCCAGCATGGAAGATTATACACAGGTCAGAGTCTGGGGGCTTCCACTGCCCAGCATGGAAGATTATACACAGGTCAGAGTCTGGGGGCTTCCACTGCACAGCATGGAAGATTATACGCGTTGCCTCTGTCTGCAATATTATAAGGTGTGTACTGTTAAGTAGTACTATTCCTATCGTTTAAATCCCTGTTACGTCCACTATTAGGGGACGTGTATATGGCATGGATTTTTGGAACAGGGAGATGGAAAAAGATGCTTGGTCGGACCTCCTACTTCGAATTTGGGGCACTGCACGTGCAATCTAAGGTGCCACCAGATAGGAGTGGTGTATTAAGTTGTACTACTCATTCCTATAAGTGTTATACCTGTTACGTTACCTATCAGGGGACGTGTATATGTCATGGATTTTTGGAACAGGGAGATGGAAAAAGATGCTTGGTCGGACCTCCAACTGCGAATTTGGGGCACTGCACGTGCAATGTAATGTTCCACCAGATAGGAGTGGTGTATTAAGTTGTATTACTCATTCCTGTCAGTTTAATACCTGTTCCGTCACCTATCTTTCCTCCCAATAGCAAATTCTATATGTCATCAACCGGCCTGTGTGTATTTAGAGAACCACACTTTATGGCCCTTAACCTGGGACAAGGTGGCTTGGCTATCAGAATTGCCTCAGAGCCTTAAAAACTTGCCAAACCCCCTAATCAGACACTCACTATCATACTGGAAATGGGCCAAGAAACACACGGGTTTGTTCCCTGGATCCACCCAAATGACCCCAATTCTTGACCACCCTAAGGCCCCGAAACACATGAGCACAACATCACAACACTGGTGGAAGACAAGGAAACTAGATAGACTGGCAGACTGGTTAGTAGAGGGCCAGATGCTCACCTATGAGGAACTGAGGGACAAGCATGAGCTACCGCTGTCAGAACATTACAATTACTGTAGGCTGAGGCATTTCACACACTCCCTGATCCAGAAACAGGGGACACCGGTCTTAAATTGGTTCTCCAAAATTTGTAAAGATAAACCGCTATCAAGGGGGATCATTGGGTCGCTTTACAAATATAAAACATTTGTTACTGGATGAATCGACACTGGGGGAAGGACCGGAGTTGGGGAGCAATGGAGACCCTTCAGAAGCAACCGTCGGCAAAATCATCCCAGGAAAGGAGAGGTCGCTCACTGAAGCCTGCCCTAGGGTAACCCAAGGGTGATTGCCCAGGTTAGATATTGTAAATAATAAGCTAATACTGCTGGAGGGATGATAGCTAATAGGACTTTGGTGTTCCCTGCAGATATACTCTTTACTATTGTCTGTTTTACCATGTTTTAGGTATCTCTGAAATTGCAATCATAGTAAAAAATAAGAAAAATTATTAACCTAAAAAGTAAAAATAAGAAGGAATAACCAGCTAACTTTCACAAAATGTCTTTATTGTAAATATGTATTTTTGCACAACTATTATGCAAGACTGTTCAAAAATGCTTTATTTTTCATTACATGCTGTACGCCTTCTGACAATAAAAGAATTTAAATGCAAAAATTAGGTATTGTTGCAGCGACCAGAAAAATTGATGTTAGTTTGTGGACCATTATTAGCTCAAGGCAGCTCATCTATCAGGCCTTTTTTAATCGAATGTATCGCCCACTGTCAGTCCCTTCGGGATCCATCCCTCATTCATCTTAATAAAGGTGAGGTAATCTAGACTTTTTTGACCTAGGCGACTTCTCTTATCAGTGACAAAACCTCCTGCTGCACTGAAGGTCCTTTCTGACAGGACACTTGAAGCGGGGCAGGACAGAAGTTCTATGGCAAATTGGGATAGCTCAGGCCACAGGGCAAGCGTGCAGACCCAGTAGTCAAGGGGTCATTGCTCCTCATAGTGTCGATATCTGTAGTTATGGCGAGGTAGTCTTTTACCTGACGGTCGAGTCATTCTCTGAGGGTGGACCCTGAAGGGCTGTGGCAATGCATAGGACTTAAAAAGCTCTGCATGTCCTCCATCAACAACATGTCTGTAAAGCGTCCTCTCCTTGCCGGCGTGGTCGTGGGAGGAGGAGGATTATGTTCACCTCTTCCGCTGATAGATTGCCTTTGTGCTGTGACATCACCCTTAAACGCTGTGTAAAGCTTACATTTTAATTTATTTTGGTAGTGCTGCATCCTTTCCGACTTGTGGTAATTCGGTAACATTTCAGGCACTTTCTGCTTATACCGGTGGTCTAGTAGCGTGGACACCCAGTACAGGTCGTTCTCCTTCATCATTTTATACGAGGGTCCCTCAACAGGCACGGCAGCATGAAAGACCCCATTTGCACAAGGTTGGATGCCGAGCTGGTCATGTCCCGTTCCTCGTCCTCAGTGATCTCACTGAAAGTATGTTCTTCCCCCCAGCCACGTACAACACCACTGGTACCAGATAGGTGACAACGAGCACCCTGGGATGCCTGTTGTGGTTGGTCTTCCTCCTCCTCCTCAAAGCCACATTCCTCCTCTGACTCCTCCTTCTCACAATCCTCTTCCAGCATTGACGCAAGCGATGCTGATAAGGCTGTTTCTGGCGGTGATGTTGACCACAACTCTTCCTCTTCACGCTCATCTACGGCCTGATCCAGCACTCTTCGCAGGGCACGCTCCAGGAAGAAAACTGACCAGGTTTGTCACCTCCTTAAAAGGACGCATAAGCCTACAGGCATTGCGCATGAGCGTCCAGTAACGTGGCAAAAAAATCCCCAGCTCCGCAGAGGCTGTCCTAGCACCCCGGTCATACAAATACTCGTTAATGGCCTTTTCTTGTTGGAGCAGGCGGTCGAACATTAGGAGTGTTGAATTCCAACGTGTCAGGCTGTCTAAAATCAAGCGCCTCACTGGCATGTTGTTTCACCGCTGGATATCTGTAAAGTGCGCCATGGCCGTGTAGGAACGCCTGAAATGGGCACACACCTTCCTGGCCTGCTTCAGGACATCCTGTAAGCCTGGGTGCTTATGCACAAAGTGTTGTACAATCAGATTACACACATGTGCCATGCACGGCCCATGTGTAAACTTGCCCAAATTCAATGCCGCCAACAAATTTCTTCCGTTGTCACAAACCACTTTGCCAATCTCCAGTTGGTGCGGAGTCAGCCACTGATCCACCTGTGCGTTCAGGGCGGACAGGAGTGCTGGTCCGGTGTGACTCTCTGCTTTTAGGTTAGTCAACCCCAAGACGGCGTGACACTGCCGTATCCGGGATTTGGAATAGTACCTGTGGAGCTGGGGGGGGGGGGGGGCGTTTATGTGAAGCAAAATATAGCAGCAGCAGAAGAGGACTCAGCCGAGGAGGTTATGGAACAGGATGGAGTAGGAGGGGTAGAGGAGGTGGCAGCAGGCCTGCCTGCAAGTCGTGGCGATGTCACCAACTCCTCTGCAGAGCCACGTATTCCATGCTTGGTAGCCGTCACCAGGTTTACCCAATGCGCAGTGTAGGTGATATACCTGCCCTGACCATGCTTTGCAGACCAGGTATCCGTGGTCAGATGGACCCTTGCCCCAACACTGTGTGCCAGAGATGCCATTACTTCCTTTTGCACAATCGAGGACAGGTTGGGGATTGCCTTTTGTGCAAAGAAATTTCGTCCGGGTACCTTCCACTGCTGTGTCCCAATAGCTACAAATTTTTTGAACGCCTCAGACTCCACCAGCTTGTATGGTAAAAGCTGGCAGGCTAAGAGTTCAGACAAGCCAGCTGTCAGTTGCCGGGCAAGGGTGTGATTTTGTGACATTGGCTTCTTACGCTCAAACATGTCCTTGACAGACACCTGACTGTGGGCAGATGAGCAGGGACACAGAGTGGCGGATGGTTGAGAGGGGGCAAGCAGGTCAGCAGTGGTTGACGTGGCTGAAGATGCTGGACCAGGAGGAGGATGGCGGCTTTGACTTTGTGTGCTGCTTGTACTCATGTGTTTATCCCATAGGCGTTTGTGATGTGACATCATGTGCCTTCTCAAAGAAGTTATACCTAGGTGGGTGTTGGACCTCCCATGACTCAGTTTCTTTTCGCACAGGTTGCAAATGGCATCACTGTTGTCACAGGCAGACACGAAAAAATTGCCACACTGCTGAGCTCTGCAATGACGGCATTCTGGTGGTGGCAAAAGCATGCGTTGACTGGCTTGCTGTCTGGCTGACCCCGGGTGCCGATGCATGCTGTCTGACTGCGCCACTAGCTACTTTCGACGACCTCGCGCTGCTTCCAACTTTTCTCCTCCTACTCTCTGTCTCCCCATCTGAACTTTCCTCCTGTTCTTCTTCTCTTATAGCGGGCACCCACGTGACATCCACGGACGCATCGTCATCATCAACCGCTTCACTTGTATCTGACAACTCAACAAAAGAAGCAGCACAGGGTACAACATCATCATCATCATCAGACCGTACGTCCATGTGTGTAATTCTGCCTGACTGGGACATATCCCTGTTATCTACATCCTCTGGCACTAATGTTTGTGCATCACTCATTTCTTCCAACGGATGTGTAAATAACTCTGCTGACGGATCAAGTGAAGTGGTTGTGGTGCTAGTGTTGGTGGTGGCGGCAGGCGGGCGAGTAGTAACTGGAGAGGTGCCCGAAGCTAAGCTGGAGGAGGATGGTGCGTCTAGGTTCCGAGCGGAAGCTGTAGAAGATTGGGTGTCCTGTGTTAGCCAGTCAACCATATCCTCAGAACTGTTCAAGTTCAGGGTACGTTGCCTCTAAAAACTGGGCATTATTCTAGGGCCTAAGGGAAACACAGCACCACAACCACGACGGCCCCTGCGGGGTGGCCTGCCTCTGCCTGTTATTTCTTTTACGATTATTGGTACTATGCGTGCAATCTACTGTGACACCAGATATGAGTTGCACTGTGCACTGGCAAAAGTTGGCAGACTAGATGCAATAGGCCTCACACACAAGCCTGTAGGCAGGCAACTGATATTCAATCGATTACAGTAAAAAAAAAGGTTGTTTTATTTCACTGCACACCATGGTTGCACTAGATATGAGTGTCACTGTGCACTGGCAAAAGTTGGCAGACTAGATGCAACACTACGGTTGCACTAGATATGACTGTCACTGTGCACTGGCAAAAGTTGGCAGACTAGATGCAATAGGCCTCACACAAACGTTTGTAGCCAGGCAACTGATATTCAATCGATTAAAGTAAAATAAAAAGGTTGTTTTATTTCACTGCACACCATGGTTGCACTAGATATGAGTGTCACTGTGCACTGGCAAAAGTTGGCAGAGTAGATACAATAGGCCTCACACACACGCCTGTAGCCAGGCAACTGATATTCAATCGATTACAGTAAAAAAAGGGTTGTTTTATTTCACTGCACACTATGGTTGCACTAGATATAAGTGTCACTGTGCACTGGCAAAAGTTGGCAGAGTAGATACAATAGGCCTCACACACACGGCTGTAGCCAGGCAACTGATATTCAATCGATTACAGTAAAAAAAAGGGTTATTTTATTTCACTGCACACTACGGTTGCACTAGATATGAGTGTCACTGTGCACTGGCAAAAGTTGGCAGAGTAGATGTAATAGGCCTCACACACACACTAGCAGGCAGGCATATGCAATTAGATTACACAGAAAAAAAAAATAAAATAAAATAAAAAGGGCTTTTTGGGTTGCTGTCCTTGCAGCAGATATCAAAGGAGTCCTTCAGGTGTGTAGTGAAAGCTAAATACACAGCCTGGCTATCTATTTCCCTATTAAATCAGCAGAACAAAATAATAAAATAAAATAAATGTGGTTCTAGCTCTAAAAAGGGCATTTTGGGTTGGTGTCCTCTCAGAAGATATTAAAGGAGTCCTTCAGGTGTGTAGTGAAAGCTAAACACACAGCCTGGCTATCTATTTTCCTATAAAATCAGCAGAAAAAAATAATAAAATAAAATAAATATGTTCTAGCCCTAAAAAGAGCTTTTTGGGTTGCTGTCCTTGCAGCAGATATCAAAGGACTCCTTCAGGTGTGTAGTGAAAGCTAAATACACAGCCTGGCTATCTATTTCCCTTTGAAATCAACAGCAGGTAGAATATACATCCTATATCAACGAATGCAGCTACAGAATGATTCTAAAATGGAGGCTGTCATTCAGATGGAAGGCTCTGGAAGGGAGTGTATGCTGCTGATTGGCTGGAATGTGTCTGCTGATTGTAAGGTGCAGGGTCAACGTTTCCTCAATGTTAAAGAATAGGGGGCGGACCGAAAAGCGCATATGTTCGCTGTTCGTTGCGAACGCGAACATGCGAAAATCGCTGCAAATAGTTCTCTGGTGAACTGTTCGGGACATCACTAGCCATGAATAATAGCTGTTTGTCCTTCTCTTCTTTTATACAAAGGGTATCCATCACAATTAACATAAGTTTGCCTTTGAAATTGTTTTGGAAACTCTTTTATGCATTTTCCATACATGGTGAATTTGGATTGATCTCTCCACATGGACCATGTATCATTCCATGAGTTACAATCTCATAAAGTTTGGAATGTTTCTCTGGATATGGCACTTCAGCAGTAATTACTGAATCCACTCTGTCTGCCGTATTCATTTTATCTTTTTCTTGCAAGATTAAAAGTATATGCGCATGTGGCAAGCCTCTTTTTTGAAATGCAATGGTATAAACAAAAGCCACACATTTTCCAAATAAGTCTGCTTTAGTTATATCATGAATTAATTAATTGAGTTTTATTTTGAATACCCTTGCCAGCAAATCTGGTCAATCAGAAGTAGTTTGTCCAAGCAGTAAATTTTCTTTGATCTTTTGCCATTGTGGATTACATGTAAATGTAATAAATAAATCTGGTTTGCCAAATTTAGTGACAATAGCCATGGCATCATTGTATCTTTCTCGCATATTGCGAGGAGATCCTTGGAAAGAGGATGGCAAAATCATTGCTCGTCCAGCAGGAATGTCTCTGTTTGCTGCCAATTCAGCGACATAATCCATCAATCCACAATATTGTTCTACTCGAAGCTTGTTTTGTTGAAATTTGACAAAATTTTGATTATTTGCTTCAACTTGTAGATAGGAATCAATAATCCATTGTTGTGTGAGTTTACCCCCACATAAAATAGGATTATAATGATGCCGTACAGCAGTTTGTGCCACTTTATATTCCAGCATGAAAATATTGTTTCTAACATGAACTTTACTGTTGGGATAACTTTGCAACTGTAATTTTGGTTGCCATCCTGGCTCCCCATTTGGAAAGAAAATGGCATATGTCATAGGATCCAAATTACTGCCTAAAATATTTATGTTTATAAAAGGTTGTTCTTGGATAAAATCTAATATCCCGCTCAAATGGTGGTTCCCCATCATCATTTTTAAATACCATGGCAACCTCATTTGCTGTTGGTAAATGTTACCATCTTTCATTGGTATGGCCATCTCTTTTGAGAACCATATTTACTCTTTGCATTTGCAATTGATGTCTTTGCGCATGTTCCAGTTGTTCTTTTTCAACCTCAGCTAATTTTTTGTAAGCTTTACTATATGGGTTTTTGGCCATAATGTTATCAAGCTGTTCAAAGACTATGGGTAAGCATTGTTTATTTTCCAGAAGCATCATTTGTTGTTTAGTGGCTTCCAGTGGACATATAACTGTGCAAATTTCCTTTGTTCTACAGATTCTGGGTGTAAATGTGAAGTCCGGTTGAATATTTGTCCTTGGACATTAAAACAGTAAGGACCATGTTCTGCGACATTTTTGGCTAATGTTGCACCCATTGAAGCAAATAAAATTGCACTGGTATAAGACCGAATGTATTTCTTAAAATTGGTGTAATTTGGAAATGTAGGATCACTCATTATACTTTCTAAATATTTTGGAAATGTGTGTCTTTCTGGAAGTCTTACCTGTTATTTCTGACAGCAAGTAATAAACTCTCCATCAGTTGGTCATTCTTTCAGAAAATGATAAGCTGTCAAAGCACATTCAATAATCCACCATAATGAGTGTCTACTGTTAGTGCTCTAAATAAAGGACTATCATGACCTTCCTCAATATAGATCTCAGTTGAACTTTCTATATCTACATTGGTGTCATCTCTATCAACATTGGTGTCAGGAGTCAAAATAGTGTCATTAGAGAATTTTTTACATACATTTTTTTTTTACGTTTTATTTTCTTTGAATCTCCAGCGGACTCATTTTGTGCTTTTTTAGCCATTGTTGATCTTCTTCTCTTAAACGTTGTGAAATCTCATGGCAGTTTGTGCCACTTTATGTTAAAGCATAGAAATATTCCTAACACAAACTTTACTATTGGGATAACTTTGCAATTGTAATTTTGGTTCTCCATCTCTGCTTCCTTTCCCTTGCCATTCTTCTTTTATATTCTTTCTTATCTTCTGCATTGTCTGCCATTGTAATTTGTTATTGGAAATAGAGTTGTAAGAATTGCATTAGTTTTATTATACATATTTTTTAACCTGTCATATATTTCTAAAAAATGGAATGGTAATCTGTCTCTGTCTATCTATCTTGGTCACTGTCTCTCTGGGTGTCTGTGTCTCTTTGTGTCTGTTTGTCTGTGTCTCTGGGTGTCTGTGTTTCTGGGGGTCTGTCTGTGTCTGGCTGTGTGTGTCTGGCTGTGTGTGTCCGGGTGCGTGTGTCTGGCTGCATGTGTCTGTTTCTGTCTGCGTTTGTCTGTGTCTGTCTGCATGTGTCTGCATGTTTCTGTGTGTGTGTGTATCTCTGTGTGTGTATAACTCTGTGTGTGTGTATGTCTCTGTGTATGTGTATGTCTCTGTATGTTTGCATGTCTCTGTATGTGTGTGTGTCTGTTTGTTTGTGTCTCTGTGTGTGTATGTGTGTGTGTGTTTGTGTCTTTGTGTGTGTTTGTGTCTCTGTGTGTGTGCGTCTCTCTCTCTCTCTATGTGTGTGTGTGTCTTTCTCTCTATGTGTGTGTCTTTATCTCTCTATGTGTGTGTGTGTCTGTCTTTCTCTGTCTTTCTCTGTCTGTCTGACTCTATCATCTCTGTCATCTCTCTCTCTGTGTCTCTCTCTCTCTCTGTGTCTCTCTCTATCATGAATGCAAAAACATAAACAGGTAATCCTGTGTTCCTAAAGAAAAGCTACGCAAAAGAGGTATTAGCAAACTATAGATTGACATGAAAAAACACCTGAAGTGTAATTCTCATTCATGTAAAGTTATATGTTTTTTCTGATATGTATTTTTTAATGAATGACAACTTGTGAATAATGTTGATGAAAAAACAGTTAGAGTCCTGCGTGCCTGGCGTTGTTCATGTAAGTGTTACTGTCTTTGCTATTGTGTATTTTCTAAGTCTCGCTTGCCTGGCATTGCTCAGCCTTTTGTCCGACATTTTTTTCTTGCTTAACCATTTTTCAAGTGACGAAAAATGGCAAATAAGGCTCAAAAATGCTTTACAAACTCACTCCCAGGCTTCCTGGCTCTCCCCCTGTGCTGTGTGCATGTGTGTTCTCATTTATTTTTCTTGTTTTTCATCTTTTTTGATTTTCACAGTTCAGCCGTTAACTTCTTATTTTTACGAGGTCAGATTTATTTGCTCATAAGATTCCGAGGTCAGATTATTTTTTCTAAGTCCTGCGTTCCTCAACTGCTTGCAGCCTAAGTAAGTCCCTCGTTCCTCAAATGCTTGCAGTGTCTTTGCCGTTGTGTATTTTCAAAGTCCCCCGTGCCTGGCTTTGTTCTTAAGTTTTACTGTCTTTGCCGTTGTGTATTTTCTAAATCCCGCATGCCTGGCTTTAATAAGACTCGTTTTCATCCAGTTTCAGATTTTTTTACATTTTTCATCCGCCAATTTTTTTCTCTCTCAGCCGATTTTCAAGTGATGAAACACAGCAATTAAGGCTCAAAATCGCTTGCAACCTCACTCCCAGGCTTCCTGGCTGTCCCCCTTTGCTGTATGTGAGTGTGTTTTAATTTATTTATGGTGTTTTTCAACTTCCTCGGTTCGGCAGTTAACTTTGTAATTGTCCAATGTCAGATTTTTTGCCCTTGAGATTCCGAGGTAGGATTTTTACTGCTTGCAGCCTAAGTAAGTCCCTCATTCCCAGGGGCGGCCCGTCCATTGGGGCGTCAGGGCAAACGCCCCCCCCAAATATTTTCTTCACCCTGCAATAAAAAAAACACAACAATGTATTAGTATAACCCAAAAACAAATAAATATAAGGTGTACATCATCATTTCAAGTCTAAATAGTATTAAAAATGAAGTAAAGTTAGTAAAGGGACACTGTCACTTTAAAATAACCCTTGCGCTACATTAACTAATGCTGTGTATCTATATAGCCCCCTGCCTGCACCCTGTGTGATCAAATTACAATAGTTATACACTGTGTACACTAACCTTTAGACTCTTCTCTCTCTTCAATGAGTCCTGGCCTGGCCCCCTGACCGTTAATGCATGCCGCCCACCATCACAGTGACGATATGCGTGGGCGGTCATAAATGTATCAATTAATAACTGACAGTCTTCCATCATTGACCAATCAATGATGGAAGGCTGTCCAGTTACTAAGTGATCAATCTAAACCCACCCAGACCGTTAGCCCTGAGCGCCCGCCAGCAAATAGGGCCTCGAGTTATCATTTTGATTGACTGATACAGTCAATAAAACCACCAGTTCCCTGTCCCTTCCCCCTTTCTGTTTCCTGACCCTGGTCACGCTGAGACTGAGAGACCTCCCTGGCTGAATCTACTCATCTGCTCTGCCTGCCTAACACAGTAAGTCTACACCTGCCTCTGCCTGGCACCTGCCCTGCCTCTAGCCAAACCAAAACCGCTAGTAGCCCCTAATAAAAGTTAGGGGTGACCAGTTACCCCCAGTCCCCCACTATGCCTGCCTGGCCTGCCAGTGCCACCTACCCAGCCACCCACCAACTACCACCGACGACCCCAGCCATCACCCCCATGTGGCCTGTGCCACCCCCGATCAGGCCTGCCCTATGCTAGCCTAGCTATGCCATCATGCCACCGCCGGATTACCCCGATCACGGGATCGGGGTAGTCGGGTGGTGAGCGGGGTGGCACAGGCCCACATGGGGGTGATCGGATCACCCCCTTGATGAGGCCTGTGCCACCCCTGATGACCTCCATGTTGCCGCCCTATGCCACCCCCGAGGCCCGATCACCACCGGGCCCCCGGCACCACCCCGATGCGGCCTATGCTACCCCGGGTATTCGGGCAGTGAGCGGGGTTGACCAGGCCACATGGGGGTGGATGTTCACCCCCATGAGGCCTGTGCCACCCCTGATCGTGGCCTATGGGCGACCGATGGGCGCCTGACCGTGACCGACCCCACCCTGGATGAACCAACTACCTACCCCCCCCCCCCTATTTTTATTCCATTTTTAGAAGTAACAGGCATGTATATGTGCCTGTCACTTCTAAAGATAAAATAAAAATAAGGGAAGGGAAAAAAAAATACAGTAAAAACATTATTACAATTAAACAGTAAGCTAACACATTGTTAGTACAGTTAGTAACACATTTTATACAAAAATAAACAGCTTTAAACAAACATTAATAAAAAATAAAATAAACAACAGCACATACTTACCTGTAAAATTGACCCCTCCAGCGTTGGCCTTCTGTCCTCTCTGGATATAGTCATGAAAAATAAATAATCCATGTTGATTGAAGCCAATGGTCAAATAAAATAATCCATGTTGATTGAAGCCAATGGTCAAATAAAATAATCCATGTTGATTGAAGCCAATGGTCAAAATAAAATAATCCATGTTGATTAAAGCCAATGGTCAAAAATAATCCAATCTTGATTGAAGCCATTGTCCATCCATCCATTCTGGCCCATTAAAAGAGGCCTCCACAAAAAAAAAACGACGCTCTAAAAAAAAAAAAACAACACACTAAAAGAGCTCCTCCTACAAGGAGCCCCTCCCGCGATTAATTGTTTTTTTCCCACGGTCTGCTATATATACTAATTTTTGAAGGACTCTGATTGGCTGAAATTTTTGATTGACATCAATTTCAACCACTGAGAGTCTTCAAAAAATTAGCAAATCAGCAAGCAGGTATGGAAGCCTGTAAGGGTAAAAAAGGTTAGTGTGAACTTGTTTGACCCTGTATGTATTATACATATTACAGGGCTATTTTATGTGATATACATGTTACAGGATAATATCCTGTAACATGTATAGCCAAAAAATAGCACTGTAATATGTATAACAAATAAAGTGTAATAGAAATGCATGAACAATATAATATACCAAGTAACAAAGAACATCAATTAATCAAATAATAAATATCAATTAATATATATTGTTGTATGTATATGTTTATGTATATTTATGTGTATTTTTTATGCGTATATATATATATATATATTTGGATATATATATATATATATATATATATATATAAAAATTAATATCAATATATCACAATAAATAAATATATATATATATATATATATATATATATATATAAATTTGATATATATATATATATATTTATTTATTTATTGTGATATATTGATATCAATTTTTATATATATATATATATATATTTATTTATTGTGATATATTGATATAAATTTTTATATATATCTATCAATATATATATATATATATATATATATATATATATATATATATATTTATATATTATTTTTTTTATATCTTTGGGCCTATATGTTATTTAAGGTTTTTAAGGTGCAATTGGGGCCTATATGGTCAAAATTAATTATTTAAGGTTTTTAAGGTGCGGTTGGGGCCTATATGGTCAAAATTGGTTATTTAAGGTTTTTAAGGGGCGGTTGGGGCCTATATGGTCCCAATTTGTTATTTAAGGTTTTTAAGGTGCGGTTGGGGCCTATATGGTCAAAATTGGTTATTTAAGGTTTTTAAGGGGCGGTTGGGGCCTATATGGTCAAAATTGGTTATTTAAGGTTTTTAAGGGGCGGTTGGGGCCTATATGGTCCCAATTTGTTATTTAAGGTTTTTAAGGTGCGGTTGGGGCCTATATGGTCAAAATTGGTTATTCAAAGGTTTTTAAGGGGCGGTTGGGGCCTATATGGTCAAAATTGGTTATTTAAGGTTTTTAAGGGGCGGTTGGGGCCTATATGGTCCCAATTTGTTATTTAAGGTTTTTAAGGTGCGGTTGGGGCCTATATGGTCAAAATTGGTTATTTAAGGTTTTTAAGGTGCGGTTGGGGCCTATATGGTCAAAATTGGTTATTTAAGGTTTTTAAGGTGCGGTTGGGGCCTATATGGTCAAAATTGGTTATTTAAGGTTTTTAAGGGGCGGTTGGGGCCTATATGGTCCCAATTTGTTATTTAAGGTTTTTAAGGTACGGTTGGGGCCTATATGGTCACACTTGCTCTTTTAAGGTTTTAAACGTTACGGTTTGGGTCTTAAACGTTCTAATGTTTTTTTTTTGTTTTCTATAACTTCCCAGGTGCAAACTATCTGTGGAATCAGATTTGTTTGGACTCGTTGGTTGACTTACTGGACGTGAATACCCCGAGAAGGAGAGTCAACTGTTGGTGAGTATATGGTCACACTTGGACTTTTAAGGTTTTTAAGGTGCAGTTGGGGCCTATATGGTCACACTTGGTCTTTTAAGGTTTTAAAAGTTACGGTTTGGGTCTTGAGATTTCTAATGTTTTTTTTTTTGTTTTCTATCACCCCCCAGGTGCAAACTATCTGTGAAAGCAGATTTGTTTGGACTCGTTGGTTGACTTACTGGACGTGAATACCCCGAGAAGGAGAGTCAACTGTTGGTGAGTATCATTGCCTTTAATTTTCTGTCCATGTGTATAGGTGCAAATTTGATGTTGATGTAGTCTTGTAACATGAGGGTTTGCAATCTGTAATGTATACCAATGAAATCAACACACTGTTATTTTAAAGTAATTTTGTGACATAATATAAATTAATATACCGTGATCTCTTTCTTTTATTGGTATCAATATCAGAAATGAATATTATTGACTCTCTACTTGTGAAGCCTTTCGGCACCCTAACCTATGAGGAGAAGGTGGAAGTAAAACGGTTAGGAGCTGACCAACCAGAGATAAATCTGCAGCAAATCGCAAGAGATAGAGGGAAGCAATATGTCCGTAATTTCAATACTGAATGGTACAAGAAGAACGACTGGCTTTCTGGAAGCGTTTCTAGGAAGTCCTTATATTGTTTCCCATGCATCCTATTTGGTGGTGACGCTGCTTGGACCAAAACTGGAGTGACTGACGTCAAACATCTAGCTGACAAATTGGCAAAACACAAAAGTTCTAAAGCTCACTTGGATAACAGGATCAAGTTTGAGATGCTTGGACAGGCGAACATTGCTGTTCAACTGGACCAAGGATACCAAGTCAGCATTCAAAAACACAACAAAGAAGTGGCTAAGAACCGGTACATCCTTTCGAAGATAATTGATTGTGTTCGCTTTTGTGGCGCTTTTGAACTGGCATTAAGAGGACACGACGAGAGTGAAACATCGCTAAATCCAGGAGTGTTTAGAGGCCTGGTGGATTTGGTTGGCAGTATCGATAGTGCAATGGAACAGCATTTGAAGACTGCAACTGTGTTTAAGGGCACTTCCAAAACCGTGCAGAATGAGCTACTGGACTGCATGCATGAAGTTATAAAGGAAGTGATTCACCAAGAGCTTAAGGAAGCCCAGTTTGTGGCAATCCAAGCGGATGAAACAACCGATATTTCCGCTAGGACACAGTGCGTTGTAGTCTATCGCTACATTGACAAGAAGCATCAAGTGGTGGAAAGATTTGATGGCTTCACGGAAATGAAATCAACGGATGCAGACTCCATTGCTGCTGTTGTGCTGGAAACACTGAATACTGTTCTCCCAGAGCCAGAAGACAAGAAGAAACTCATAGCTCAAAGCTACGATGGTGCCAGTGTGATGCGTGGAGATCAAGGAGGAGTTCAAAGAAAAATAAAAGACGTGTACCCGAACGCACACTACGTCCATTGCTATGCTCACCAACTGAACCTAATAATGGAGAAAGCAGTTTCAAGGATTGGAAGAGTTAGAGTTTTTTTTTCAAACATAGGCGGCATACCATCTTTTTTTTCACGCTCTCCAAAAAGGACTGGAGTTCTGGATGAGGTAGTTGGTAGAAGACTTCCAAGAGGTGCACCGACACGATGGAACTTCAACGTTAGGACCGTGAACGTGATCTACGAGAACAGAGATGCGCTACTTGAGTGTTTCCAGACAATTGAAGCATGTCTAAACTTTGATCCAACATCTATACAGGAAGCCGCAGGTTTCATTGGAATGCTGGAAGACAGGGAGTTCCTTTACTTCCTTAAATTATTTCATTTAATAATGCCACATGTAGACATCCTCTATAGTCAGCTTCAGAAGCGAGACACGGATACTGTTTATATCAAAAAAGTCACAGAAGACTTTGTCGCCAGCATCCAGAAAATCCGTAATTCTGTGGAAGAGATAGAAGCAAGTTTGCCGAGCGATCTAACAGTCAACAGACGGAGTGCGGAGATCTCAACCTTGAGACAACTTTCAAGAGAGGTATGTGACATAGTGGTGGTTCATGCAAAAGAACGTTTTTCATTTTCAAATCACCTAGTCAGTGCCAAACTTGTTCAAAGTGACTTGTATAAAACCCATGACACTTGCTTTCCAACCCAAGCTCTGGAAGACACCGTGCAAGCATATCCAATACTGAAGAAGGAACAATTACGCACTGAGCTGTCACTTCTGTAGGGGAAGACAGAGTTTCATACTTGTACAAGTGCTGTTGCTCTGCACAAACTTCTCCATCAATTTAATCTGCAGAATGATTTCACAGAGACAGTAAAATTATTAAGAATCCTGATTACAACACCAATGACTACTGCAGAATCAGAAAGATGCTTCTCAACATTGAAGAGGATAAAAACCTTTTTAAGAAGCACCATGTCCCTGGAGCGGTTGAATGCATTGGCGATGCTCTCAATGGAAAAGCAACTGATTTCCGAGATCCCAGACTTCAATGAAAAAACCATTGAGAAGTTTTCTTCTTTGAAAGATCGCCGTGCAAAATTAAAATACAAGTGATTGAAGCAAAGAAGAATGCATACCCCCAAGGTGTGCAAAGATAAACTGCGTTAAGCAGCACCACCTCACACTACCAAACATAACTAGTGGTAAGTAAAGTATGAACGGTGTGTGGGTGTGCATATGGAAGGAGCTATGAAAGGTGTGTGCATGGTCAGTAACAATTGTTGAAGCCTTGGCGTGGTTTGAAGGAATTGGAGGCACTTCCAAGGGTAGCTGTCACTTGTGTACAGGAAGCAAGAATTCCATGTCTGTACAAGTGCTGTTGCTCTGCAGCAACTTTAGCATCAATTTAATCTACATAATTTAACAGAGTGAGTGAAGCTATAAGGAATCCTGCTTACAACAACGAAGACTACTAAAGAACCAGAAAGATGCTTCTCCACATTGAAGATGATCAAAAAAGTAATTAAAAAGCACCATGGCCCTGTAGCGGTTAAATGCATTGGTTTGAAGGAATTGGAGGCACCTTCAAGGGTACGTAAAGTTCTCAGAAATGGCACCACCTCACTACCAAAAAAAACTAGTGGTAAGTAAAGTATGAATGGTGTGTGGGTGTGCATATTGAAGGAGCTATGAAAGGTGTGTGAATGGTCAGTAACAATTGTTGAAGCCTTGGCGTGGCGTTACTGCTCATATGGTTATCCATATGCTAATTCAACTTGTTTGTTTGACATTGATTATTGTGTTGTCTAAACAGAAGTGAAATGTTGTTGTTTTCTTGAATCCCAAGATCCACTGGTTTGGGCCTATGCAGTGCTGATTGGTCTTCTAAGGTATGTTTTGAGGCCTATATGGTCCCACTTGGTCTTCTAAGGTATGTTTGGGGCCTATGGTCACACTTGGTCTTCTAAGGTATGTTTGAGGCCTATATGGTCACACTTGGTCTTCTAAGGTATGTTTGGGGCCTATATAGTTCCACTTGGTCTTCTAAGGTATGTTTGGGGCCTATGGTCACACTTGGTCTTCTAAGGTATGTTTGGGGCTTATATAGTCACACTTGGTCTTCTAAGGTATGTTTGGGGCCTATATAGTCACACTTGGTCTTCTAAGGTATGTTTGGGGCCTATATAGTCACACTTGGTCTTCTAAGGTATGTTTGGGGCCTATATAGTTCCACTTGGTCTTCTAAGGTATGTTTGGGCCCTATATAGTCACACTTGGTCTTCTAAGGTATGTTTGGGGCCTATATAGTCACACTTGGTCTTCTAAGGTATGTTTGGGGCCTATATGGTTCCACTTGGTCGTTTAATGTTTTTTAAGTATGGTTTTGTTCTTGAATGGTATGATTGATTTGCTTGTTTTCTTTCAACCCAAGGTGCAAACCCTATGTGGCTGCAGATTTGTTTCTACTCATTGGTCAACTTAATGAACATGAATACCCTGAGAAGAAGAGCCGACTAATGGTAGGTGTCACTCCTTTAATTTTTCTGTTAATACGTATAGGTGCAATTATGATATTGCTGTAGTCTTGTCACATGAGTTTTTTCAATCTATATTGTATACCAATGAATTTAACACATTGTTACTTTACTTCTTGACATTTCTGCATTGCAGATCATGTATTTCAATGGGCTTTACAAGCATAAGGTCATTGGGCGGGGCTTATAAAGGTCATTATGACGTCAGGGGGAGGAGTTATAAAAATGGGTGTGGTTTGAAAAGGGGGGAGTGGCTATGTTTCGCCCTGTCGCCCCTCCAACTTGAAAAGTCACCAGCCGCCACTGCTCATTCCTCAACTGCTTGCCTCGCTTTGGTTTCAGTGCTCATTTCAGCCTAAGTCCTGCGTGCTTCAATGCATCAACTGCTCACCTCGCCTCGCGAGGCTTGCAAGAGTGAAGACAAATCACAGTTTGACAATTATAATATGCTATATATGTGTGTATATATATATATATATATATATATATATATACTAGCGTATTGCCCGTCAAAAAATGACGGCAATCAGATGTGTATGTTTTAAAAGTTGTTTAGTTATTAATATACATATGGAATTGTAAGGTAGCTAATGTTGTTTTGTGTGTACTACTGAAATATACAAATCAAATTAATAAATTAATTTACGTATTTTCATGCATTGTGTTGAAGAGCTGGCAATCTGTGTTGATGTTCAGCAGCATTAGTGGTGTGGAGGTACTGTGTTAGCGTGATGAACGTGTGCAGTGTAATAGTCTGCTTGCGTGATCCGAAACCGTTAACGTAGCTGTGTACTTCCGCATTATCCTAAAATGGCGGATAATGTGTGGTATGCGTTTTAGCGGATTATCGGTACGTGTTTTCCATGGTTATAGTGCTGTCGCCTGTTTTTCGTTTTGTTCGGGCGGCATTTTTTCTGCGCGCTCATTGTCAAAGTACTACGGTTTAACGGCTCGCCGGACAATGATCGCCTGCGGCGCTCATCGCTCAGCACGCTAAAGTACTATGGTTTTACAGCAAATATGGTCAAACGGTCAAATGACGGTCACTAAGAATTAAATGTAGTGAAATGTGGTTGCAACACAACATGACGCTACATTTGTCCCTTTTTTTTTCTTCTTAAAATAAATAAAAAACATTTTTATTTTTATTTTTATTTTTGTAACTTGCAACTTAGATTTCACATCAAATGCGTTGGTTTAGGCGGGAAATCCGATGTTGCGCGAGACAAAGTTGTTAAATCTGTGTTAATGCGTAAATCTGTAATTGTGTTTCGTAAAATGTACTCACTACTGTCTTTTTACTCATTGTGCGGTTAATCCGCATCCTTTATCTAATTGTTTTTCAAAAACATACGTCTGTGGCTGTGTTTTACGCAGTTCGTAGTAGTATAGCCTCGTTTTCATTTTTTTCGGCGGCCATTTTTTTCTCGCTTAGCCGATTTTCGATCTTTGTAACTCGGCTAAATCGATCTAAATTGCAGTTCCAACTCACTTCCAGATGTCCTGCCTGGTTCCCCATGCTGTAAGTGACCTTTGTTTTAGTTTTTAGTGTGTATTTAGTGTTTTTTTTACTGTTTTTGTTCCGCCGCTTATCTCGTAATTTTTTTCACCTCGTATTTTTTTTCTAAGTGCTACGGTTTAATGGCTCGCCTCGCTATGCGAGGCTCACCTGCAATGAGCGCCTGCGGCGCTCATTGCCAAAGTGCTACGATTTAACATAACAGCTCGCCTCGCTACGCGAGGCTCGCCTGCAATGAGCGCCTGTGGCGCTCATTGCCAAAGTGCTACAATATAACATAACGGCTCGCTGCGCGAGGCTCGCCTGCAATGAGCGCCTGCGGCGCTCATTGCCAAAGTGCTATAATTTAACGACTCACCTCGCTGCGCGAGGCTCGCCGAGCAATGAGCGCCTGCTGCGCTCATCGCTAAGTCGTACGCACTACGCAACGCAGAGTGACGACGAATCGTAGTTAGACAATTATATGATATATATATATTTATATATATACTGTATATATATATATATGTGTGTATATATTTCAAATTTTGTATATATTATATAGCTACAGTGCCTTGCAAAAGTATTCACCCCTCTTGACATTTTTTGTGACTTATTGCTCCACAACCTGGAATAACCATGGATTGTTTGAAGATTTGCATCATCTAAGTAGGACAAAATAACAGAAAAAGTCAATGTGCATAGCTATTCACCCTCCTAAAGTCAATACTTTGTTGAGCCACCGTTTGAAGCAATCACATATCTAAGTCGCATTTGATAAGTCTCTGTGAGCTTTCATAATCTTATCACTGGGATTTGTACCCATTCCTCCTTGCAAAACAGCTCCAGCTCCTTCAAGTTGGATGGTTTGCACTTGTGAACAGCAATCTTTAAGTCTGACCACAGATGTTCTATTGGATTGAGGTCTGGGCTTTGACTGGGCCATTCCAACACATTTACATGTTTCCCCTTAAACCACTCAAGTGTTGATTTAGCAGTGTGTTTGGGGTCAATGTCCTGCTGGAAGGTGAACCTCCTTCCTAGCCTGAAATCAAGCACAGATTGGTACAGGTTTTGCTCAAGAATAATCCTGTATTTAGCACCATCCATCTTTCCCTCAACTCTAACCAGTTTCCCAGTCCCGGCTGCTGAAAAACATCCTCACAGCATGATGCTGCCACCATCATGTTTCACTGTGGGAATAGTGTTCTCTGGGTGATGTGATGTGTTGGGTTTGCGCCAGACATAGCATTTTCTTTGATGGGCGAAAAGTTCAATTTTAGTCTCATCAGACTAGAGCACCTTCCTCCATACATTTTGGGAGTCTCCCATATGCCTTTTCACAAACTCAAAACATGCCATTGTGTTTTTTGCTGAAAGTAATGGCTTTCTTCTGGCCACTAAAGCCCAACTCTATGGAGCGTCCTATGTACAGATACTCTAGTCTCTGCTGTTAACTATGCAGCTCCTCTAGGGTTACCTTAGGTCTCTGTGCTGCCTCTCTGATTAATGCCCTCCTTGCCCGGTCCATGAGTTTTGGTGGGCGGACGTCTCTTTGCAGGTTTGCTGTTGTGCCATGTTCTTTCCATTTGGTATGATAGATTTGATGGTGCTCCTGGGGATAATCAAAGATTTGGATATTTTTTTATAACCCAAGCCTGATTTGTACTTCTTAACAACATTATCCGTTACTTGTTTGGAGAGTTCCTTGGTCTTCATGGCAGTGTTTGGTTAGTGGTGCCTCTTGCAAAAGTGTTGCAGCCACTGGGGCCTTTCAAAAAAGTTGTGTATATGTAATGACAGATCATGTGACACTTAGATTGCACACAGGTGGACATCATTTCACTAATTATGTGGTTTCTGAAGGTAATTGGTAGCACCAGAGCTTTTTATGGACTTTATAACAAAGGGGGTGAATACATACGCACATGCTAATTTTCTCTTTTCTATTTCTCAAAAATTGTTTTATGTATATATTTTTCTCATTTCACTTCATCAACTTAGACTATTGTGTTCTGATCCATCACATACAATTCAGTTTAACAAAACATTGAACTTAAGGCTGTAATGTAACAACATAGGTAAAAAGTCAAGGGTGGCGAATAGTTTTGCAAGGCACTGTATATATATAATTTTTAATTATATTGGAGGGAGTGTGGGTAGCTGGGCCCCAGGGGCATTGAAAATGTGATCATAGAAATGAAAAAAATAATTTTTGCGGGGCACTACAGCACTATGCCCCCCCCCCCCACACACACACACTGGCGGTTTATCCACTCCTGCTGCCTGTTCTGGGAGTAGAGTTGAATTGCACCACTCAGGGCCACAGTGTTTTTTTTTTTCTTTAAACTTTATCCAGATTTTTGGGGATACTATGCCCATATATTTAAACTGTGCTTCTTTAAATGATTGCACACTGCTGTTATGTTCATTGTCATTAGTTTTTTCACTTACAGAAAAATAACAGCTGGATATGCTTTTCCAACACCGGTTGACATTGTATAATTATTGTATTGTCCTGTTGATGCCAGAAAACTGTTCAGAGAAATAAACAACTTAAAGAACTTTAGATATCTAAACATACAAGATTATCATAAAATAAGTAAAACAAAATCACAAAGAATTGCTGCTCTTGCCTGCTGTTGCTGAGTAAGTGGCAATACATCTATAGGAACTGCAAAAAGATTAGTCCTTAAAAGTAAATCCATTATCTGTAAATGCTAAGTGATCAACACTGCTATTAAAATGAACAAACACAAGAAGCAGCCCTTAAAAGATAGATAAATAATTACAGTCAGTGAGATATTACAAATGCTTCTCAAGATCAGCAGAAAAAAATACAGCAGATGGGGATATTGAGTTTGCATTTTTTAATCGCATTTCCCAGACCAATTACCTCATACAAACACAAGGTATGGTTTGTACTGCAGAATTTATGTCTAGAAAACACTGGTAATTTGTGACTATAGAGAAACTTTGTATTATTGCTAAATTGAAAAGATTGTTTTCCATTTCTGTAACATTTCTACTGCATGTGTTTAAAGGGGTTTAGTTTTATTTAATGCTTAGTGTTTTTTTAAACAAAGAAAATCAACTTAATGGAGCATTTATGGGAATGTGGGTGACTGATGATTGTTTTGAGTTGGAAAAAAATCAGCTTGACTGTTACTGTACATATAAATACGAAATTAAAAATAACGTTTACTTAGTTTCCCATAGAGAAATATCTAATATAGTCCAGATGAGTTTTGCTTTCTGTGCTCTGACATCCAAAAATAAAATAATAAACAACATATTATCAATTGCTTTGCAAGGTTTAAAGATCTGATAAAAAAGAGCTTGCTGTTTTAATTTGCCACTGCTCACTAATTCATTTGGTGTGCAGTTATTTTAAAAAGCAACATTCAGTATTAGACATACTTTAAAATATTAGCTTTTTAGCCTTCAGTCAAGTTGCTTGTTTCCAGCAATGGGGTGAGAATAGCTCTCAAACATACCTTTACATAAATATGCTTGCTATTGTCTACACCATTATTCCACAACTGCAGCCCTCAACGGCCACCAACATTTCACATTTTAGGTATATCTCTGCTTGAGCACAGGTGAGCTAATCAGAGGCACAGCAATTTGTTTAACCAACTGTTGAGCCTCTGATTAGCTCACCTGTGCTCAAGCAGGGATATACCAAAAATGTGAGGGCAGAGGTATGGAGATAGGGATGGGTGCTATGTAAGTGGGTGCTGATGGGAGTTTTTTGCTGTGTGGGGATGGCTGTTTGCAAGGACTATGTGGGATGGATGCTAAGAGGGGTGGGTGCTGTGTGGGTGTAATGTGTGGGTGTAATGTTTATATATGTATGTATATATACATATATATATATATATATATATATATATATATATATATATATATATATATATATATATATATTGTGGCAAGGCAACAATCTCCTTGTGGTAAATGCCCTGTTTTCTGACTCTTCTTAATGGAGGAACACTTTTTTACAACTATCATCGTTCCTCTCAGGACATAGCTTTGGTTTCCAACATCCTCATGATTGAAATATGACTGGTGTTTGGATGAAGGTTTAGCATTTAGTGATGTCGCGAACATAACATTTTCGGTTCGCGAAACGCGAAAGCGGACCGCCGAAAATGTTTGCGAACCGGCGAACCACCATAGACTTCAATGGGCAGGCGGATTTTAAAACCCACAGGGACTCTTTCTGGCCACAATAGTGATGGAAAAGTTGTTTTAAGAGGACTAACACCTGGACTGTGGCATGCCGGAGGGGGATCCTTGTCAAAACTCCCACGGAAAATTACATAGTTGATGCAGAGTCTGGTTTTAATCCATAAAGGGCATAAATAACCAAACATCCCCCTCCATCATCCTCCTCCCCTGTATCTCTTTACCCCCTCCCTCATCATCCTCCCCTGTGTCTCTTTCCCCCCTTCCTTATCACCCTCCCCTGTGTCTCATCCCCACTCCCTCATCATCCTCCCACCTCCCTTGATAATAACGGGGGGAAAGAGACACAGGGATAAGTGTGAGAGGTGTTAGGGTAAGGGGTGTTAGGGATAAGGGTGAGGGGGTTAGGTGTTAGGGTGAGGGGTGTTAGGGCTAAGTGTGAGGGGTGTTAGGGTGAGGGCTGTTAGGTATAAGTGTAAGGGGGTATTAGGGTTAGGTGTTAGGGTGAGGGGTGTTAGGGATAAGTGTGGGGGTGTTAGGTCTTAGGGATAAGTGTGAGAATGTTAGAGTTAGGTGTTAGGTTAATGGGTGTTATGCATAAGTGTGAGAGGTGTTAGGGTAAGGGGTGTTAGGGATAAGTGTGATGGGTGTTAGCGTAAGGGATGTTAGGGTTAGGTGCTAGGGTAAGGGCTGTTAGGGATAAGTGTAAGGAGGTATTAGGGTTAGGTGTTAGGGTGAGGCGTGTTAGGAATAAGTGTGAGGGGTGTTAGGTCTTAGGGATAAGTGTGAGAATTTTAGGGTTAGGTGTTAGGTTGATGGGTGTTATGGATAAGTGTGAGGGGTGTTAGGGATAAGTGTGATGGGTGTTAGGGTAAGGGATGATAGGGTTAGGTGTTAGGGTAAGGGCTGTTAGGGATAAGTGTAAGGGGGTATTAGGGTTAGGTGTTAGGGTGAGGCATAATATGAATAAGTGTGAGGGGTGTTAAGTCTTAGGGATAAGTGTGAGAATGTTATGGTTAGGTGTTAGGTTGATGGGTGTTATGGATAAGTGTGAGGGGTGTTAGGGTTAGGGTAAGGGGTGTTAGGGATAAGTGTGATGGGTGTTAGGGTAAGGGATGTTAGGGTTAGGTGTTAGGGTAAGGGCTGATAGGGATAAGTGTAAGGGGTGTTAGGGTTAGGTGTTAGGATGAGGGATGTTAGGGTTAGGTGTTAGGGATACGTGTGAGGGGTGTTAGGGTTAGGGTAAGGGGTGTTAGGGATAAGTGTGAGGGGTGATAGGGTTAGGGTGAGGGGTGTTAGGGTTAGGTGTTAGGGTGAGGGTTGTCAGGGATAAGGGTGTTATGGATAAGTGTGAAGGGTGTTAGGATTAGGGTAAGGGGTGTTAGGGATAAGTGTGATGGGTGTTAGGGTAAGGGATGTTAGGGATGAGTGTAAGGGGGTATTAGGGTTAGGTGTTAGGGTGAGGCATGTTATGAATAAGTGTGAGGGGTGTTAGGACTTAGAGATAAGTGTGAGAATGTTAGGGTTAGGTGTTAGGTTGATGGGTGTTATGCATAAGTGTGAGTGGTGTTAGGGTTAGGGCAAGGGGTGTTAGGGATAAGTGTGATGGGTGTTAGGGTAAGGGATGTTAGGGTTAGGTGTTAGGGTAAGGGCTGTTAGGGATAAGTGTAAGGGGGTATTAGGGTTAGGTGATAGGGTTAGGGGGGTTAGGGATAAGTCTGAGGGGTGTTAGTTTAAGGGGTGTTAGGGATAACTGTAAGGGGTGTTAGGGTTAGGTGTTAGGGTGAGTGATGTTAGGGTTAGGTGTTAGGGATAAGAGTGAGGGGTGTTAGGGTTAGGGTAAGAGGTGTTAGGGATAAGTGTGAGGGGTGTTAGAGTTAGGGTGAGGCATGTTATGAATAAGTGTGAGGGGTGTTAGGACTTAGAGATAAGTGTGAGAATGTTAGGGTTAGGTGTTAGGTTGATGGGTGTTATGCATAAGTGTGAGTGGTGTTAGGGTTAGGGCAAGGGGTGTTAGGGATAAGTGTGATGGGTGTTAGGGTAAGGGATGTTAGGGTTAGGTGTTAGGGTAAGGGCTGTTAGGGATAAGTGTAAGGGGGTATTAGGGTTAGGTGATAGGGTTAGGGGGGTTAGGGATAAGTCTGAGGGGTGTTAGTTTAAGGGGTGTTAGGGATAACTGTAAGGGGTGTTAGGGTTAGGTGTTAGGGTAAGGGCTGTTAGGGATAAGTGTAAGGGGGTATTAGGGTTAGGTGATAGGGTTAGGGGGGTTAGGGATAAGTCTGAGGGGTGTTAGTTTAAGGGGTGTTAGGGATAACTGTAAGGGGTGTTAGGGTTAGGTGTTAGGGTGAGGGATGTTAGGGTTAGGTGTTAGGGATAAGAATGAGGGGTGTTAGGGTTAGGGTAAGAGGTGTTAGGGATAAGTGTGAGGGGTGTTAGGGTTAGGGTGAGGGGTGTTAGGGATAAGTGTAAGGGGTGTTAGGGTTAGGTGTTAGGGTGAGGGATGTTAGGGTTAGGTGTTAGGGATAAGTGTGAGGGGTGTTAGGGATAAGTGTGAGGGGTGTTAGGCTGAGGGGTGTTAGGGATAAGTTTGAGGGGTGTTAGGGTTAGGTGTTAGGGTGAGGGGTGTTAGGGATAAGTGTAAGGGGTGTTAGGGTTAGGTGTTAGGGTGAGGGATGTTAGGGTTAGGTGTTAGGGATAAGTGTGAGGGGTGTTAGGGTTAGGGTGAGGGGTGTTAGGGATAAGTTTGAGGGGTGTTAGGGTGAGGGGTGTTAGGGATAAGTTTGAGGGGTGTTAGGGTTAGGTGTTAGGGTGAGGGGTGTTAGGGATAAGTGTAAGGGGTGTTAGGGTTAGGTGTTAGGGTAAGGGATGTTAGGGTTAGGGATAAGTGTGAGGGGTGTTAGGGTTAGGGTAAGGGGTGTGAGGAATAAGTGTGAGGGGTGTTAGGCTGAGGGGTGTTAGGGATAAGTTTAAGGGGTGTTAGGGTTAGGTGTTAGGGTGAGGGATGTTAGGGTTAGGTGTTAGTTTAAGGGATGTTAGGGTTAGGTGTTAGGGATAAGTGTGAGGGGTGTTAGGGTTAGGGTAAGGGGTGTTAGGGATACGTGTGAGGGGTGTTAGGCTGAGGGGTGTTAGGGATAAGTGTGAGGGGTGTTAGGGTTAGGTGTTAGGGTGAGGGGTGTTAGTGATAAGTGTAAGGGGTGTTAGGGTTAGGTGTTAGGGTGAGGGATGTTAAGGTTAGGTGTTAGGGATAAGTGTGAGGGGTGTTAGGGTTAGGGTAAGAGGTGTTAGGGATAAGTGTGAGGGGTGTTAGGGTTAGGGTGAGGGGTGTTAGGGATAAGTTTGAGGGGTGTTAGGGTTAGGTGTTAGGGTGAGGGGTGTTAGGGATAAGTGTAAGGGGTGTTAGGGTTAGGTGTTAGGGTGAGGGATGTTAGGGTTAGGTGTTAGGGATAAGTGTTAGGGGTGTTAGGGTTAGGGTAAGAGGTGTTAGGGATAAGTGTGAGGGGTGTTAGGGTTAGGATGAGGGGTGTTAGGGATAAGTGTAAGGGGTGTTAGGGTTAGGTGTTAGGGTGAGGGATGTTAGGGTTAGGTGTTAGGGATAAGTGTGAGGGGTGTTAGGGTTAGGGTAAGGGGTGTTAGGGATAAGTGTGAGGGGTGTTAGGCTGAGGGGTGTTAGGGATAAGTGTGAGGGGTGTTAGAGTTAGGTGTTAGGGTGAGGGGTGTTAGGGATAAGTGTAAGGGGTGTTAGGGTTAGGTGTTAGGGTGAGGGATGTTAGGGTTAGGTGTTAGGGATAAGTGTGAGGGGTGTTAGGGTTAGGGTGAGGAGTGTTAGGGATAAGTTTGAGGGGTGTTAGAGTTAGGGTGAGGGGTGTTAGGGATAAGTTTGAGGGGTGTTAGGGTTAGGTGTTAGGGTGAGGGGTGTTAGGGATAAGTGTAAGGGGTGTTAGGGTTAGGTGTTAGGGTAAGGGATGTTAGGGTTAGGGATAAGTGTGAGGGGTGTTAGGGTTAGGGTAAGGGGTGTGAGGGATAAGTGTGAGGGGTGTTAGGCTGAGGGGTGTTAGGGATAAATGTGAGGGGTGTTAGGGTTAGATGTTAGGGATAAGTGTGAGGGGTGTTAGGTTTAGGGTAAGGGGTGTTAGGGATAAGTGTGAGGGCTGTTAGGCTGAGGGGTGTTAGGGATAAGTGTGAGGGGTGTTAGAGTTAGGTGTTAGGGTGAGGGGTGTTAGGGATAAGTGTAAGGGGTGTTAGGGTTAGGTGTTAGGGTGAGGGATGTTAGGGTTAGGTGTTAGGGATAAGTGTAAGGGGTGTTAGGGTTAGGGTGAGGGGTGTTAGGGATAAGTTTGAGGGATGTTAGAGTTAGGGTGAGGGGTGTTAGGGATAAGTTTGAGGGGTGTTAGGGTTAGGTGTTAGGGTGAGGGGTGTTAGGGATAAGTGTAAGGGGTGTTAGGGTTAGGTGTTAGGGTAAGGGATGTTAGGGTTAGGGATAAGTGTAAGGGGGGTTAGGGTTAGGGTAAGGGGTGTGAGGAATAAGTGTGAGGGGTGTTAGGCTGAGGGGTGTTAGGGATAAGTGTAATGGGTGTTAGGGTTAGGTGTTAGGGTGAGGGATGTTAGGGTTAGGTGTTAGGTTAAGGGATGTTAGGGTTAGGTGTTAGGGATAAGTGTGAGGGGTGTTAGGGTTAGGGTAAGGGGTGTTAGGGATACGTGTGAGGGGTGTTAGGCTGAGGGGTGTTAGGGATAAGTGTGAGGGGTGTTAGGGTTAGGTGTTAGGGTGAGGGGTGTTAGTGATAAGTGTAAGGGGTGTTAGGGTTAGGTGTTAGGGTGAGGGATGTTAAGGTTAGGTGTTAGGGATAAGTGTGAGGGGTGTTAGGGTTAGGGTAAGAGGTGTTAGGGATAAGTGTGAGGGGTGTTAGGGTTAGGGTGAGGGGTGTTAGGGATAAGTTTGAGGGGTGTTAGGGTTAGGTGTTAGGGTGAGGGGTGTTAGGGATAAGTGTAAGGGGTGTTAGGGTTAGGTGTTAGGGTGAGGGATGTTAGGGTTAGGTGTTAAGGATAAGTGTGAGGGGTGTTAGGGTTAGGGTAAGAGGTGTTAGGGATAAGTGTGAGGGGTGTTAGGGTTAGGATGAGGGGTGTTAGGGATAAGTGTAAGGGGTGTTAGGGTTAGGTGTTAGGGTGAGGGATGTTAGGGTTAGGTGTTAGGGATAAGTGTGAGGGGTGTTAGGGTTAGGGTAAGGGTTGTTAGGGATAAGTGTGAGGGGTGTTAGGCTGAGGGGTGTTAGGGATAAGTGTGAGGGGTGTTAGAGTTAGGTGTTAGGGTGAGGGGTGTTAGGGATAAGTGTAAGGGGTGTTAGGGTTAGGTGTTAGGGTGAGGGATGTTAGGGTTAGGTGTTAGGGATAAGTGTGAGGGGTATTAGGGTTAGGGTGAGGAGTGTTAGCGATAAGTTTGAGGGGTGTTAGAGTTAGGGTGAGGGGTGTTAGGGATAAGTTTGAGGGGTGTTAGGGTTAGGTGTTAGGGTGAGGGGTGTTAGGGATAAGTGTAAGGGGTGTTAGGGTTAGGTGTTAGGGTAAGGGATGTTAGGGTTAGGGATAAGTGTGAGGGGTGTTAGGGTTAGGGTAAGGGGTGTGAGGGATAAGTGTGAGGGGTGTTAGGCTGAGGGGTGTTAGGGATAAGTGTGAGGGGTGTTAGAGTTAGGTGTTAGGGTGAGGGGTGTTAGGGATAAGTGTAAGGGGTGTTAGGGTTAGGTGTTAGGGTGAGGGATGTTAGGGTTAGGTGTTAGGGATAAGTGTGAGGGGTGTTAGGGTTAGGGTGAGGAGTGTTAGGGATAAGTGTGAGGGGTGTTAGGGTTAGGTGTTAGGGTGAGGGGTGTTAGGGATAAGTGTAAGGGGTGTTAGGGTTAGGTGTTAGGGTGAGGGATGTTAGGGTTAGGTGTTAGGGATAAGTGTGAGGGGTGTTAGGGTTAGGGTAAGAGGTGTTAGGGATAAGTGTGAGGGGTGTTAGGGTTAGGGTGAGGGGTGTTAGGGATAAGTTTGAGGGGTGTTAGGGTTAGGTGTTAGGGTGAGGGATGTTAGGGTTAGGTGTTAGGGATAAGTGTGAGGGGTGTTAGGGTTAGGGTAAGGGGTGTTAGGGATAAGTGTGAGGGGTGTTAGGCTGAGGGGTGTTAGGGATAAGTTTGAGGGGTGTTAGGGTTAGGTGTTAGGGTGAGGGGTGTTAGGGATAAGTGTAAGGGGTGTTAGGGTTAGGTGTTAGGGTGAGGGATGTTAGGGTTAGGTGTTAGGGATAAGTGTGAGGGGTGTTAGGGTTAGGGTGAGGGGTGTTAGGGATAAGTTTGAGGGGTGTTAGGGTGAGGGGTGTTAGGGATAAGTTTGAGGGGTGTTAGGGTTAGGTGTTAGGGTGAGGGGTGTTAGGGATAAGTGTAAGGGGTGTTAGGGTTAGGTGTTAGGGTAAGGGATGTTAGGGTTAGGGATAAGTGTGAGGGGTGTTAGGGTTAGGGTAAGGGGTGTGAGGGATAAGTGTGAGGGGTGTTAGGCTGAGGGGTGTTAGGGATAAGTGTAAGGGGTGTTAGGGTTAGGTGTTAGGGTGAGGGATGTTAGGGTTAGGTGTTAGTTTAAGGGATGTTAGGGTTAGGTGTTAGGGATAAGTGTGAGGGGTGTTAGGGTTAGGGTAAGGGGTGTTAGGGATAAGTGTGAGGGGTGTTAGGCTGAGGGGTGTTAGGGATAAGTGTGAGGGGTGTTAGGGTTAGGTGTTAGGGTGAGGGGTGTTAGTGATAAGTGTAAGGGGTGTTAGGGTTAGGTGTTAGGGTGAGGGATGTTAGGGTTAGGTGTTAGGGATAAGTGTGAGGGGTGTTAGGGTTAGGGTAAGAGGTGTTAGGGATAAGTGTGAGGGGTGTTAGGGTTAGGGTGAGGGGTGTTAGGGATAAGTTTGAGGGGTGTTAGGGTTAGGTGTTAGGGTGAGGGGTGTTAGGGATAAGTGTAAGGGGTGTTAGGGTTAGGTGTTAGGGTGAAGGGATGTTAGGGTTAGGGATAAGTGTGAGGGGTGTTAGGGTTAGGGTAAGGGTGTGAGGGATAAGTGTGAGGGGTGTTAGGCTGAGGGGTGTTAGGGATAAGTGTGAGGGGTGTTAGGGTTAGGTGTTAGGGATAAGTGTGAGGGGTGTTAGGTTTAGGGTAAGGGGTGTTAGGGATAAGTGTGAGGGGTGTTAGGCTGAGGGGTGTTAGGGATAAGTGTGAGGGGTGTTAGAGTTAGGTGTTAGGGTGAGGGGTGTTAGGGATAAGTGTAAGGGGTGTTAGGGTTAGGTGTTAGGGTGAGGGATGTTAGGGTTAGGTGTTAGGGATAAGTGTGAGGGGTGTTAGGGTTAGGGTGAGGGGTGTTAGGGATAAGTTTGAGGGGTGTTAGAGTTAGGGTGAGGGGTGTTAGGGATAAGTTTGAGGGGTGTTAGGGTTAGGTGTTAGGGTGAGGGGTGTTAGGGATAAGTGTAAGGGGTGTTAGGGTTAGGTGTTAGGGAAAGGGATGTTAGGGTTAGGGATAAGTGTGAGGGGTGTTAGGGTTAGGGTAAGGGGTGTGAGGGATAAGTGTGAGGGGATGTTAGGCTGAGGGGTGTTAGGGATAAGTGTGAGGGGTGTTAGGGTTAGGTGTTAGGGTGAGGGATGTTAGGGTTAGGTGTTAGGTTAAGGGATGTTAGGGTTAGGTGTTAGGGATAAGTGTGAGGGGTGTTAGGGTTAGGGTAAGGGGTGTTAGGGATAAGTGTGAGGGGTGTTAGGCTGAGGGGTGTTAGGGATAAGTGTGAGGGGTGTTAGGGTTAGGTGTTAGGGTGAGGGGTGTTAGGGATAAGTGTAAGGGGTGTTAGGGTTAGGTGTTAGAGTGAGGGATGTTAGGGTTAGGTGTTAGGGATAAGTGTGAGGGGTGTTAGGGTTAGGGTAAGAGGTGTTAGGGATAAGTGTGAGGGGTGTTAGGGTTAGGGTGAGGGGTGTTAGGGATAAGTTTGAGGGGTGTTAGGGTTAGGTGTTAGGGTGAGGGGTGTTAGGGATAAGTGTAAGGGGTGTTAGGGTTAGGTGTTAGGGTAAGGGATGTTAGGGTTAGGTGTTAGGGATAAGTGTGAGGGGTGTTAGGGTTAGGGTAAGGGATGCAGTATCACCTACACTCAGCCTCCTCTCAGTAAGACTGCAAGTTAGTTATGATTCCAAAATGGCTGCTGTCCATGAGGTAGAAGCGTGTGGAAGGCAGGGTATGATGCTGATTGGCTGGAATGTGTCTGCTGACTGTGAGTTGCAGGGTCAAAGTTTGCTCAATGATAAAGTATAGGGGACGGGTCGAATATCGCATATGTTCGCAGTTCGCCGCGAATGCGAACATGCTATGTTCGCCGGGAACAGTCCGCCGGCGAACTATTCGCGACATCTCTATTAGCATTATTCTCCTCCTGGAACATTAATGTCCCTGAACCGGCGTAAACTGCTCAATGACCTCATCCCAGAACACACAGGCACTTCAGATCGCAACAGAGATCATGAGATAATAGCTCCTACATAATATGTTGTATATCAAGGATTCAAAGCTCAATGTTAAGATAACTAGAGGGACTCACCAGGGATGTCCGTTGTCCCCTCTTCTCTTTCCATTATGCATTGAGGCTATTGCTTTTAGAGAAAACCTGAACATAAAGGCTACCCAAGTAGTAATGACAGTTAGGGTGAGGGGTGTTAGGGATAAGTGTGAGGGGAGTTAGGGTTAGGTATAATGGTGAGGGGTGTTAGGGATAAGTGTAAGGGGTGTTAGGTTTAGGTGTTAGGGTGAGGGATGTTAGGGTTATGTGTTAGGGATAAGTGTGAGGGGTGTAGGGTTAGGTAAGGGTGTTAGGGATAATTGTGAGGGGTGTTAGGGTTAGGGTGAAGGGGTGTTAGGGTTAGGGTTAGGTGTTAGGGTGAGGGGTGTTAGGGATAAGTGTAAGGGGTGTTAGGGTTAGGTGTTAGGGTGAGGGATGTTAGGGTTAGGTGTTAGGGATACGTGTGAGGGGTGTTAGGGTTAGGGTAAGAGGTGTTAGGGATAAGTGTGAGGGGTGATAGGGTTAGGGTGAGGGGTGTTAGGGTTAGGTGTTAGGGTGAGGGGTGTCAGGGATAAGGGTGTTATGGAGAAGTGTGAAGGGTGTTAGGATTAGGGTAAGGGGTGTTAGGGATAAGTGTGATGGGTGTTAGGGTAAGGGATGTTAGGGATAAGTGTAAGGGGGTATTAGGGTTAGGTGTTAGGGTGACGCATGTTATGAATAAGTGTGAGGGGTGTTAGGACTTAGAGATAAGTGTGAGAATGTTAGGGTTAGGTGTTAGGTTGATGGGTGTTATGCATAAGTGTGAGTGGTGTTAGGGTTAGGGCAAGGGGTGTTAGGGATAAGTGTGATGGGTGTTAGGGTAAGGGATGTTAGGGTTAGGTGTTAGGGTAAGGGCTGTTAGGGATAAGTGTAAGGGGGTATTAGGGTTATGTGATAGGATTAGGGGGGTTAGGGATAAGTCTGAGGGGTGTTAGTTTAAGGGGTGTTAGGGATAACTGTAAGGGGTGTTAGGGTTAGGTGTTAGGGTGAGGGATGTTAGGGTTAGGTGTTAGGGATAAGTGTGAGGGGTGTTAGGGTTAGGGTAAGAGGTGTTAGGGATAAGTGTGAGGGGTGTTAGGGTTAGGGTGAGGGGTGTTAGGGATAAGTGTAAGGGGTGTTAGGGTTAGGTGTTAGGTTGAGGGATGTTAGGGTTAGGTGTTAGGGATAAGTGTGAGGGGTGTTAGGGTTAGGGTAAGGGGTGTTAGGGATAAGTGTGAGGGGTGTTAGGCTGAGGGGTGTTAGGAATAAGTGTGAGGGGTGTTAGGGTTAGGTGTTAGGGTGAGGGGTGTTAGGGATAAGTGTAAGGGGTGTTAGGGTTAGGTGTTAGGGTGAGGGATGTTAGTGTTAGGTGTTAGGGATAAGTGTGAGGGGTGTTAGGGTTAGGGTAAGAGGTGTTAGGGATAAGTGTGAGGGGTGTTAGGGTTAGGGTGAGGGGTATTAGGGATAAGTTTGAGGGGTGTTAGGGTTAGGTGTTAGGGTGAGGGGTGTTAAGAATAAGTGTAAGGGGTGTTAGGGTTAGGTGTTAGGGTAAGGGATGTTAGGGTTAGGGATAAGTGTGAGGGGTGTTAGGGTTAGGGTAAGAGGTGTTAGGGATAAGTGTGAGGGGTGTTAGGGTTAGGGTGAGGGGTGTTAGGGATAAGTTTGAGGGGTGTTAGGGTTAGGTGTTAGGGTGAGGGGTGTTAGGGATAAGTGTAAGGGGTGTTAGGGTTAGGTGTTAGGGTAAGGGATGTTAGGGTTAAGTGTTAGGGATAAGTGTGAGGGGTGTTAGGGTTAGGGTAAGAGGTGTTAGGGATAAGTGTGAGGGGTGTTAGGGTTAGGGTGAGGGGTGTTAGGGATAAGTGTGAGGGGTGTTAGGGTTAGGGTAAGGGATGCAGTATCACCTACACTCAGCCTCCTCTCAGTAAGACTGTAAGTTAGTTATGATTCCAAAATGGCTGCTGTCCATGAGGTAGAAGCGTGTGGAAGGCAGGGTATGATGCTGATTGGCTGGAATGTGTCTGCTGACTGTGAGTTGCAGGTTCAAAGTTTGCTCAATGATAAAGTATAGGGGACGGGTCGGATATCGCATATGTTCGCAGTTCGCCGCGAATGCGAACATGCTATGTTCGCCGGGAACAGTCCGCCAGCGAACTATTCGCGACATCTCTATTAGCATTATTCTCCTCCTGGAACATTAATGTCCCTGAACCGGCGTAAACTGCTCAATGACCTCATCCCAGAACACACAGGCACTTCAGATCGCAACAGAGATCATGAGATAATAGCTCCTACATAATATGTTGTATATCAAGGATTCAAAGCTCAATGTTAAGATAACTAGAGGGACTCACCAGGGATGTCCGTTGTCCCCTCTTCTCTTTCAATTATGCATTGAGGCTATTGCTTTTAGAGAAAACCTGAACATAAAGGCTACCCAAGTAGTAATGACAGTTAGGGTGAGGGGTGTTAGGGATAAGTGTGAGGGGAGTTAGGGTTAGGTATAATGGTGAGGGGTGTTAGGGATAAGTGTAAGGGGTGTTAGGGTTAGGTGTTAGGGTGAGGGATGTTAGGGTTAGGTGTTAGGGATAAGTGTGAGGGGTGTTAGGGTTAGGGTAAGAAGTGTTAGGGATAAGTGTGAGGGGTGATAGGGTTAGGGTGAGGGGTGTTAGGGTTAGGTGTTAGGGTGAGGGGTGTCAGGGATAAGGGTGTTATGGATAAGTGTGAAGGGTGTTAGGATTAGGGTAAGGGGTGTTAGGTATAAGTGTGATGGGTGTTAGGGTAAGGGATGTTAGGGATAAGTGTAAGGGGGTATTAGGGTTAGGTGTTAGGGTGAGGCATGTTATGAATAAGTGTGAGGGGTGTTAGGACTTAGAGATAAGTGTGAGAATGTTAGGGTTAGGTGTGAGGTTGATGGGTGTTATGCATAAGTGTGAGTGGTGTTAGGGTTAGGGCAAGGGGTGTTAGGGATAAGTGTGATGGGTGTTAGGGTAAGGGATGTTAGGGTTAGGTGTTAGGGTAAGGGCTGTTAGGGATAAGTGTAAGGGGGTATTAGGGTTGTCTGATAGTGTTAGGGGGGTTAGGGATAAGTCTGAGGGGTGTTAGTTTAAGGGGTGTTAGGGTTAGGTGTTAGGGTGAGGGATGTTAGGGTTAGGTGTTAGGGATAAGTGTGAGGGGTGTTAGGGTTAGGGTAAGAGGTGTTAGGGATAAGTGTGAGGGGTGTTAGGGTTAGGGTGAGGGGTGTTAGGGATAAGTGTAAGGGGTGTTAGGGTTAGGTGATAGGGTGAGGGATGTTAGGGATAAGTGTAAGGGGTGTTAGGGTTAGGTGTTAGGGTAAGGGATGTTAGGGTTAGGGATAAGTGTGAGGGGTGAAAGGGTTAGGGTAAGGGGTGTTAGGGATAAGTGTGAGGGGTGTTAGGCTGAGGGGTGTTAGGGATAAGTGTGAGGGGTGTTAGGGTTAGGTGTTAGGGTGAGGGGTGTTAGGGATAAGTGTAAGGGGTGTTAGGGTTAGGTGTTAGGGTGAGGGATGTTAGGGTTAGGTGTTAGGGATAAGTGTGAGGGGTGTTAGGGTTAGGGTAAGAGGTGTTAGGGATAAGTGTGAGGGGTGTTAGGGTTAGGGTGAGGGGTGTAAGGGATAAGTTTGAGGGGTGTTAGGGTTAGGTGTTAGGGTGAGGGGTGTTAGGGATAAGTGTAAGGGGTGTTAGGGTTAGGTGTTAGGGTAAGGGATGTTAGGGTTAGGGATAAGTGTGAGGGGTGTTAGGGTTAGGGTAAGGATGTTAGGGATAAGTGTGAGGGGTGTTAGGCTGAGGGGTGTTAGGGATAAGTGTGAGGGGTGTTAGGGTTAGGTGTTAGGGTGAGGGGTGTTAGGGATAAGTGTAAGGGGTGTTAGGGTTAGGTGTTAGGGTGAGGGATGTTAGGGTTAGGTGTTAGGGTGAGGGATGTTAGGGTTAGGTGTTAGGGATAAGTGTGAGGGGTGTTAGAGTTAGGGTAAGAGGTGTTAGGGATAAGTGTGAGGTGTGTTAGGGTTAGGGTGAGGGGTGTTAGGGATAAGTTTAAGGGGTGTTAGGGTTAGGTGTTAGGGTAAGGGATGTTAGGGTTAGGTGTTAGGGATAAGTGTGAGGGGTGTTAGGGTTAGGGTAAGGTATGCAGTATCACCTACACTCAGCCTCCTCTCAGTAAGACTGCAAGTTAGTTATGATTCCAAAATGGCTGCTGTCCATGAGGTAGAAGCGTGTGGAAGGCAGGGTATGATGCTGATTGGCTGGAATGTGTCTGCTGACTGTGAGTTGCAGGGTCAAAGTTTGCTCAATGATAAAGTATAGGGGACGGGTCGAATATCGCATATGTTCGCAGTTCGCCGCGAATGCGAACATGCTATGTTCGCCGGG
This sequence comes from Discoglossus pictus, assembly GCA_027410445.1. NCBI lineage: Eukaryota > Metazoa > Chordata > Amphibia > Anura > Alytidae > Discoglossus > Discoglossus pictus. Next base: position 71,133,848 of record CM050169.1, read on the forward strand.
AACAGTCCGCCGGCGAACTATTCGCGACATCTCTATTAGCATTATTCTCCTCCTGGAACATTAATGTCCCTGAACCGGCGTAAACTGCTCAATGACCTCATCCCAGAACACACAGGCACTTCAGATCGCAACAGAGATCATGAGATAATAGCTCCTACATAATATGTTGCATATCAAGGATTCAAAGCTCAATGTTAAGATAACTAGAAGGACTCACCAGGGATGTCCGTTGTCCCCTCTTCTCTTTTGATTATGCATTGAGGCTATTGCTTTTAGAGAAAACCTGAAGATAAAGGCTACCCAAGTAGTAATGACAGTTAGGGTGAGGGGTGTTAGGGATAAGTGTGAGGGGTGTTAGGGTTAGGTATTATGGTGAGGGGTGTTAGGGATAAGTGTAAGGGGTGTTAGGTTTAGGTGTTAGGGTGAGGGATGTTAGGGTTAGGTGTTAGGCATAAGTGTGAGGGGTGTTAGGGTTAGGGTAAAGGGTGTTAGGTATAATTGTGAGGGGTGTTAGGGTTAGGGTGAGGGGTGTTAGGGTTAGGTGTTAGGGTGAGGGGTGTCAGGGATAAGGGTGTTATGGATAAGTGTGAAGGGTGTTAGGATTAGGGTAAGGGGTGTTAGTGATAAGTGTGATGGGTAATAGGGTAAGGGATGTTAGGGATAAGTGTAAGGGGGTATTAGGGTTAGGTGTTAGGGTGAGGCATGTTATGAATAAGTGTGAGTGGTGTTAGGACTTAGAGATAAGTGTGAGAATGTTAGGGTTAGGTGTTAGGTTGATGGGTGTTATGCATAAGTGTGAGTGGTGTTAGGGTTAGGGCAAGGGGTGTTAGGGATAAGTGTGATGGGTGTTAGGGTAAGGGATGTTAGGGTTAGGTGTTAGGGTAAGGGCTGTTAGGGATAAGTGTAAGGGGGTATTAGGGTTAGGTGATAGGGTTAGGGGGGTTAGGGATAAGTCTGAGGGGTGTTAGTTTAAGGGGTGTTAGGGATAACTGTAAGGGGTGTTAGGGTTAGGTGTTAGGGTGAGGGATGTTAGGGTTAGGTGTTAGGGATAAGAGTGAGGGGTGTTAGGGTTAGGGTAAGAGGTGTTAGGGATAAGTGTGAGGGGTGTTAGGGTTAGGGTGAGGGGTGTTAGGGATAAGTGTAAGGGGTGTTAGGGTTAGGTGTTAGGGTGAGGGATGTTAGGGTTAGGTGTTAGGGATAAGTGTGAGGGGTGTTCGGGTTAGGGTAAGGGGTGTTAGGGATAAGTGTGAGGGGTGTTAGGCTGAGGGGTGTTAGGGATAAGTGTGAGGGGTGTTAGGGTTAGGTGTTAGGGTAAGGGGTGTTAGGGATAAGTGTAAGGGGTGTTAGGGTTAGGTGTTAGGGTGAGGGATGTTAGGGTTAGGTGTTAGGGATAAGTGTGAGGGGTGTTAGGGTTAGGGTGAGGGGTGTTAGGGATAAGTTTGAGGGGTGTTAGGGTTTGGGTGAGGGGTGTTAGGGATAAGTTTGAGGGGTGTTAGGGTTAGGTGTTAGGGTGAGGGGTGTTAGGGATAAGTGTAAGGAGTGTTAGGGTTAGGTGTTAGGGTAAGGGATGTTAGGGTTAGGGATAAGTGTGAGGGGTGTTAGGGTTAGGGTAAGGGGTGTGAGGGATAAGTGTGAGGGGTATTAGGCTGAAGGGTGTTAGGGATAAGTGTGAGGGGTGTTAGGGTTAGGTGTTAGAGTGAGGGATATTAGGGTTAGGTGTTAGGTTAAGGGATGTTAGAGTTAGGTGTTAGGGATAAGTGTGAAGGGTGTTAGGGTTAGGGTAAGGGGTGTTAGGGATAAGTGTGAGGGGTGTTAGGCTGAGTGGTGTTAGGGATAAGTGTGAGGGGTGTTAGGGTTAGGTGTTAGGGTGAGGGGTGTTAGGGATAAGTGTAAGGGGTGTTAGGGTTAGGTGTTAGGGTGAGGGATGTTAGGGTTAGGTGTTAGGGATAAGTGTGAGTGGTGTTAGGGTTAGGGTAAGAGGTGTTAGGGATAAGTGTGAGGGGTGTTAGGGTTAGGGTGAGGGGTGTTAGGAATACGTTTGAGGGGTGTTAGGGTTAGGTGTTAGGGTGAGGGGTGTTAGGGATAAGTGTAAGGGGTGTTAGGGTTAGGTGTTAGGGTGAGGGATGTTAGGGTTAGGTGTTAGGGATAAGTGTGAGGGGTGTTAGGGTTAGGGTAAGAGGTGTTAGGGATAAGTGTGAGGGGTGTTAGGGTTAGGGTGAGGGGTGTTAGGGATAAGTGTAAGGGGTGTTAGGGTTAGGTGTTAGGGTGAGGGATGTTAGGGTTAGGTGTTAGGGATAAGTGTGAGGGGTGTTAGGTTTAGGGTAAGGGGTGTTAGGGATAAGTGTGAGGGGTGTTAGGGTTAGGTGTTAGGGTGAGGGGTGTTAGGGATAAGTGTAAGGGGTGTTAGGGTTAGGTGTTAGGGTGAGGGATGTTAGGGTTAGGTGTTAGGGATAAGTGTGAGGGGTGTTAGGGTTAGGGTGAGGGGTGTTAGGGATAAGTTTGAGGGGTGTTAGAGTTAGGGTGAGGGGTGTTAGGGATAAGTGTGAGGGGTGTTAGGGTTAGGTGTTAGGGTGATGGGTGTTAGGGATAAGTGTAAGGGGTGTTAGGGTTAGGTGTTAGGGAAAGGGATGTTAGGGTTAGGGATAAGTGTGAGGGGTGTTAGGGTTAGGGTAAGGGGTGTGAGGGATAAGTGTGAGGGATGTTAGGCTGAGGGGTGTTAGGGATAAGTGTGAGGGGTGTTAGGGTTAGGTGTTAGGGTGAGGGATGTTAGGGTTAGGTGTTAGGTTAAGGGATGTTAGGGTTAGGTGTTAGGGATAAGTGTGAGGGGTGTTAGGGTTAGGGTAAGGGGTGTTAGGGATAAGTGTGAGGGGTGTTAGGCTGAGGGGTGTTAGGGATAAGTGTGAGGGTTGTTAGGGTTAGGTGTTAGGGTGAGGGGTGTTAGGGATAAGTGTAAGGGGTGTTAGGGTTAGGTGTTAGGGTGAGGGATGTTAGGGTTAGGTGTTAGGGATAAGTGTGAGGGGTGTTAGGGTTAGGGTAAGAGGTGTTAGGGATAAGTGTGAGGGGTGTTAGGGTTAGGGTGAGGGGTGTTAGGGATAAGTTTGAGGGGTGTTAGGGTTAGGTGTTAGGGTGAGGGGTGTTAGGGATAAGTGTAAGGGGTGTTAGGGTTAGGTGTTAGGGTAAGGGATGTTAGGGTTAGGTGTTAGGGATAAGTGTGAGGGGTGTTAGGGTTAGGGTAAGGGATGCAGTTGCACCTACACTCAGCCTCCTCTCAGTAAGACTGCAAGTTAGTTATGATTCCAAAATGGCTGCTGTCCATGAGGTAGAAGCGTGTGGAAGGCAGGGTATGATGCTGATTGGCTGGAATGTGTCTGCTGACTGTGAGTTGCAGGGTCAAAGTTTGCTCAATGATAAAGTATAGGGGACGGGTCAAATATCGCATATGTTCGCAGTTCGCCGCGAATGCGAACATGCTATGTTCGCCGGGAACAGTCCGCCGGCGAACTATTCGCGACATCTCTATTAGCATTATTCTCCTCCTGGAACATTAATGTCCCTGAGCCGGCGTAAACTGCTCAATGACCTCATCTCAGAACACACAGGCACTTCAGATCGCAACAGAGATCATGAGATAATAGCTCCTACATAATATGTTGTATATCAAGGATTCAAAGCTCAATGTTAAGATAACTAGAGGGACTCACCAGGGATGTCCGTTGTCCCCTCTTCTCTTTCAATTATGCATTGAGGCTATTGCTTTTAGAGAAAACCTGAACATAAAGGCTACCAAAGTAGTAATGACAGTTAGGGTGAGGGGTTTTAGGGATAAGTGTAAGGGGTGTTAGGGTTAGGTATTATGGTGAGGGGTGTTAGGGATAAGTGTAAGGGGTGTTAGGTTTAGGTGTTAGGGTGAGGGATGTTAGGGTTATGTGTTAGGGATAAGTGTGAGGGGTGTTAGGGTTAGGGTAAAGGGTGTTAGGGATAATTGTTAGGGGTGTTAGGGTTAGGGTAAGGGGTGTTAGGGATACATTTGAGGAATGTTAGGGTTAGGTGTTAGGGTGAGGGGTGTTAGGGATAAGTGTAAGGGGTGTTAGGGTTAGGTGTTAGGGTGAGGGATGTTAGGGTTAGGTGTTAGGGATACGTGTGAGGGGTGTTAGGGTTAGGGTAAGAAGTGTTAGGGATAAGTGTGAGGGGTGATAGGGTTAGGGTGAGGGGTGTTAGGGTTAGGTGTTAGGGTGAGGGGTGTCAGGGATAAGGGTGTTATGGAGAAGTGTGAAGGGTGTTAGGATTAGGGTAAGGGGTGTTAGGGATAAGTGTGATGGGTGTTAGGGTAAGGGATGTTAGGGATAAGTGTAAGGGGGTATTAGGGTTAGGTGTTAGGGTGAGGCATGTTATGAATAAGTGTGAGGGGTGTTAGGACTTAGAGATAAGTGTGAGAATGTTAGGGTTAGGTGTTAGGTTGATGGGTGTTATGCATAAGTGTGAGTGGTGTTAGGGTTAGGGCAAGGGGTGTTAGGGATAAGTGTGATGGGTGTTAGGGTAAGGGATGTTAGGGTTAGGTGTTAGGGTAAGGGCTGTTAGGGATAAGTGTAAGGGGGTATTAGGGTTATGTGATAGGGTTAGGGGGGTTAGGGATAAGTCTGAGGGGTGTTAGTTTAAGGGGTGTTAGGGATAACTGTAAGGGGTGTTAGGGTTAGGTGTTAGGGTGAGGGATGTTAGGGTTAGGTGTTAGGGATAAGTGTGAGGGGTGTTAGGGTTAGGGTAAGAGGTGTTAGGGATAAATGTGAGGGGTGTTAGGGTTAGGGTGAGGGGTGTTAGGGATAAGTGTAAGGGGTGTTAGGGTTAGGTGTTAGGTTGAGGGATGTTAGGGTTAGGTGTTAGGGATAAGTGTGAGGGGTGTTAGGGTTAGGGTAAGGGGTGTTAGGGATAAGTGTGAGGGGTGTTAGGCTGAGGGGTGTTAGGGATAAGTGTGAGGGGTGTTAGGGTTAGGTGTTAGGGTGAGGGGTGTTAGGGATAAGTGTAAGGGGTGTTAGGGTTAGGTGTTAGGGTGAGGGATGTTAGTGTTAGGTGTTAGGGATAAGTGTGAGGGGTGTTAGGGTTAGGGTAAGGGGTGTTAGGGATAAGTGTGAGGGGTGTTAGGCTGAGGGGTGTTAGGGATAAGTGTGAGGGTTGTTAGGGTTAGGTGTTAGGGTGAGGGGTGTTAGGGATAAGTGTAAGGGGTGTTAGGGTTAGGTGTTAGAGTGAGGGATGTTAGGGTTAGGTGTTAGGGATAAGTGTGAGGGGTGTTAGGGTTAGGGTAAGAGGTGTTAGGGATAAGTGTGAGGGGTGTTAGGGTTAGGGTGAGGGGTGTTAGGGATAAGTTTGAGGGGTGTTAGGGTTAGGTGTTAGGGTGAGGGGTGTTAGGGATAAGTGTAAGGGGTGTTAGGGTTAGGTGTTAGGGTAAGGGATGTTAGGGTTAGGTGTTAGGGATAAGTGTGAGGGGTGTTAGGGTTGGGGTAAGGGATGCAGTTGCACCTACACTCAGCCTCCTCTCAGTAAGACTGCAAGTTAGTTATGATTCCAAAATGGCTGCTGTCCATGAGGTAGAAGCGTGTGGAAGGCAGGGTATGATGCTGATTGGCTGGAATGTGTCTGCTGACTGTGAGTTGCAGGGTCAAAGTTTGCTCAATGATAAAGTATAGGGGACGGGTCAAATATCGCATATGTTCGCAGTTCGCCGCGAATGCGAACATGCTATGTTCGCCGGGAACAGTCCGCCGGCGAACTATTCGCGACATCTCTATTAGCATTATTCTCCTCCTGGAACATTAATGTCCCTGAGCCGGCGTAAACTGCTCAATGACCTCATCTCAGAACACACAGGCACTTCAGATCGCAACAGAGATCATGAGATAATAGCTCCTACATAATATGTTGTATATCAAGGATTCAAAGCTCAATGTTAAGATAACTAGAGGGACTCACCAGGGATGTCCGTTGTCCCCTCTTCTCTTTCAATTATGCATTGAGGCTATTGCTTTTAGAGAAAACCTGAACATAAAGGCTACCAAAGTAGTAATGACAGTTAGGGTGAGGGGTTTTAGGGATAAGTGTGAGGGGTGTTAGGGTTAGGTATTATGGTGAGGGGTGTTAGGGATAAGTGTAAGGGGTGTTAGGTTTAGGTGTTAGGGTGAGGGATGTTAGGGTTAGGTGTTAGGGATAAGTGTGAGGGGTGTTAGGGTTAGGGTGAGGGGTGTTAGGGATAAGTTTGAGGGGTGTTAGAGTTAGGGTGAGGGGTGTTAGGGATAAGTGTGAGGGGTGTTAGGGTTAGGTGTTAGGGTGATGGGTGTTAGGGATAAGTGTAAGGGGTGTTAGGGTTAGGTGTTAGGGAAAGGGATGTTAGGGTTAGGGATAAGTGTGAGGGGTGTTAGGGTTAGGGTAAGGGGTGTGAGGGATAAGTGTGAGGGATGTTAGGCTGAGGGGTGTTAGGGATAAGTGTGAGGGGTGTTAGGGTTAGGTGTTAGGGTGAGGGATGTTAGGGTTAGGTGTTAGGTTAAGGGATGTTAGGGTTAGGTGTTAGGGATAAGTGTGAGGGGTGTTAGGGTTAGGGTAAGGGGTGTTAGGGATAAGTGTGAGGGGTGTTAGGCTGAGGGGTGTTAGGGATAAGTGTGAGGGTTGTTAGGGTTAGGTGTTAGGGTGAGGGGTGTTAGGGATAAGTGTAAGGGGTGTTAGGGTTAGGTGTTAGAGTGAGGGATGTTAGGGTTAGGTGTTAGGGATAAGTGTGAGGGGTGTTAGGGTTAGGGTAAGAGGTGTTAGGGATAAGTGTGAGGGGTGTTAGGGTTAGGGTGAGGGGTGTTAGGGATAAGTTTGAGGGGTGTTAGGGTTAGGTGTTAGGGTGAGGGGTGTTAGGGATAAGTGTAAGGGGTGTTAGGGTTAGGTGTTAGGGTAAGGGATGTTAGGGTTAGGTGTTAGGGATAAGTGTGAGGGGTGTTAGGGTTAGGGTAAGGGATGCAGTTGCACCTACACTCAGCCTCCTCTCAGTAAGACTGCAAGTTAGTTATGATTCCAAAATGGCTGCTGTCCATGAGGTAGAAGCGTGTGGAAGGCAGGGTATGATGCTGATTGGCTGGAATGTGTCTGCTGACTGTGAGTTGCAGGGTCAAAGTTTGCTCAATGATAAAGTATAGGGGACGGGTCAAATATCGCATATGTTCGCAGTTCGCCGCGAATGCGAACATGCTATGTTCGCCGGGAACAGTCCGCCGGCGAACTATTCGCGACATCTCTATTAGCATTATTCTCCTCCTGGAACATTAATGTCCCTGAACCGGCGTAAACTGCTCAATGACCTCATCCCAGAACACACAGGCACTTCAGATCGCAACAGAGATCATGAGATAATAGCTCCTACATAATATGTTGTATATCAAGGATTCAAAGCTCAATGTTAAGATAACTAGAGGGACTCACCAGGGATGTCCGTTGTCCCCTCTTCTCTTTCAATTATGCATTGAGGCTATTGCTTTTAGAGAAAACCTGAACATAAAGGCTACCAAAGTAGTAATGACAGTTAGGGTGAGGGGTTTTAGGGATAAGTGTGAGGGGTGTTAGGGTTAGGTATTATGGTGAGGGGTGTTAGGGATAAGTGTAAGGGGTGTTAGGTTTAGGTGTTAGGGTGAGGGATGTTAGGGTTATGTGTTAGGGATAAGTGTGAGGGGTGTTAGGGTTAGGGTAAAGGGTGTTAGGGATAATTGTGAGGGGTGTTAGGGTTAGGGTAAGGGGTGTTAGGGATACGTTTGAGGAATGTTAGGGTTAGGTGTTAGGGTGAGGGGTGTTAGGGATAAGTGTAAGGGGTGTTAGGGTTAGGTGTTAGGGTGAGGGATGTTAGGGTTAGGTGTTAGGGATACGTGTGAGGGGTGTTAGGGTTAGGGTAAGAAGTGTTAGGGATAAGTGTGAGGGGTGATAGGGTTAGGGTGAGGGGTGTTAGGGTTAGGTGTTAGGGTGAGGGGTGTCAGGGATAAGGGTGTTATGGATAAGTGTGAAGGGTGTTAGGATTAGGGTAAGGGGTGTTAGGGATAAGTGTGATGGGTGTTAGGGTAAGGGATGTTAGGGATAAGTGTAAGGGGGTATTAGGTTTAGGTGTTAGGGTGACGCATGTTATGAATAAGTGTGAGGGGTGTTAGGACTTAGAGATAAGTGTGAGAATGTTAGGGTTAGGTGTTAGGTTGATGGGTGTTATGCATAAGTGTGAGTGGTGTTAGGGTTAGGGCAAGGGGTGTTAGGGATAAGTGTGATGGGTGTTAGGGTAAGGGATGTTAGGGTTAGGTGTTAGGGTAAGGGCTGTTAGGGATAAGTGTAAGGGGGTATTAGGGTTATGTGATAGGGTTAGGGGGGTTAGGGATAAGTCTGAGGGGTGTTAGTTTAAGGGGTGTTAGGGATAACTGTAAGGGGTGTTAGGGTTAGGTGTTAGGGTGAGGGATGTTAGGGTTAGGTGTTAGGGATAAGTGTGAGGGGTGTTAGGGTTAGGGTAAGAGGTGTTAGGGATAAATGTGAGGGGTGTTAGGGTTAGGGTGAGGGGTGTTAGGGATAAGTGTAAGGGGTGTTAGGGTTAGGTGTTAGGTTGAGGGATGTTAGGGTTAGGTGTTAGGGATAAGTGTGAGGGGTGTTAGGGTTAGGGTAAGGGGTGTTAGGGATAAGTGTGAGGGGTGTTAGGGTGAGGGGTGTTAGGAATAAGTGTGAGGGGTGTTAGGGTTAGGTGTTAGGGTGAGGGGTGTTAGGGATAAGTGTAAGGGGTGTTAGGGTTAGGTGTTAGGGTGAGGGATGTTAGTGTTAGGTGTTAGGGATAAGTGTGAGGGGTGTTAGGGTTAGGGTAAGAGGTGTTAGGGATAAGTGTGAGGGGTGTTAGGGTTAGGGTGAGGGGTGTTAGGGATAAGTTTGACGGGTGTTAGGGTTAGGTGTTAGGGTGAGGGGTGTTAGGAATAAGTGTAAGGGGTGTTAGGGTTAGGTGTTAGGGTAAGGGATGTTAGGGTTAGGGATAAGTGTGAGGGGTGTTAGGGTTAGGGTAAGGGGTGTTAGGGATAAGTGTGAGGGGTGTTAGGCTGAGGGGTGTTAGGGATAAGTGTGAGGGGTGTTAGGGTTAGGTGTTAGGGTGAGGGGTGTTAGGGATAAGTGTAAGGGGTGTAAGGGTAGGTGTTAGGGTGAGGGATGTTAGGGTTAGGTGTTAGGGTGAGGGATGTTAGGGTTAGGTGTTAGGGATAAGTGTGAGGGGTGTTAGGGTTAGGGTAAGGGGTGTTAGGGATAAGTGTGAGGGGTGTTAGGGTTAGGGTGAGGGGTGTTAGGGATAAGTTTGAGGGGTGTTAGGGTTAGGTGTTAGGGTGAGGGGTGTTAGGGATAAGTGTAAGGGGTGTTAGGGTTAGGTGTTAGGGTAAGGGATGTTAGGGTTAGGTGTTAGGGATAAGTGTGAGGGGTGTTAGGGTTAGGGTAAGGGATGCAGTATCACCTACACTCAGCCTCCTCTCAGTAAGACTGCAAGTTAGTTATGATTCCAAAATGGCTGCTGTCCATGAGGTAGAAGCGTGTGGAAGGCAGAGTATGATGCTGATTGGCTGGAATGTGTCTGCTGACTGTGATTTGCAGGGTCAAAGTTTGCTCAATGATAAAGTATAGGGGACGGGTCGAATATCGCATATGTTCGCAGTTCGCCGCAAATGCGAACATGCTATGTTCGCCGGGAACAGTCCGCCGGCGAACTATTCGCGACATCTCTATTAGCATTATTCTCCTCCTGGAACATTAATGTCCCTGAACCGGCGTAAACTGCTCAATGACCTAATCCCAGAACACACAGGCACTTCAGATCGCAACAGAGATCATGAGATAATAGCTCCTACATAATATGTTGCATATCAAGGATTCAAAGCTCAATGTTAAGATAACTAGAGGGACTCACCAGGGATGTCCGTTGTCCCCTCTTCTCTTTCCATTATGCATTGAGGCTATTGCTTTTAGAGAAAACCTGAACATAAAGGCTACCCAAGTAGTAATGACAGAACACAAATTGAGCCTTTTTGCAGATTATGTCATGCTAACTGTTACTGAACCATTGACTAGTCTCCCTATCTTATTTCATACACTTGAGCTTTTTGGCTACATTTCTGGTTTTAAAATTAACCCAAACAAAAGTGAAGCTTAAATGTTTCCTTACCAAAACATTTAGAAGATCGACTAATAGAGAACTTTTACTTTAAATGGGTCCAACACGTCCTTAAATATCTGGTGGTTTTCATTCCTAGAAAATCTGGCCTAATATACTCAGCAAACTTTCCCACGCTTATGAAAAATGTACTACATGACATTAACATATGGTTTTCTTATAAAATCTTGTGGTTTGGTAGGATTCATGCGATAAAAATGTTTTTTTTTTTACCTAAACTGCTGTATCTCTTCTGCTTTATCTGGGATCGCAAAAATAACAAGGATTAATAAGGCGGCCATGATGGCACACAAACTCAGAGGATAGCCCTTCCAGATTTATTGAAGTATTGTAAAGCTGCTAGATTGGCCAAAATAACCAAGTGGTTCAGCAAAGAGCAACTGCCAGTGTGGGTAGAGACTGAAAAAAATTTCCTTGGAGAACAAGACCTCTGTATTAGCCAGGTATTATGGCTTAGCTTACATCATAAACTTAACACTTCTTCCATCTCTTATTGTGTAGTTCAGTCATTGGCAATCTTGTCTCAGACTCACAAAAGAAAATCACTCATAGTGCCAGGTTTAAGGCTCACCCCCTATGGTTATACCAGAAGAATACACTGATTAATAGGCTATCACAATTTAGATGGTGGTTAGATAATAATTTAACCATAACTGCTGATCTCCTTATGGAGAATCAGGAATGGTCCTGCACGATATTCAGAGACCTTTAATGGAATGGCTCAATCTTCCCCAGGTACATATCACAGTTACTAAAGTACTCAAACTTAATAATCTAGCTAGGTCCACACCCTTTGAAAAATGCTGTATGGATAATCCTAATGGTAATATATCCACTATATACAATTTCCTATTAGACCAGTTGATACCGTCTAAACTCCACCATCAGCACTCTTGGGAATAAGAACTTGCCATTACCGATGTGCAGTGGAACAAAATTCACAAACAAGCTGCTGGCTCCTCACTAAACACTATTCTGAGGGAAAATGCACACACAACTATCATGAGGTGGTACTTAACACCTGCCAGAATTAATCTTACCAACCCCTCTTTACCTGGCAACTGCTTCTGAGATTGTAAAGACTTAGGCTTAAACATGTCCCTGGGACGGCCCAAAGGTTGTCCATATGTGGTCAGAGACCTATCATATTTTGGAGAGATTGTGGGATCACAAGATTCCCCAAAGGCCGGAGGAAGCTCTGTTAGGCCTTCCTATACAGGGTCTTGGCAAAGAAGTTCAACTTTTATCAAATCAAGTGTTTTTGGAAGTGCAGATTATACTAGCCAAATCCTGGAAGTCAACGATCCCTACATATAGTGCAGTTTTGCCGAAACTCAAATTTGTCTATACCATGAGCATTATCTCAGCCAAACTAGACTCTACACATAGAAAATGGACATCATGCTGGGACATCTGGACCCTTCGGGTTGGATAGTAGAGATTCAAGATTAAAATAATAAATGATGGGTAATCATTCAGGGCAACCATGGCTTAATATTCCACCTCTCCTACCCCTTTTTTTCTTTTTCTTTCCTTCTCCTTTTCTTCTTTCTCTCTAGTTTATGCTTTTCTTTACTTAATATTCTCCTTTTTCCTTTAATTAAGGATGCTCTTAGAAATATGTGAATATGCAATATACTGTATGTGTAATTCAAAACGGTAATATCTAAAAGAAAACAAAAGACTCAAATAAGATTAAAAAGTTATTATGATATTTACTGTAAATAGAATAAGTGGTGAAGCCTCTCAAACTATGCATATGCTCCTCGAGTTTTATAACTATTCCAAAGGAGACCAATGCACTCATATATGTGAAACAGTCTATGAAGCCTTGGAGTAGAGCATTTGCGTCAGAGAAATTATTCAGCAGCTGCTGTTGTATACTAGTGAACGTGGGTTCCTGATTCACTAGGGAACTGTGTTTCTGCTTCTGCACTTTGCCTTCTACTTTTGAATCTTTGCTTTCCCTCTCCACTTTCAGCACTTTCATCTCCTGACTCACAAAGCTGAACACACCTTCCATCATATGAAGCTTGGCTTCTTTCTCCCTTGTTAACACTCGCAAAGCACTCCATTGTTCCTTCAATACAACCAGATAGGAGTGGTGCTGTGTTGCTGTGTCTCTTCCCATTTTAAATTTCTGTCTGCATCACAATCCTGCAAACTATTTGCAGCCCATGGTTTGCAAGGACAGATGACCTGGCTCTTCCTGTCCCAGGTACCACAATAGGCTAACCAATAATTCACACAAAATGGTAGCCGTTTATAACGCCCAAACTGCTTCAGCTCTCATGCCTTCTCCTTCACAGGCTCCACAAACACAACTTTTCCTTGGGCCTCTTCAGGCTCTTCTAGGTTCTGTTCATTATCTGCATCACTATGCACAATAATCACATCAGGTAACATCACATCTAAGCCAACTGCATCTACAGATTAGAGAGATCAGCCACCTTCTGTTATTGTCGAGTATGTAACAGCAGCTTCAGGGAATCTTCTATTTCTTGTAGCTGGGAGCGTTTATCACCCAGTTTGATGAGCATTGTTTGTTTTTTCTGCTCCAAGGACAGCTGTGTCTCTTTTAACATACATTCGGTCCTCTCTATCAGAGCTACTTCATTCGCTGTTTCTTGTTGTGCTTGTTTCCCTTTATGCCTCTCCGTATGCAGAGTGCTCTGTATTATGGCTGCCTGTGATGGAGCAATGTCAGGATACTTCACAATTTCCATGGGATTTATACCGATGTCCTGTTTCATATGTCCTCTCAGGGACATTGATTCATTTTCCACAAGCTCAGTCTCAAGATTCACATCTTTTTCATCATTCACTTTAAGAAGAATTTCAGTCTCCCCATTAAAAGTAGGACATTCTTTTGCTGAAATAACCCTAGCTGGAATCATCTGTTCGATCGGTGTCAGGCTTTTCCTTTCTAGAGTTTCATACTCCACATTATGGAGGCCTCTTCATCACTTTTCTCCTTAAGTTTGCTGCAATGGTTTCGGTTCATATCTTCCCCAGTATCTTGAACAGCATACTGAGGATGGTTTCACACCCAGTGGTTAACAATATCTTGCATTTTGTCCATTGACCATTATTCACAGCATTAGTCATGGTTTTGTCCTCATCATGCTCCAGGGGCAGTGGGAAAGGTTATTTGGCTACTTTAGCTTTCTCTTTGGCTACTTCAGCCATCTCTTTAGCGCTGTTGCTGCTACCCTGCCATTCAAATTCTTGTCTTTCTCTTTGATTTCGTAATCAACATTACTTACAATTTCACCTCTTGTTGTGCCTCTGCCAGCAAGCTAGTTCCTCACTTCTCTTTCTTTGACAATATCATCACAATGCTTTTCATGGCAAGACTCCAAAGGTATTTCCAAAATATTTGAACAAAATTCTCTTTCCTCTGTTACATCAAATACAAATTTTTTATGTGGTTAACATTTAGGAGTACTTTTCTGGTCTGCTTGATGCTAGCTATAATGTATAAGCATTATGGTGTATCTGGGTCTCCCTCCTGTACCTCTCAACAGGGGCCCTGTACCCTGATCTGGGATAAAGATGAACATGCCGTTTCTCAGGATTCCATATTCCATCACTGCCATATTTATTCAGAAGACAGGAAGGTTGCTGTCTAGAGTATGGGAATTTTTCTCTGTTCAGTAGCTTTTCCTTGGCACAACAATGTAGGTTCACTTTGTTCACAAACTTTTGTGTGCCGAATCTCTGTGCTCTTTCACCCCTTGTAACTCCAAATCTGTCAGGGATCACTGCCTACAAGTCACTATAATTCATTGCCTTTTCTGCATTCATGTATATGTAGGCTTTCTGTGCTTCACCAGACAAAAAAAGGGGCAATGATGCTGACCCAGTGTTGTTTGTGCCATGCCTACATGGTGGCAGTTCTTTTAAAAATCGTGAGGTATATTTCTACATCATCGTAATTTTCGGAAGAATATTACTGGCTCTAATTTTAGTCACAGCTTCTGTTTGTTTCTCCACTTTGGTAGCCAATAACTTGTTAAATTCCTTTTGATCAACTGTAGCTTGCATTAAGGTCTTTATTGTCTCCTCCATGTTCTGGTGTGGGATGTCTTTAATACCAAGACCAGGCATCCCACTTCTGACAACAGTGTGGCAAGGCAACCATCTCCTTGTAGTCAATGCCCTGTTTTCTGACTCTTCTTAATGGAGGAACACTGGAGGCCATTGAATGCTTTCCAAAACTTTTAATACTTTTCCGCCAGGGCCATAAAACTTAAGAAAATAAATAAAACAATAATTAGAAGGCCTAGCTCTGTCAGAGCACTTACTAACCTTCAGAATACTTTCCTAACTATCCCTATCCACTCCCAACTAAGTCTGGGAGGGATGAATAGTAAACACTCCAATAAATTGTATATTTAGATTACTGGCCTCTCTCTTTGTAAGTGCAGATCTCCTGCTCTGTGGTCTTTGCTTTACAGCTTTGCCACTTTAGACTCTCTGGATCTTTGTCTCCAGTTTCACATCCTGCCACTGCAGTACAATTCAAGCCGCCCCTCTGGGTAACTCGCTCTGTCTCCGCTGCAACACTTTTCCTTTGGGCTCTGGGCTACAACTCATCTTTCGACTACCTCAGCCTGTTCACCACTGTAGCCACATTGTTATATAATATAGATTTTTTTAACACCTACAGGACTGGATTGGGCAAATGCCTCTAGCCAGCCTCAGGCTCACATGTTTTTGTATGGCTTTGTCACTATATATATATATATATATATATATATATATATATAGTGATTGTATATGCAGCATTTGAGAAGAGATCAATGCAGCCAAAAGCTAAAATAAAATTATCAGAAGGTGCTCAATCAATAACAATATGTTGTCTCTTACCTAAATACATCTCCAAAATATGTCACTCACTATGTTACACGAGACACAACTACAATGCTATTTAATTTTCTCATCATATCCCTCTTTTACTACAGCTCCTTGCTCCTTGTTGGCCTCCCCATCACCTGTCTGTTCCTATTTGAATCCATAATGAATACCTCCACTAGACTCTATCTAATGTATTATACTCAATGTTCAGTGTCTGCAGCTCCACTGGCTTCCATAGCCTACAGAATACAATTTAAGCTCATGGCCATACAACAGTGCACCCCCCTATTTCTCTGCTCTCCTCCCAAAATACTCTCCTACTCGCCCTATTCACAGACAGAAGCCCGACAGCATGGTAGTGAATCAATAAGATGCTGAAAAGTTGGCAAGGGTATCTTGACTCATGCAGACTGCAGTGCATCCGACAGGTGCTGAAGAGTTTGTGGTGGAGGATCCATACAGCAAACTTGGTGATGGAGGTGGTCCCACAGGTGTTTGAAGATGGGCAAGTCTGGGGAATTTGGTGGCAACAGGGTTCATTGCACTGTCATTTTAGACACACATCTGGTAGCCCCCTGGTTCAACAAACCACATTTTTAATAGTTTTCAGTGACATACAAATATGTATACAAGCACAAATGCTATTAGTAGGGTAGTAGCTACTACAAGGTATAAGCTTATAAATCTTATTCTCCCCATTTCTGATAAACATATCAAATTAAAACTTTAGATTGTAAGTTCATGAATTTCCAATTTGTAAGGTGCTTTGGAAACAAGCACTATGGCTATGTAGTTTACTTGAGACCATAGTGTTGCCTGTAAACTAATTTGCAATTTAATTGTCATTTCAACTAGTTAGAAGCTGAAAATCCCTTCAATTGCTTCAATTCCCAAAAGCCATCCTTGCGTTCAAACCCTTAAATGGCAAATGTAGCCCAAAATATTACAAGTTCAAAATGGTACTCGCAACGGCTTTAAAAGCCCTTACGTATGCTGCCCCTAACTTTCCCTCTGCTCCTAACCACCCTTATCCTAAAATAAACCCCCATGCTGCCAAGGGCCCAATTGGGACCCTTTATTAACCCTGTGCTGTGGGAGTCCGAATCGGGACCCCAAGGCACTTAAAAATGTAAATTCCCTGCCACGGGCCCTTAAAGGTCCCACTGCACACAAATAATTAATTCCTGTCGCGAGGGTTCTGCAAGTACCCCCGTGACACCTAACATTAACCCCCCCTATGCTGCAGGGGTCCCCAACAGGGTCCCTTCACTAACCCTTGCTAAGCCTTTGGACGCCATGCAGCATTTGAAATTCAAGTACCCGAGCTACAATTATAATTAACCCCTGCTGACATTAATCTTTCCATTGCTGTGGGGTCCCCATCAAGACCCCCGCAGATTTTAAATTTCAAATATGCTGCCTTGCGGGTCCTTAAAAGGTAAACCAACTCTACAATTAGAATTAACCCCTGCCACAGGGCACCTAACATTAACCCCCCCTTTGCTGTGGGAGTCAAGATCGGGACCCCCACAGCATTTCAAATTCAAATTTGCCACCTTGCAGGTCTTTTAAGGAACCACACTACAATTATAATTAACCCCTGTAAAATTAACCCATCACTCATGGGGATCTATACCGTATGGAACAATAATTAACCCTAACATTAACACTATAAGTGCCATGAGGGTCCTCATGACACTAAGTCTAAGCACTACCCGACCCTACACTATTATCACCCAATAAACTCATATATCTAAATTAAGCCCCTCTAACTAATTAACCAATCTCTAAGTAATTAACCACCCCTCTAAAAAATGAAACCATATTAATCTTAACTATACCCAATTAACCCTATCACTAACCATTTATCCCTATCTAAACCCAGCTACCCCATTCTAGACATATTTAACCCTAACTGTACCTAATTACCCCTAACTGTATCTAATTTACCCTAACTATACCTAATTAACCCTATCCTATTAACCCCTACCCTATTAACTCATCTATCCTACCTTTTTAACCCTAGCCTACCCTATTAATCCCTGAACTACCCTATTGACCCCTATAATTTACTATTAACCCCTATTCCATACTATTAACCCCTATCTTACCCTATTAACCTCTATCCCATACTATTAACCCCTATTCTATAAGATTAACCCCTATCCCATACTAATCTTTAGGGAATGCACTATGGACACCGGATTCTAAGCTCAAAGACAGGGCCCTCCATCTTTGTAATGTGTTAATATTGTTTTGCCTTGATCCTAACTTATGTATAGTGCTACAGAATATGTTAGAGCATTACAAATAAAGGATAATAATAATAATTGTCACTATCTTACACAAGACACAAAAATGTTACTACATTTTCTCATCAATGCAATAATGTATCCACCTCAGAAAGTTTCTCAAGCTACCCTACTGTGGAACCTGACTCAAAACCTTCAACAAGTCACTAAAAACACATCTGTTTAAACAAGCGTCTGACTTTCAGGCTTAATATAAATACCTGGTTACTCTACAGCATAAAACTGCTCACATGCATAATCTAAACTATAATACACAGTCACTTCCACTTATATCAGCCTGCTGCCTTATTCACTGCTGTATTGCATCTGTTACCACATCTTAACTTTAATTCTCAAGATTTTAAGTGCTCCGGAGTAGGGACATCAATCTTGTTACACCAAGGTGTCTGTGGAATATGTTGGTGTTGGTCTCATCCTCCCTCTTGCTTCATCACTGCTATTTTATGGGAGCACAGCTCTGTAATATCATCAATACAATGTGGGGTTAAAATGTGCTAACTTTATTAATTTATTTCACAAGGTCTTTAAAAAGTGAGTCGACATCATTCATTCCAAACCACATAAATCAAATGAAAAATATAAAAATATAAAATGTAATAAACAGGGATAGCATAGATTGTCAGGCCTATGGCATTGGTGGGTCCTCCTACCTGGAAGGCTCTCTGAGAGATACTCCAAATCTGGCTAAGAGAATGAGTCATTACATATCAGTCAGGCCTGAGCTAGAAACCACACATCTTGGATGGATGTAATCCCAGCTGAACTGTTCAGAATCCTACAAGATTATGCTGTTAAATTGTTGCTTAAATTATGCCAACAAATATGGGAAACTCTACAATGATCAGTAGATTCAAAAAAGCCAATCTACATCTCAAATACTTTGCAATATCATGCAAAGACAGGATTCCCTAGTGAATGCTCTAGTTAAAAATTGAAGGAACATAAAGAAGGGAACAGCATAAACGTAAATGGTTACATGAGGTCATGAAGCAATGAAAATGAGCTTTAGAAAGCTCAGATGGGCAGTGGCTACGTGATGTGCATGCCTTGCTGTGGTCCATAGGGTCATAGAGAGTCCGACTGAACAACAGCAAAGTGGACTGACTAGATTATCCTACTGGTTCTTTTCCATTTCCATTAACTCCATCCTCTGCAAACCTTCCCCCTTCCAACAATTGATTTAATCTCTCTGATACCCTAATCCCTATTATCATCCACCTACTCATTCTCTTCCTCATGATTGATATATATATTTCTCACCCATCTTAGGGCCCCATTCTAATCTGAGTCGTAAAATGTCCACAAGTCTGTGATTTCTTGCGATGGCCGATCGTAAACCATGCTATCGGCAGTAAGCCTTGGCTTGATCCTGATCACAGTCGCTAGCCCGGAGATCATGGCTCAAGCCCGCCAATTTGGAACACTACTAAGCCAAATATATATTCAAGCAAGCACAGTAAAGCACTGTATATGATGGGGACCCCAATGGGGGACAAGAATATTAAAAGCACTACATTCACAAGCTGGCACATTGCTTCTAGCCAATACTGTAATTTGAGGCCATGAGTTACTGAAGAAGAACAAGTTACTGGCTTGGAGGTCATTCAAGCCCGTAGGAGTCACGCTTAAATGACCTCCAAGCCAGTGACTCATTCTCCAAGCCCATAGTACTTTGGCCACAAATTACAGTATTGGCTACTGGCGATGTGCCAGCTTGCCAATGTAGTGTTTATAATCCTCATGTTACCCAATTCAATGTTTCCCATCAAATACAGTGCTGTACAGTATATTGTATATTTGCCTTTAAAGATTTCTAAGCCCCGAAATTTAAATTTCCCGCCGCGGCTCCTTAAAGAGCACGTGGCACATTAATTTTAACCCCCATGCCGCGGGGGTATCGTAAGTATCCGCCGCGGCAACAAACATTAACTATGATGCGAGGTTCCCATCGGGATCCCCAGAGGGTCTCCAAATTAACCCTTGCAGCGGGTGTCGCGATGGGGAACCACGCTGCATTAAAAATTCAAACTTCCCGCAACTCAGGTCCTTAAAGGACCTGCACTAAAGAAAACAATTAACCCCTGCCACGGGGGTACTATAAATACCCGCCAGCTCCTTAAATGAACCCATTCACTCATGGGGGTCAATATAGAACAACATAAGACTAAATGTAACCCCCTCAGTCCAATAGGGGTCTATATAGACCCCTATAGGACACTATTAAGACCTATGTTAACATTATAAGTGCCATGAGGGTCCTCCAGGACCTTCACGACAAAAAGTACAAACACTACACTAAACTATTAACCATAAGCATACCCCCTAAGCCTATTTAACCCCACCTAGGCCTATTTAACCCCCCAAAAAATAATGCCTTTCTCTGGAACCGGCATATGCTAATGACGTGACGTCACAATCGCGTCACGTCATTAGCATATGCCGGTACCAAATAAAGGCATAAGACATGCTGCAGGGCTCCGATCAGCAGCAGGAGCGATCAGTAGGCTAATAAGAAGAGGTGAGAGGGGGGAAGGAGGAAGGAAGGAGGAGGAGTATGGAGAAGAGTTGGAAGATGAGGGGAGGAAGAGGAGGATGAGTGGGGGAGAGGAGGATGAGGGGGAAGAGGAGGGTGAGAGGGAAAGAGAAGGGTGACGGGAGGAGGGTGAGGGGGAAGGGGGTATGAGGAGGATAATGGGGAAGGGGGGAAGAGGAGGATGAGGGGGGAAGAGGAGGATGAGGGGAGAAGAGGAGGATGAGGTGGAAGAGAAGGATAAAGGGGGAGGAGGAGGAGGAGGAAAGGAGGAGGATGTTTTGGGAGGAGGATGAGGGGGAGGAGGATAAGTAGGGAGGAGGATGAGAAGGATAAGGGGTAGAATGAGGAGAATAAATGGGTGATGAGGAGGATAAAGGGTTAAAGGGGGCAGATAAGGGAGGAGAGGAGGGAATGGAGGGGTGGGTGGATAAGGGGGAGAGGGGGGAATTGGAGGAGGAGAATATGGAGAAAGTGAGGAGGAGAGGGGGAAGGCAGTATGATTATGTCAGTATTTTAGAATGTACCGCTTTAACATTCTAGATACTGACATAATCATACCGCCGAAGGTTAACCCCTAACTACATACAGGAATACATTAACTATGTAGAGCAATACCCTAACTACATACAGTAAAAACCCATTAATCTCACCTAAAATAGGATAAATAATTGCCCAAAAGCCCCTCTAGTGACAAAGGTTTTCCTGCCACAGGAAAAATAGAATCCTAAAATTAACAAAGAAATAAACACAACATAACATTATAAACATTGTAAATATTACAATATTACACTTACCTTTCCACGCTGCCCCCATCCTTCATAAAGTCTTCTCCGTCTGGGCCCTTGAAAAAAAACCTGTAGTGCTAAAAAATAAAATCTAACTGAGCTCCTCCCTTGAAGAGCTTTTGGCCACAAATGAGGCTTGTAGCGATTGTTCTTCTGCTGAAGGCATCTGCACCTTCTGATTGGCTGTTATCTGATTGGCAGCTACATCATCCAAAAAGAAGGTGAAATTCCCTTCAGCCAATCATAATGAGATACACCCCCATAGGGTGTATCCCATTGTGATTGGCTCTAAGCATCTGCGCCTTCTGATTGGCTGATGTCACTGTCAATCAAATTGCAGCCAATCAGAAGGTGCAGATGCCTTCAGCCAATCACAATGGAATATATCTTGTGGGGGTGTATCACATTCTGATTGGCTGAAGGCAATAGCGCCATATTCTTGGATTCGAAATCAAATGCCAATCAGAATGGAATATAGGGGTTTGTCCCATTCTGATTGGCTCACACCTTTGCACCTTCTGATTGACTGAAATATGATTAACAGCATTTTCAGCTAATCAGAAGGCACCATTTCTGGGATTAAATGGGCAAAGTTGGGGTTGTTGGGGTTTAGTTAGGGTTAATGAGTTAATGGGGCATACTTAGGGTTAATAGTGTAGTGTAGTGTTTTTACTTTGTGTCATGAAGGTCCTGGAGGACCTTTGTGGCACTTATAGTGTTAAAATAGGAGTTAATAGTGTCTTATAGGGGTCTATATAGACCCCTATTGGACTGAGGGGGTTAATTAAGTCTCCTGGGCATCTATATTGACCCCCATGAGTGATGGGGTTATTTTTAGGTGCTGGGGGGTACTTATAGTACCCCGCAGCAGGGGTTAATTGTTTTATCTATCGCAGGTCCTTTAAGGAACTTTAAGGTACTTTCAGGACCCGTGCAGTAGGAGATTAGAATTTTTAATGCAGCAGAGGCCCCAACCGGGACTCCCGCTGCAAGCGTTTATGTGGGGACCCTGCAGCAAAGGGGGTTAATGTTAGTTGCTGCAGGGGTACCATTTGTGTGCCGCGCGCCCTTTAAGGACCCACTGCAGGGAATTTAACATTTTTAAATGCTGCAGGGGTCCCGATCGGGACCCCTACAGCAAAGGGTTAATTTGGGGAGCCTGTAGGGGTCCGGATCGGGACCCCTGCATTATAGGGTTAATGTGGGAAACCTGCAAGGGTCCCGATTGGGACCCATGCAGCAAGTGGGGGTTGATTGGGAGCAGTGGGGAAGCTAAATAAGGGCGTAACAAGCCCTTGTGGCTGCTACTTGGTGTCAGTAAGCTATGGTTAAATTTTAGTAATTTACGGGCTTGACAGAAGGGTGAGCGTAGCATTTTAATTGAATTGTCCGATAGATGTATAGAAATATATTCACTCATCCATGGTGCACCGGGAATTGAATCCCATTTTAATTTGTGTTTGTGTGAATTGGTATATCTTGCGGCCGCATCTCTTGTGGCTGCGCAAGATCAAAGGCTTTGAAGTAAGCTAAGATTGGGCTAATTACAAGGGATCGCAGCTTGAGGCTCGTAAGACGCATGAAGGCCGCAAATTGAATAGCTAAGTAGCTTACGGACTCCCCTTGCAGCTACTTATTCCAAATAAGTAGGATTAGAATGAGGCCCTTAGTCCAGCATCAAGCTCTAATCACCATTGCACCTTTCTCCTTCTATTTGCCTCCAAACAATAAGGACTGATTGTTTCCAGCTGTTTAACTCAAATTATTTCCATGATCATCTGTAATCTGATTTTTTTATAACATCTCTTTGAGATTGCAGTAACTGAGATAGCAACCTAAACAAAAGGACTGTTTCCCCTACAAGTCTTTCTACTGCCTTTGACACAGCTGACTAGTGTAACTCACTTCTTAGTGGTCTACCCCTCATTAAACTCTCCTCACTCCAGTGTCTGAGCTATGAATATCCATTACACCAGGCTCTTTTCATATGCTGCTCAATGTTTTGTTTTCAAACCCTCACCTAACTACTTCTGTATATGCCTTTCGTAACCCATCATCACCTCCCCACACTCTAGGCTCCATTAATTTTCCCATGCTACCCCACCTTATGATTTTTTCTGCTTTACCATATGAGACTTTTCCCCATTCTTCACAGCTTTCAACAATCTTTGAAAATATATCTATAGCTAGGCCTATTGTTTTATTTGATTTATTTTGCTTTAATATTTTTGTATCACTGTCTAAAATTGTAATAAAACTGGCAAAAGTATTAGCACCTCTGGTATTGTGTTTCTTCAGAAGAAGACTGGGACCTTGTCACTCTAGGGCCCTTATTTAATTGAGCAATTGTTGTTTACTGGAGCTCATATTGTAGCCGGTAAACTAAATTGCTATTAAAATGGCGTCTTTTAGCAAGCCTCAAATGATCTGCATGTTAGAAGTTGAAAATCATAACTTACAAAATTGCAATTCGCTATTCAATTGCTACAATTCCCCAAGGCGCAATTGTTTTCAAGTGCGCAAATGGCAATGTAGCCATAAATATTTTGTGTTCCAAATGGGACCCACAAAGGATTTACAGACTAGTTTGTAACACTGCAAAAGACAATTAAAACACACCAATAGACTTTAAAATATGGGGAAAGCAATGGAAGGTATTACGACCCACTCTCTGGCTGGGGTCTGTTGACCGGATTTGGGTGACTCTGGACCTAGGTAGCTTTGATTACAGGAACATCATGTCTCAGCCCTTGAGTTAGACTGAGCAATATTGACAGTAAGTCTGATGAATCTTACTGCAAGCATATGTCCCCTGGTAAATAATACATCTACACGCCACGTCTTGATGAAAATTATGAACACCGATTTTATTGAAACAAACATATTTAACACATCTCTCACACACAGTGGAGGGAGTGGCTACTCTTAGTCAAACCCTCATTCCCCTCTGGCCATTCTCACAGGAGTAATTTTGGGAACTTATTAGTCTCCTCCCCCAGGGCCTCCCCCAGGCGTGGCTACTAGTTCATTTTGGTCTGGGTCTCAGACTGGACACATCCTGTATTAGCTCCTGGACTATGACCCTGGGAAACCCCATACTATACCATTGTCCTACGGTGCCTGGCAGTCTGGCAAATCTTTTTGTTCTGCTATCTCCTTTGTTTACACTAAGGACCATATGGCCAACTCCTGACTGAGAGTTTATACAATGGGGGAGGGTTGACTAATTAAAACATAGCTATCACTCCATAATACAATATACAATATAATACTAACATATTATAACCCATAACACAATATACAGTGGGTCTCTTAAACCCAGAACTCTTACTCTCCATATGGCACCAACTGTGGATGATATACCAGCCCCAAGATGACGGCTATTGGTATATAACAGTCCCTCCTGGTAGGCACAACTAGTGGCCAACTTGAGTTATGACAACTGCCCCCCCAAGTGTAGCCTGAGAACATCAAGGGTCCATGATTTTCTCAGCTACGCTGATATTCATAGCTCCAGTTGGCGTGATAATCCATCTGCATTTTGATGGAGTTTACCCCTACGGTGCTGTATTTGGAAATTGAATGTCTGTAGTGCCAGGCTCCATCTTAGCAAACGTCCATTTTCTCCGGCTACCTTAGACAGCCAGCACAAGGGGTTATGGTCAGTGGTCACAGTGAATGGTCATCCATATAAATAATGTTGAAGTTTGCGCAAAGCCCAAACTACGGCCAAACATTCCTTCTCCACAGCAGCATAGGCTTTTTCACGCTGCAACAATTTCCTGCTCAAATACGCAACAGGATGCTCCACTCCTTGATCATCTGTCTGGCTTAGCACAGCCCCTATGCCATACATGGAGGCATCTGTCTGGACCAAAAAGGGTCGGTTATAGTCCGGGGCAGCCAATACTGGGGAACAAGTCAGAGCTTCCTTGAGGTTCTGGAATGCAGTTTGACAAGCAGGAGTCCATGTCACTTTCCTTGGCAATTTCTTTTTGGTCAAATGGTCAGTGGCTTCGCTGTAGTGCTGAAATCAGGAATGAACTTGCGATAATACCAAGAGATGCCCAAGAAAGCTAATACCTGCATTTTAGTCTTAGTGATAGGCCAAGCTGCAATACCCTCTACTTTGGCTGGTTCTGGCCTTAACTTCCCACTACCTACCCAGTGACCCTTATCTGGTCTTAAGGTCAACTTGGCTTGCTTAATGGCCTGCATAATTCTAGCAATATGTTCTATATGCTCCTCCCAGGTCTGACTAAAGATGGCTATATCGTCCAAGTAAGCCTGAGCATACTCCTGGTGCCCATGTAACAATTTGTCTACCAGTCGCTGGAAGGTAGAGGGGGCATTTTTCATCCCAAAAGGCATTACCTTAAATTGGTATAGTCCAAAGGGGGTGACAAATGCGGACTTCTGCCTAGCTGACTCTTCCAAAGGGATCTGCCAATATCCCTTGGAGAGATCCAGCGTGGTTAAATACTTGGAAGTACCTAACCGGTCCAACAACTCGTCCATGCGGGGAACAGGGTAGGCATCCGTTTTTGTTTTATCATTCAGCCTACTATAATCCACGCAGAAGCGAGTTGTTCCATCCTTTTTGGGTGCCAATACGACAGGAGATGCCCATGGACTACTGGATTCTTCAATAACCCCTAATTGTAACATTCAGAGTAATTTTGCTAGTATGCTTGCCCTAACAGCTTCAGGGACTCGGTATGGTTGTTGTTTTAATGGGGCACATTCCCCTGTCCCCACTACATGAGCTGCTAGGGGGGTACACCCAGGGTCAGTAGTAAATAATGGTTTGAAGGGTGTTAGTTTGCATAAAAGCTGCTCCTGCTGCTCTGCACTTAGGTTGTTTGTCTGGTGAAGGCCTTCTTCTAGCGTTTTCTGCTCTGCCTTTTGCAACATGTCTGGTATCTGCCCTTCCTCTGGGTCATCCTCTGTGGCCCTGCAAATGGCTAACATATGAGCTGCTCGCTTTACATATGCTTTTAAGCGATTAATGTGGGCCACCCTGGTAACCACTCTCTCTGGATCTACCATAACCATATATGACTTGTCGCCCAGTTTTTTGATAATTGTATAAGGTTCCCTCCCACAAAAACTGTAACTTATCCTGGAGCTGAGGTTCCAACATGAGCACCTCCATCCCCTCCTCCAGTTCCCTGTCACTGGTTCCTGCCTTGTAGTATCTCTTATCTCTCGCTTGTGCTTTACGCATATTGCTCCTCACAATTCCAGCCAACCTAGCCATATTTTCCCTGAAAGCTAATACATAGGTAGCCACTGGTACAGGGTGGTAACTATACTCCCCTTCCCACGTCTCCCTGATCACACTCAAGGGTCCTCTCACAGGCCTACC
The DNA here is from genome assembly GCA_027410445.1 of Discoglossus pictus. NCBI lineage: Eukaryota > Metazoa > Chordata > Amphibia > Anura > Alytidae > Discoglossus > Discoglossus pictus. Next base: position 71,159,895 of record CM050169.1, read on the forward strand.
ATATAGAAGTTCAATAGGGGTTTACTCTGTAGATTCCTGAGGTACCTCTCGGTAGGCAAAGAGCAGACAAGGCAACAATCATTCCCAGTCTGGCTCCTGATCAGTAAAAGTATGGATCATGTGTTTGAGTGTCCCATTGAAGCGCTCACAGAGGCCATTGGTTTGGAGATGGTAGGGGGAAGCTGTAATGTGTCTTATGCCACACATGGACCATAACTGTTCAGTCACTTTGGCCATAAATTGGGGCCCTCGGTCAGACAAAATTTCCTGAGGAAACCCTGTCCTTGTAAAGATAGTCATTAATGCCCCTGCCACCTTAGGAGCTGAGATACTGGATAAAACCACCGCCTCAGGATACCTGGTGGCATAATCTACCATGGTGAGAATAGATTTCTTGCCGGTCTTTCTAACCCTAGCTAGTGGCCCAACAATGTCTATGGCTACCCTTTGAAATGGTATCTCCATCACAGGGAGTGACTGTAGGGGAGCTCTGCTATTTTTTTTAAACGTCTGGGTCCTTTGGCACGCATCACAGGATCGACAGTACTCTTTTACATCCTGATTTAATCCTGGCCAAAAAAATACCTCTACTACCCTACACAGAGTTTACTTCTGCCCCAAATGCCCTCCCAGAGGAATCTCATGGGCTATTTGTAATACCTTGCCTCTATACTGTTGTGGGACCACTAACTGCTTTCGTGGTTCCCTTTCTACCTCATCCTTCCCAGGCACCTTGATTCTGTACAACAACCCCTGTTCCCATACAAAACTATCTAGATCATCCACTGATTTGCCCTGGGCGGCCCTGTCCCTTACCCCTGCTAAAGTTTCATCTTCCTGCAATGCTATTCTAAGTTCTTCCCCCTTTGCCCAGCCTAAAGTCAATGTCATAGCCAGCAAGTCACTTACCCTGGGTTCTGGGTATTCCGTCAGGTTCTGGTTCATCCTGCATCCATTGGCTCTGGTTTGAGCTCTTGTTAAGGGCTGTACATACTGGCTCACCATGTGACCCAAATCGTTCCCCCAGCAAAACACCAGCAGGCAGGTTATCCATAACTCCTACCTCTGTAGATTTACTTCCAGTGCCCCAGTCCAATTGAATGCGAGCCATGGGAATGGAAAATTGTTTTCCCCCAGCAACCATAACTCACATTTGCCTCTGTATGCAGTCTGAGGGGCGCACCCACTTAGGTAGAACTACAGTGACTGCGGATCCTGAGTCACGGTAACCCACAGCCCTGTGACCCTGCACCCAGACTGGTTGTCTGTGCTGTTCCCCGGAGTCCTTCTGTGCTCTCCTCACCATGTGGATCCCATGGCACCATCCCTCTGTATCTGGCTCCCAGGGAGCTGCGTTGGGAGGTCCTGCTCCAGCATCTTATTCCCCCAGATAATTCACTGCAGGCTGTCCTCTCGGATGCCTGTGAAGCTTAGGACAATCTCTTGCTATGTGGCCCTGCTGGTTGCATTTGAAGCACTCTCTATTGGGAAATCTGGGCTCTGGGTGTGCTCTGGGAACGGGTCCTGACTTGATACCCCGCTGTCCATATGAGTTCTGAGGCTGTGCCCAGGGCACATGGCTAGGCGCATTGCGTGCAATAGGGGCCTGTCGTGTTGTCCCCACGTCTCTTGTATGCCAATTAGAGTTGATAATCTGGGGAACTCTCTTAGTTCTGGTACTAACAAAATGGTCGGCCAGGCTAGCTGCCTGGTCCCCATCTACTGGCTTTTGATCCTGCAGCCAATCCTTCAATTCTGGTGCGCAAAGTTGCAAAAATTTCTCCATTAGCACCACCTCCAAAATTTGTTCTGCTGTGGTGGCCCCTTGTGTAGACCACCACTGAGTGCAGGCACGCCTTAGTTTACACATTACCTCAACATGAGTGTCCTCTGGCCCCTTGGTAGTGCCTCTGAATTTGGCCAAAAAAGTTGCAGGGGTTACGGCATATCTGCCCAGTAACACTGTACATAAATGGTTGTAATCCATTGCTAGATGTGGAGAAAGGGCCCGACAGGCTGCGCTGGCCTTTCTAGTCAACTTAGTCAATAGTAACTTGGCCCATTCTTCAGGAGGTATGTCCTGTACCTTACATTGTTGCTCAAACTCTTTGTAATGATATAGGAATCACAAAGTTGTGGAGATCAGTAGCCAAGGTCAGCAATAATCCGGTTCAGCAACTTGTAGGTTAAACAGGAACAAGCTTTTGTTGAAGGGATCAGGAACCAACAATAATCTGGCAAGGATACAGAGACAGGAAGTGCCTTATATAGGCCAAGAACCAGACACCTGACCAGACACAGCTGAAGAGACTTAGGTACTGATAAAATTGCTAGCAGAGTCAAGCTTATAAGGTCTCAATGGAATTCACAAAAGGCAGGCTGGTGCAGTGGTAGGGAAGAGGTATAGCAGCCTGGGGACCAGGGTTCAAGACCCAGCAGAGTCAATTCCTCACATTACCCCCGCCTCTATAGGTGCAGCCTCCGGATGCCCTATTACCTGGTTTAGCAGGGTACTGCACATGAAAAGACCGAAGTAGATCAGGAGCGTGAATATTGTCCACTGGTTCCCACAAACTCTCCTCCTTACCATAGCCTTTCCAGCGAACCAGATACTGAAGTTTGTTAAGGAAGATCCGGGAGTCAAGAATTTTGTCCACTTCGTACTCATCCTCACCATCCATGAGGACTGGAGGTGGGGCAGGCAGGGCTCGGCGAGGGAAAGTATTTTCATGAACAGGTTTAAGCAGTGCAACGTAAATCACTGGATGTATTTTCATGAAATTCGGGAGTTGCAAACGGAAGGTGACAGCATTGATCTGAGCAATGATCTCAAAAGGTCCCATGAACCTTTGACCCAATTTATGAGAAGGAATCCAAAGCTTAAGATTCTTTGTTGACAGCCACACCTTGTCACCAACGCGATAGACTGGGGCCTCCTTTCTATGCCTATCAGCAGCTCTTTTGTAACATTCCTGAGCCTCCAAAAGAGTCTCTTTCAACAGTGCTTGGGAATCACGTAAGGCGGTTAGTCGGTCAGTGACAGCAGGAATGGAAGAAGTAATTGGGAGACTGACTAGAAAGGTCGGATGGTAACCATAGTTGGCAAAAAATGGTCTCAAAGAAGTGGAGCAGTGTTGGGCATTGTTATAGGCAAACTCCGCCGTGGGTAGAAAATCCAGCCAGTCATCCTGCAGGTAACTAATATAGCACCGCAAATATTGCTCCAAAGTCTGGTTGGTTCGCTCAGTCTGTCCATTACTTTGCGGATGAAAAGCTGAGAAAGAGATTTACATTAATACCTAGATTAGAACAAAAATGTTTCCAAAAACGAGACGTAAACTGCACTCCCCTGTCAGAAACTACTTCATCAGGCACTCCATGCAAGCGAAAAATTTCCCGAATAAATGACACATCTTAGTTAACCTGTCCACAACAACAAGAATGGTAGTGTGTTCCTTAGAGGGAGGTAGTTCCACAATAAAGTCCATGGATATAGATCCCCAGGGACGATGAGGAATCGGAAGAGGCGGAAGCAAGCCAACAGGGGATGAGCGAGGAGTCTTATGTCTGGCACACACATCACAAGAGGACACATACTTCTTAACATCCTCATGATACTTTGGCCACCAAAAGGATCGGGCAAGTAGGTCTTGCGTCTTTCGGATTCCTGGATGACCTGCTGGTTTTGAGTCATGGTAGAGACGTAAAAGGTCCAGTCGCACTGACTCCGGAGCAAACAGACGTCGTTGAAAAATCCAAAACCCATTAATCATCGTCATATGGAGATCACGAGGAGGATCACGAAGAACTGGGTCTTCAGCGTAGCCCTTTTTAATGCGAGACATCAGATCAGAAGGAAAAGCAACTCCTATAAATATATCCTCGGGCAAGATGGTGGTCTTGGTTACGGTAGCATGGAGGGGGTCAGCTATTCTAGACAAGGCATCCGCCTTACCATTCTTGGAGCCAGGACGGTATGTAACCAAAAAATTAAACCTTGAGAAGAATAGGGACCAGCGTGCTTGTCTGGATGACAGTCTCTTAGCTGATCAAATACATTCCAGATTTTTGTGATCTGTGAGGACAGTAATTGGATGGGTAGCTCCCTCCAAGAGATGTCTCCATTCGGTGAAGGCAGCTTTTATAGCCAATAGTTCTTTATTCCCTATGTCATAGTTTCTTTCTGCTGGCACCATCTGGCGGGAATAGAAGGCACACGGATGTAAAAGCATCTTAGGTCCAGTCCTTTGAGACAGTATAGCACCAACAGCTGAATCAGAAGCATCAACTTCCACAATAAATGGTAATTCTGGCTGAGGATGTACCAGGATGGGGGCAGATGTAAACAGAGTCTTTAATCGGGAAAATGCGGTATCAGCCTTATCGGACCACTTAAAAGGAGTTCCCTTACGTGTGAGTTCAGTGATCGGTGTAATAACGGCAGAGAAATTCTTAATGAAATGCCTGTAAAAATTGGCAAACCCCACAAATCTCTGGACATCTTTTTCATTCTTGGGGATGGGCCAGTCCAGCACAGCTTTAATTTTACTTGCGTCCATAGTTAAACCTTTAGGAGTTATGACATACCCCAGGAATTGAATTTCTGTTTGTTCAAACTCACATTTTTCTAGTTTAATATATAGGTGGTGGGTACAAATGCGCTCCAGAACTATACCATCCAAATATGCCACAACAAACTGATCCAGGAGATCTCGTAGTACATCATTGATAAGATGCTGGAAAGTTGCAGGGGCATTACAAAGCCCAAATGGCATTACTAGATATTCGTAATGCCCGTACCTGGTTCTGAAAGCTGTTTTCCATTCATCATTTGGTCTTATGCAAACCAGATTATATGCCCCCCGAAGATCAAGCTTTGTAAATATTTTAGCTGAGTGAAGTCTCTCCAAAAGTTCAGGAATGAGAGGCAATGGGTAGCGTTTTTTAACAGTGATGTTATTAATGTCCCTGTAATCAACGCATGGCCGTAGGCTGCCATCTTTCTTCTCTACAAAGAATGTAGGAGCTCCTGCTGGGGAAGTAGATGGTCGAATAAAACCTTTGGCAAGATTTTCTTGTATGTATTCACGAAGAGCTTTCAATTCAGGCTCAGAAAGGGAATATATACACGCCAAATGGGATAGCAGCCCCAGGCAACAGCTCTATTGGGCAATCATAAGGCCTGCGGGGTGGAAGCTGATCAGCATTCTTCTTATCACAGACATCTGCAAAATCCCGATATTGTAGAGGAAGCTTAGTCAAGTTTGTAGCAACCATTTCATTAATTGTTGTGGCAACAGGTGTTACCTTAGTGGGTTGACAATTCATTAAGCAGTGTTCTGAAGGAAAGGACAAAGTTCTGATCTTCCAATCAATCTGTGGGTTATGCAGAGCAAGCCAAGGTACCCCCAAAATCACTGGAAACTGTGTTGAGGAAATTAGGTGGAAAGATATAGTCTCATGGTGATTCACTTCCAGAGTCAACTTTAAGGGCACAGTCTCATGTGTAACCGGGCCCGACGTAAGTGGAGAACCGTCCACTGTCTCCATTAACACAGGTGAAGAATTAGGGATAGACTGAATTCCATTTTCTGCTGCAAATTTAATGTCCATAAAGTTTCCGCCTGCTCCAGAATCTATCATAGCTGTAGTTGAAATTTTATGATCACCACATTGCAACGTGATAGGCACCACAAAATGAGGATGTTGAGTCAACATACCCTCTTCACCATGAGCCAGAGAAAACAAGGGTTGTGTGACAGAATCCAGTTGATCTGCAATCTGGGATTGGTGTCGAATCTGTGCGCCCTCAGCAGCCATAGCTATTGTTCTTTTGGATTTGCTAGGGCAATTGATGACATAGTGCCCTGCACTACCACAATACAGGCATAAATTGTGAGTGCGTCGCCACTGTTTTTCTTCATTGGATAATGGTCCTCTTATTAGATTTACCCGCATAGCCTCAGGCTCAGAGTCTGAAGGTGTTTGTGGGGTTGGAGTAGAAATTCTTGAATAGGAAATAGGAGTAGTACTTGGTCTAAAAGAGCCCTGTCTTTCCAGTCTTCTTTCAGAAAGTCTCCGATCGATACGGATAGCCAAACGCACAAATGCATCAAAGTCAGCAGGAAGATCAACACGAGCTAGCTCATCTTTTATAGCTTCTGAGAGACCTTTTCTGAAGTGGAACCTCTGAGCTGATTGATTCCAGGTAGTATCAGCAACCCACTGTCTGAATTCAGCAGCATATTCAGCCACGGAGCGCCTCCCTTGATGCAAATGAAGTAGAGTGGCTTCTGCTGTAGCACATCGATTGGGGTCATCAAAAACTAGGCACATGGCCTCAAGAAAGTCATTTAGATTACCCAAGACTGGACTGTCCTGTTCCAGAAGAGGGGAGCCCCAAGCCAGGGCTTCATCTTTGAATAGTGAAAAAATAAATCCCACCTTCTCTCTTTCAGATGGAAATTAGTGAGGAAAAATCATGAAGTACAAACGGCATTGATTTAGGAAACCCCTAAATTTTTTGCGATCTCCTCCAAACTTTTCTGGCAGGGGCAAGCGGGCATCTTGTGCAGGTGTAACAGTAGCAGCTGAAACATCACGTGCCCTGTAGCTGGTGTACTCACTGTGCATTGACTGACATTTATTTTGCAGTTCAGCTACCTGGTCCTTCAGCACTTTGATGGTCTGTGCCTGGGTCTGCACAGTTCTTGCAGTAAAAGAAACCTGCTGGGCCAATGCAGAATCTGTCCCGGCAGTCTCCATGAAAGGGCCAGATTATTCTGTAATGATATAGGAATCATAAAGTTGTGGAGACCAGTAGCCAAGGTCAGCAATAATCCGGTTCAGCAACTTGTAGGTTAAACAGGAACAAGCTTTTATTGAAGGGATCAGGAACCAACAATAATCTGGCAAGGATACAGAGACAGGAAGTGCCTTAAATAGGCCAAGAACCAGACACCTGACCAGACACAGCTGAAGAGACTTAGGTACTGATAAAATTGCTATCAGAGTCAAGCTTATAAGGTCTATATGGAATTCACAAAAGGCGGGCTGGTGCAGTGGTAGGGAAGAGGTATAGCAGCCTGGGGACCAGGGTTCAAAACCCAGCAGAGTCAATTCCTCACACTCTTGGATAAATCCGCCAATGCTGTCTTTATCATCCTGGAACTGTTTAAAATTCTAATATGCCAGTTTGACTCTTACTGGCATCTCTGCAAGGTTGACCCTAAGCCTTTGCTGAGCTTGGACACTCACCCCTGTACGTTCTTCCTGTATGTGCTGCTTTATTAGGTTAAGTCCTTTAATTGCCTCTTCCAGCGTTATCTCCCTGGGGCAAAACTCCCTGGTTTCACTGAACCTGCGTCTTGCCTCCTTTAGGATATCATCTGGCTGTCCTTCTTCCTGCTGAGATCTTGGGGTCCTTGGTTGTGTGCTTATCCCCTCACCCAACTCCTCTTGTTCCAGCTCTTCTGCATCATACCTTCTCAAGGCTGCTATCACATGTGCTGGTTGGTCCCTTTTCTTCTGGGAAATTCCTTTTAGTTTCTGCGCCTTTCTCAGTCCTGCTGAGGACATGTCCTCATACTGCTGTTCCATCCTTAATCCTTTCCTCTAGAGTCTCCCACCACTTGCCACCAGTTATCACGACCCACTCTCTGGCTGGGGTCTGTTGACCGGATTTGGGTGACTCTGGACCTAGGTAGCTTTGATTACAGGAACATCATGTTTCAGCCTTGGGTTAGAGTGAGCAATATTGACAGTAAGTCTGACGAATCTTACTGCAAGCATATGTCCCCGGGTAAATAATACAACTACACGCCACGTCTTGATGAAAATTATGACCGATTTTATTGAAACAAACATATTTAACACATCTCTCACACACAGTGGAGGGAAAGGCTACTCTTAGTCAAACCCTCATTCCCCTCTGGCCATTCTCACAGGAATAATTTGTGGGAACTTATTAGTCTCCTCCCCCAGGGCCTCCCCCAGGCATGGCTACTAGTTCATTTTGGTCTGGGTCTCAGACTGGACACATCCTGTATTAGCTCCTGGACTATGACCCTGGGCTTGTGGCTGGAAAACCCCATACTATACCATTGTCCTACAGTGCCTGGCAGTCTGGCAAATCTCTTTGTTCTGCTATCTCCTTTGTTTACACTAAGGACCATATGGCCAACTCCTGACTGAGAGTTTATACAATGGTGGAGGGTTGACTAATTAAAACATAGCTATCACTCCATAATACAATATACAATATAATACTAACATATTATAAACCATAACACAATATACAGTGGGTCTCCAAAACCCAGAACTCTTACTCTCCATATGGCACCAACTGTGGATGATATACCACCCCCAAGATGGCGGCTATTGGTATATAACAGTCCCTCCTGGTAGGCACAACTAGTGGCCAACTTGAGTTATGACAGAAGGCATTATAATTAATTACACAACAATTCCTAATTAACCAATATGCCTTAAAAAATATGTTGGAATGGTCATTCATATGCCAATATGAAAAGTATGGCTGCAAGATGCTGAAAGCAATTAAAAAGACACTACCTGATAACATTTCAACACAAAAACATGAAAATCCATATTATACCTTTCTCACACACAGAGGCTCTAATGTGGACCCTCAAAATACAAAGATAAACTTATATACATCTCATTCTTTAGATTTACATTGGGAAAAGAAAAAGTGGCCAAATTACACTGTCACATGACATATATCAAGTACCAGGGGAACATACACCACACTAATTTACTCTAACCCATCTGGGAGGGCCACAAACACACAGGAAGGCTGTGCAATCTCAGCTGTGCCAAGATGTATACCGATTATCTTTTGCTATTAATCAAAAAATGACGGTCAATAAAATTTGAAGCCATGGCAATGGCACACAATGTTAATCTTTTTATACTGTAAGGACCTTTGGCGCTCATTGCGAGCCTTTCCTCTGGTGTACTTTTGCTCCTCTGAGCAGGCTCTGCTCTCATCACAAAGACAGATACATATGTCTATATTTTTGTAAATAATAATCAATTAATTAGTTACTTAATAAATCAGTATACTTTACCTATTTGTAATTAATATATCCATCAGAGCTAACAATCTGTTTTCATGTTCCCGCAGCATATAATGTCCAGTTGGACTGTTGCTGGTCTGTGGAGATTGTTTTCTGAATGTCTCAACTGAGGCTGTGTGTGCAAGGGCAAACAGCTGGTTTATTTGTGTAAAGCGCTACTGTAGATGCGTAATGTTGTAATTTGGAAGTTCGGAGTGTAAAGTAGCGTTGTGTATGTGCTACGTTGTTTGCAATTATTTGGTGTCCTTTGCAATAGTGTATTTTGTACCTCCTACATTCCTGTGTAAAAGTGGTATGCAGTTGACGGTGTGTTGCGTGGTCCAGGGTCGTGTAGCCTCATTTTAATTTTTTGGGGCGCCATTTTTTTTTTCGCTTAGCCAATTTTCGAGTGCCGAAACTCTTTAATATTGACTTAAATTTGCGTTCCACCACACTTACAGACGTCTTGGCTGATAAGTAAATTAAGTTGTGGGTATAATTGAGGAAAGAAAAAGGAAAAGGGATGGAGATTGGACCAAGGTTATCTAGAGAAGGAGACACAGACAGACACCCAAACACTTCTCTACAAACATAGACTCCTGGACTGACACACTCCAGGGAGAAACATCCTAAGAACTTTTTTGGACTTTCCAAAACACATTGAAAACTTAAAATGCACTCTACAAACAAACCCTCACAGATCACTAACAAAAGAATTTACACACTTACATACCAAGAACTTCTGAAATATATGAAAAGATCCAGACCTTCATTGGACTGAGTCATATGACGAAATCAAATGCAACAACTAGGTAATTGTATAAAATTAATATTTCTTTAAATGTTATTCCTTTTTCATTACAATCATGGAAATATTTTATCAATTTAATATAAAAGAGATTGCTATATCAATATTTATCTGATATATAAAATATACCATTATAATTTGTAAATTATGTCAAGCGTATAATTGAAAATTTAATTTTATACATAAAAAACAAATATACATTTTTATAGCAATCTAATATATTTGATAATTAATTGTAATGAAAAACATTTTCTCTTTTAATTAAAGATAACACTATCATTCGACTATAAAATTATATATTGAAATGGTATGACATCTTAATAAATAGATACCAAAATAATCAAAAATACCTCCAATGTCATAAATTACCATATAAATTATAGTAAGCATATTTTGCGTGTCTTATATATGATTATGTGAACAATGTGATAATAACCTTTTAACTAACCAATTAACACTTTATATTTGTTGTACATTGATATATATCGTTTACAATTGTTTATACCAACTTGTTATATTAAAATATACTGAATTATTATTTTTATTCATTTATAATACATATATTCTCACATAATATAATAATAATGTTTATTTAATGCGGCCAACGCTCTTCATATGTCATGTAGTAAGAATTTGGAATTAGTCAAAATTGACAAATATGTTAAAATATGTAATTTTTCATTAACATTAATAAACAGTATAGATATTAATAATATCACCATATTTATTGTCAAAACCCACAACAGACCTACAGAGACCTACAGAGACAAGAATAAGCTATCAATCAGAACACTATTTTGATTGACTTCAACATCTCATCTGAATGGCAATCCACATTGAATACCAATTGCTGAAATGTTTAACATAACCATGCATGTACACACTCTGTAGTCAGCCAATAGTATGTCAACATTAATACAAATTAATATTCATTGAGAAGTGTCAATGAGGACTTAGGGGATTTTTGTTGCCTACCTCCTCTTTCTCAGCACTGGGCCCCTACCTTCCATGCCCGTGCGCTTCCTCCCTCTACCACGGTGAGGAGTTGTTGGAGTGAGGGGTGCGTCCACCTGGGGTGGCTGAGTAGCAGCTGGCGTTAGCTGTAAGGTGTGAAATGAGTAGGTCGCTGGCTCTGTTTGTGATGGAGGTGGAACCTGTGGAACAGAAAGCTGGAGAGGTATGACCTGGCCTTCTGCCATTTGCACTAGCCATTCTGTGAGTCTTTTCTGGGCTTGTCTGTCCCTATGAGCCTTTCACTCATACCTCTCCATCCTTTGATTGTGCCCCCTCACCTCACCATATAGTGATCTGATGCTGTCAACATGAGTGGTTGCAATCTCCTTTTGCCCTTCGAGCTGGGATGCCAGTCATTCCATTAAGGTGAGATTGTTCTCGTCCTCCATCTGGATGTGGTTCATTAGGTCCCTAAGTGCCTTCTGAGGAGGTGTGAGGTCTGTCACTAAACATACCACGACTGTTGATGTGCTGTAGTGAAGACAGGGGTGCCCGTGGCTATGGTGATGCCAGAGGTGCAATGGTGTCGGTGATGGTGTTGGTGTGGCCTGTGGTAGTGGTGTAGCCCAGGTTTTTTGCCACCAGGTTTGTTGAGGCCAGGTGAGGAGTTGTGGAGTGGTGGGGTCTAGCCAAGGCATCTGTGTCATCAATCTTGATCTATTTGGCGACTGCTACTCAGAATAAATTTTAACTGCAGGTATTGGACAGACATTTCATTGATAAAAATTCTGATAATAGTATATTTGCTTTCTGCATTTACATGGTTCTTCCTGCCCCTTATATCTGTAGTCATAGTCAGAGAGCTTACAGTGCTATTGTATGTCAGTTATCTTTGTGTGTTTGGTTTATGTGTGTGCATATGAGGGATTGATGGTGTATATGAAACTCACATTGCAGGGTTGCCTTAAAACCCAAGTCCAGCTGTCCTGGAAAGCCCACTACTGCCGCTGGCTTCCTTTAGGGTCCACTCCCATCCGCAATATGTAATGTTGGCTGATGGTCCACTACCAGTTGCACTGGCTGCTCTGGCCTCTGCTGACATTTTCCTCTTGACCTTCATATGGCAGTCATCATATCTGTGTTTCATAGACTTGACATCCCTGTTTTCAACCCCTAATGCAGCAACAGCTGAAGCATTCCTCAATCCAGACACGTGTCTTCTGGCTAGGCCACACTTCCCTCCCACATGTATGATGCTATAGTGGGCATGGATTTCCCTGGGGAAGATGTCTGTCTCCTCTGGGCCATAATTGGGGTCCCTGTGCTTTGCCACAGCCTCTTGTCCTCCCAACTGTGCCTAGGATTTCTAGCCTCCCTGTTCTCTCCCTGGGGCTGATCCCTCATCCCCACTACCTCCCCCTGTGGAATCAGGCCCCTGGTCCTCTGCCCCTCCTCCTTGTGTGCCTACAACTGGGGGAACATCCTTCTCCCCTCCAGCTCTCCTACATTTCAACTCCCTCCCTGACCTGCCTCTCCCTCTCCCTTTCTCCATAGCTCTACCTCTCCTCCTTCGGTTTACCTCACTCTCCTCCTCTGCTCACTTTCCTCCTCTCCTCCTCTGGTGTTCCAATCTCTCTCCTCCTCTCATCCTCTCCTTCCTCACTCTACTCCTCCCTCCTCTACTCTCTTGGAAATTATGAACTTAATACAAGGATAAATCAGTATAATATATCTGTGTATGAGGTTAAAAAAAAAAAAGTGTTTATTTTGGGTAGGTGCGGGTATGGTAGGGGGGTGTAGATGTGCTGTGGCATATCAGTATGTATAGGTATGTGGAGGTATTAATCTATGTGTGTGAATTATGGGATATCAGTAATTATGTGTATTGTACCTTAAGTGTTAATATATCTTAGTGGTCAAAATAGCAAAAACTAAAAAAATTGATCTCTCTCTCTCTATCTCCAAAACTCAGGAACCCACCAACACCTAGACCTGTGTCTTCACTTGCTCAGTTACAGCACAGTCAGCTGGCTATCGGATACCCGGAAGAGTTACATATGAAACTAGGGTTTACGGTCTAGAAGCTAGGCCCTTAACTTGCAGGCTTATGCAATTAAATCACCCTGCCTAACATAATCTGCAGGCTGTGGTGGCGTAGCCCAAATATTTTTTTTAAATTCGGCCCTCTGTGCTTCACTCTGTTGCCAAAAATAATATATATATATATATATATATATATATATATATATATATATATATATACTAGCGACTTGCCACGCCAAAAAATGATGGTCAATAAAATTTGAAGCCATGGCAATGCTGTTTCGCGCACAATTACATAGTTACATAGTATTTAAGGTTGAAAAAAGACTTTCAGTCCATCAATTCAACCTTTTAAGATCTCCTCTGATCTGCAATATGCGGATTAACTATTAATTAGTTAGTTGTATAAAAAAAAAAATGTCCTCCTGATCCCAGACACCGGCGACCGGGCGTCTCCCTGGATCAATACTGCCTCTCTAATTTTCCATGATAACCCTGAATTCCCTTTTTAATTAGAAATAAATCCAGTCCCCTTTTAAAGTTATCTATCGAATCCGCTGTCACCCCCTCCTCTGGTAGAGAATTCCGCAGATTAAAAAGCCTTACTGTGAAGAACCCTTTTTTTTCTTTAAGGTGGAATCATTTTACTTCTAACCTCAATGGATGTCCTCTTGTCAGTTGAAAACCTCTTGGCACAAAAAGCTCCCTTGACAAATCTTTATACTGACGCTGGATGTTTTTATATGAGGTAATCATATCTCCTCTTAGACGTCTTTTTTTCTAGAGAAAATACGTTTAATTCGGTTAGTCTTTCTTCATAACTTAGCCCCTCCATTCCCCTTATTAGATTTCTTACCCTCCTCTGTACCTTTTCCAGCTCTAAAATGTCCTTTTTATGAAGTGGTGCCCAAAATTGTACTCCATATTTCAAATGAGGGCATACTAGAGATTTGTATAGTGGCAGATTTATATTTGCTTCCCTGGCTTCTATACCCTTCTTAATACATGCTAATATTTTATTTGCCTTTGAAGCTGCTGCTTGGCTTTGAGCACTGTTACCCTAGGTGGTTGTCCACAAGCACTCCCAAATCCCTTTCAATATCTGATACACCTAGGTTTGCTCCATTAAGATTATAAATTGCATGGCTATTTTTCCTTCCCAGATGCATAACTTTACATTTATTCGTATTAAATCTCATCTGCCATTTAGATGCCCATTACTTAATTTTATGTAAATCCCTTTGGAGGAAAAGCACATAACTATCTGATTTAATTACGTTGCACAACTTTGTGTCATCAGCGAAAATGGAGACACAACACTCCAATCCTACCTCTAAGTCATTATTAAATATGTTAAAACGGAAAGGACCTAATACTGAACCCTGAGGAACCCCATTTACTTCATTAGTCCAATCGGAGTATGTTCCATTTACAACAACCCTTTGCTTCCTATCTTTTAGCCAGCTCTCAGTCCATGAGCAGATATTTACTGCAACTCCTGTATCTCTTAGTTTGCACAATTGTCTCCCATGTGGCACTGTATCAAAAGCCTTTGCAAAAAGGCTATTAAGGCTCTTTATGGGGCCCCGACCGCCTCTGTCGTGGGCCTTGGGTATAAGTCAAAGCCATTTAATATCTCTAATGGGACCAGACTGTGATGTCCCCTGTCTCTCCTCATCTTTGCTCTTATAATGGAACCATTGGCAACTTCAATTAAAGAAAATAAAGGCATCCAGGCTATAAGAGTGGGTGTCACTGAACATAAAATACCAATGTTTGCAGATTATGTTGTCCTGTCTTTGAAAAACCCAGTTAGTTCTATTGAAAACCTTCAAAAAATCATAAAAGAATTTAGCAAAATCTAATACTGCAAGTTAAATATAACTAAATAAGAAGCATTTATGATAAATCAAAAACCAGAAGAAGATAGACAATTAAAGACTCATTTTTCATATACATGGCAAAAAAATATAAAACCTTTTTTTGCATAGAAATATACCCAGAATTCAATCAAATGATAGAGCAAAACTATAAGCTCACTCTGTTAAATTTGAAAGCCACCATAGAAAGATGGAGTAATTTGTATGACTCATGGTCAGGAAGAATAATAGCAGCAAAAATGTTTCTAGTCCCCAAAATAACATATTTAATGAGAAGTATAAGCTATCATTTTTCAATAGGATATATAAGTACTTTTCAAAAGACTTTGGATACATTTATTCATAAAGGTAAAAAAAATAGAATTACTGTATATACTCGAGTATAAGCCGATCCGAGTATAAGCCGAGGCACCCATTTTACCACAAAATACTGGGTAAAATGAGTGACTTGAGTATAAGCCGAGGGTGGGAAATGTGCTGCCCCCTGTGTCCCTCTTGTGCCCTCTGTGTCCCCCTCTCTATCCATGCCTCTTCTCCCCTCTCCCTTTCCTGTGTCTCTTCTCCCCTCTCCCTTCCCTGTGTCTCTTCCCCCCTCCCTTATCATTCTCCTCAACCTCCCTCCTCATCCTCAACCTCCCTCCTCAACCTCTCTCCTCATCCTCAACCTCCTTCCTTATCTTCAACCTTCCTCCTCATCCTCAACTCCCTCCTCATCCTCAACCCTCCCTCAACCTCCCTCCTCATCCTCCCTCTTCAACCCCCCATCCTCAACCCCCCCATCCTCAACCCCCATCCTCATCCTCTCTCCTCAACACCTCATCCTCAACCCCCCCGTCCTCAACCTCAACCCCCCGCCTCAACCCCTCATCCTCATCCTTCCTCCTCAACCCCCCATCCTCAACCCCCCTCCTCAACCCCCCCATCCTCATCCTCTCTCCTCAACCCCCCATCCTCAACCCCCCTCCTCAACCTCAACCCCCCTCCTCAACCCTTCATCCTCAACCTCCCTCCTCAACCCCCCATCATTAACCCCCCCATCCTCAACCCCCTCCTCAAGCCCCCCATCTTCATCCTCCCTCCTCAACCCCCCATCCTCATCCTCAACCCCCTCCTCAACCTCAACCCCCCTCCTCAACCTCCCTCCTCAACCCCCCCATCCTAAACCTTCCCCATCCTCATCCTCTCTCCTTAACCCCACACCCTCAACCCCCCTCCTCAACCCCTCCTCCTTATCCTCAACCTCCCTCCTCATCCTCCCTCCTCATCCTCAACCTCCCTCCTCAACCCCCTCCTCAACCTCCCTCCTCATCCTCAACCTCCCTCCTCATCCTCCCTCCTCATCCTCAACCTACCTCCTCAATCCCCCCATCCTCAACCCCCATCCTCAACCTCCCTCCTCAACCTCAACCCCCTCCTCAACCTCAACCCCCCTCAACCCCAACCCACCTCCTCAACCTCAACCCCCCTCAAACTCCCCCCATAATCCCCCTTAACCCCAACCCGCCTCCTCAACCCCCCTCCTCAACCTAAACCCCCCCCAACCCCCCTCCTCCACCTAAACCCCCTAAATACCTCCCACCTCTCCCCTAGCTTACCTGCTTGTGCTCCGGCCTCCGCTCCTTGCGCACCGTCGTCAGGTCAAGGAGCAGAGGCCGGAGCACAAGCAGGTAAGTGAGGCGAGATGGGGGAGGTATTTAGTTGGGTTTAGGTGGAGGAGGGGGGTTGAGGGGGGTTTAGGTTAAGTAGGGGGAGGGAGGGAAAGAGACACGGGGGATGTAGAGAGACACACGGGGGTAGAGAGACACAAGGGGGGTTAGAGACACACGGGGGGTTAGAGACACACGGTAGGGTTAGAGACACACTAGGGGGTTAGAGAGACACGGGGGTTAGAGAGACACAGGGGGGGGTTAGAGAGACACGGTGGGGAGTGTGACTCGAGTATAAGCCTGGGGGCCCTTTTTTGCCTTAAAAAAAGGGCTGAAAAACTTGGTTTATACTCGAGTATATACGGTAATTCAACAAACTTTATTAATACAGTTCAAAAAGGGGGTATGGCTTACCCCTCTATTCAGAATTTTCAGGAAGCAATATCTTTAGCTCACATAATTAGATGGAGTGACCAAAATGAATCCAGGCACTGGTTCCAAATTGAGAACGAAATGACAATCAAAAAAGAGCAACAAAGCATAATCTTACAAAAAATAATAATATATATGTAGACCTCTATTAAATTAGAAACTATGGGAGAAAGACTAAGAAATAACTTCAAATATTGGGACAAATTGAATTCAAAATATACTTTAATTCCGTTTCCAAGCCCAATAACCCCACTGGATATTATGGCTCGGGAATTAGATATCCCAATATTGGCAGTTCTAGCTAAAAATGGGGCGGTATACCTCAGAGATATCTTTCAAAGAGGTTCCATTATGTCATTTAAAGATGTAGTGATCAAATATAAAGTATCTAACTCATTGTGGCTTGAATATCTCCGAGTGAGTGAACAGTTGAAGGCCTTGGGGATTATTATAGAAATCAAAAGAAATCTGACAGATTGTAAAAAATGTATACTAGAAAAAGACAAATCTCATGGCTGATTGTCCTAATAAAATTAAAAAAAAACAGATCCCCATTAAAACATCTTGTCATAAAATGTGGGAAAAAGAGGCGGGAAAAGAATGGCCTATGGAGACGTGGGCTTCTGCTTTTCAAAATAATAAACAGGTGGTACTATGTACCGATTAGAGTATATCAGATTAATAAAATGAATGAAGCCAAATTCTGTTGGCGTAACTGTGGACAAATAGGAACACACATTCATATGTGGTGGGAATGCCCCATATTACAAAATTAGTGGACAGAATGCTTTTCTCAAATAAAATTAATTTTTGGGATAGATCTCCCCTTTAAGATGGAAATACTAATATTTCATATTTTCCCAAAGGAAGTCCAGCTGAATGCTAAAGCACTTCTGATCCAGATTTTTATGGCAGCAAAAAATTCTATTGCCTCAAATTGGAAACAAGGAAAAGTTCCCAATTTTGATAAAAATTAATAAAACGAGATTATTAGAAAGAAATATAGAAGAACTCGGGATTTCTGGTCTTCCACTAAAAAAGTGAACAATATGGGATAAAAAGCATAATTGACAGAGCTCATTCTCTTTCTGGTTGTGTGAAATTATAGACAACTCTCCCCTCCCACCAAACCCTTTCTTCCCCAGCGCTATCCGGTCCGGTAACATTGTGTGTGGTTTTTTTTTTGTGTTTTTTTTTCTTTTTCTTTTTCATCTTTCTCTTTTTTTTTCTTTCTTTCTTTGGATTTCACTTGATTATTACTTGTAGAGACTATTATCCTAGGTCCCAATCAATAGCCCTAAGATCCTTTATATTTAAAACACAAGATGATAATTAAAAGGTCACAAAGGATTTAAATATTCAAATGTAGTGCCCAAGTTGGTCTAAGGAATAATGTGGGTCACAAACTGACCTTTTGCATGGCTGAGAAAGAATGGGTCTATTATCGGCTATTAGAAGAGTTAACTAATTAAAACTTTACTATCCTTGTTATTAATAAATGTGTGGATAATCAATATTTAATATTTATGGGAATTGTATTGTATAAATAATTGAAACAGGCGAAGTATTATTGTATTTAAAAAAAAAATTAAAAAGCCTTTGCAAAATCCAAAAAGATTACATCCACTAAGTTGCCTTGATCCAGGTTCCTACTAACCTCCTCATAGAAACTAATCAGATTTGTTTGACATGACCTATCCCTCATAAATCCATGTTGACTCCTACTTATAATCCTGTTAAAATAGACATATTGTTGTATATTATCCCTTATTAACCATTCTAAAAGCTTCCCCACTAAAGAAGCGAGGCTCACTAGTCTATAAATATAGGTATAACATCAGCTTTTCTCCAGTCATCTGGTAGAGACCTTGTGTTGAGTGAATCTTGAAAAATTTAATATAATGGTTTGGCTATTACAGAACCCAGTTCCCTCAGTACCCTTGGATGTATTCCATCAGGAACCAGGGAATTATTAACCTTTTTTTTCCAACCTCTTTTGGATTACTTCCTGTGTTAACCAATTATTTGGCAAAGGTAGTGTAGCCCCATTATGTTGCGGTGTCCCAACCACTGGTACCTCCCTTGTGTATACCGAAGAAAATAACTTATTTAGCTCATCTGCCTTTTCCTGGTCACTAATTATCAGATGGCCTGTGTCACATTGTAATGTTCCTATAGCTTCCTTCCTCGCCTTCTTCCCATTAATATACTTAAAAAATATTTTAGCGTTAGTCTTACTCTCTTTTGCAATTCATTTTTCCTTTTCTATTTTAGCCAGACTAATCGCGCTTGTTGATTTCCTTGTATTCCTGTAAAGCAGTCTCTGTTGTTTATATAATTTAAATGCCTGTTTTTTACTCTGTATCTTGATATTTAAATCATTGTTAAGCCACAGTGGACGTATTTACTCCTTTTACTTTTATTCTCACACGGTATATGCCGATGTGTATGTATATTTAGTAAAGATTTTAATGTTGTCCATTTATGTTCAGTTTTTTTACCTGCCAGTTCTCTGTCCCAGTCTATACTTTGTATTGCTGCCCTTAGACCGTTAAAATCTGCCCTTTTAAAATTAATTAGTTTTTTTAATTCAATCTCAAATGAGACTGTGTTGTGATCACTGTTTCCCAAAGGTTGCCCTATTCCAACATTTGATACTATATCAATATTATTTGTGATGAGTAAATCTAAGATAGCTTCATTTCTAGTAGGTTCTTCTATAACCTGGGCCAGATAATAATCCCTGAGTGTACTCAAGAACCTGCTCCACTTAGATGAACAGCTGGTATCATTTATTCAGTTAATTTCATGGTAATTAAAATCTCCAATTATTAGAACTTGCCCGTGCTTAGCTGCATTTCCAATCTGTAACACCAATTGCTATTACTCATATTCAGCTATATTTGGGGGTTTATAGCATATTCCTACTAATATTATTTTGGAATTTGCTGCTCAGCTATTTAACTCTACCCACAAACATTCAGCTTTATCACTAGGTCAACCAAAAATATATTTTCTGACTATAGGCTTAAATTCAGGATTAACATACAGACAAATCTCTCCTTCTCGTTTACCATTGCCTCTATCTTTCCTAAATAGGTTATAACCATCCAGATTAACAGTCCAGTCATGAGATCATCCCACCACGTTTCGGTAATGCCTATTAAATCCGATTTTTCATAAATTGCTAATAATTCTAACTCTCCCATTTTTCCTGGCAAGCTTCTGGCATTAGCAAGCATACACCTTATATTATGAGTCTGTAGTTCTGAAGTGCCTGCCACTGTACTTGAATTACTTAGTACTACCTCCCTATTGACTATACTACCCCTCCCCTATCTCCTCCCCTATGAGTTGTTAATTCATACCTTATACCCTCTACACTTTCTACCTCATTACTGATATCTAGTCCCCCCCCCCCCCCACCTACTAGTTTAAAAACTCCTCCAGCCTTTCTACAATCGTATCCCCTAGCACAAAAGCTCCTTCTTCATTAAGGTGCAATCCCTCCTTACTGTAGAGATTGTACCGAAGTGAGAAAGTAGCTCAGTGCTCTAAAAACCCAAACCCCTCTTTAGTGCACCACATCTTTAGCCACGCATTAACCTCCCTAAGCTCCTTCTGCCTCCCTGGGCTAGCACGTGGCACTGGTAGTATTTCAGAAAATACTACCTTGTAGGTCCTTGCCTTCAGCTTATTAACTAGTTCTCTAAAATAATTCTTTAGGACATTCCATCTTCCACTAACTTTGTCATTAGTACCAATATGTACCAAGACCGCCGGTTCATTTCCAGCCCCTCCCAATAATTTTTCTACCCGATCCACAACATGACGAACCCGAGCACCCGGGAGACAGCATACTGTTCGATTGCTGGGATCTGGGTGACAAATCACCCTGTCTACCTTCCTAATAATAGAGTCCCCTACAACCAAAACCTGTCTGTTGCTCTGCCTATTCTGCTCCAGTAGAGCTGTTCTCCCGGCTGTTAGAGGGAACAGCTCTATCTGGCATTGCCATTCCTGAATGGACATCCCCAACAGTTACACTCAATCTCATTAATCTGTGGTGTTTGCCAACTCAGAACTGGCCTGCCTCCTCCTGTTCCCCCTGCTTTCCCTTGTAACTGTAACCCAGCTACCTCCCTGGACATCCTCACTAGCCCCAGCTCCACTCTCCATGCTGGGCCCAGCAAAACTGTACTCAGTGAGCACCAACCCCCTTTCCAGTGGAGCAATATCACTAAGTGCTGCAATTCTCCGCTCCAGATCTCTAATTTGAGCTTCCACAGAGGCAACATGCTCACACCTCTCACAGATGTATGGACCCTGGATCATCATTTCCAGTATTGCATACATATGACAGGATGCACACTGAGTGAGGTTGCCACTGGACTGACTTATGATTATTATTATTGTCTACACAACTTCAGTGGGAAAAATAAATATAAATAAATATATTTGTTTAAAGTTTTCCTCCTTTGAACTAAACTATAAATCTGCCCTCCCTTTTCCTTGAAGTCCCTCCTTTTTTTTTAACTCCTACGCTTTTACTAGAATTGCACTAAAAATGTTCCCAAGCTCACAAGTTCGCCCCTTCTCCTGTTTATATTAACTTCTGCCTTCTCACCTGGACACAATTAGTGCACTCTGCAATTTATCAGCCTTTACTTGTAAGGTAAATCAAATTGTAAACAGGCCCCCAAAACAGCTCACAAACCTTTTATACTAATTAAACAGTCAAGCCACACCCATCTCCCCTGGACACAATTAGTGCACTCTGCAATTTATCAGCCTTTACCTGTAAAGGAAAATCCACTTGTAAACAATGTTAAGCTTTTTATACTCTAAGGACCTTCGTCGTGCATTGCGAGCCTCTCCTCACGTGTCCTTGGCAATGCTGTTTGTCACACAATGTTAAGCTTTTTATACTTTAAGAACCTTTGGCGCTCATTGCTAGCCTCGCACTGAGTACCTTCTGCACTCATCGCATGGCTCACAATGAACTCCTTTGGCACTCATTGCGAGCCTCTCCTCTGGTGTACTTTTGCTCCTTTGAGCAGCCTCTGCGGTCATCACAAAGACAGATACATATGTTTATATTTTTGTAAATAATAATCAATTAATTTACTTAATAAAGGAATATACTTTACCTATTTGTAATTAATATATCCATCAATCAATAGGTTGAAAAGCAAACAATCTGTTTTCATTTTCCCGCAGCATATAATGTCCAGTTGGACTCAGGGGCGGCTGGTGCATAAGGGCAAATGGTCATTCGCCAGCCAAAAAAATTATCTATCACTTTAATATTGTATTAAAGTGGGGGGAGAGACACAGGGGAAGGAGACGGGGGGGGAAGGAAACACAAGGGAGGTAGGGGAACAAAGAAGAGAAGGGGAAGAGACACAGAAGAGGGGGGAGAGGGGGCGAAGAGACCCAGAGGAGGGGGGAAGAGACACAGAGAGGGGAAAGAGAAACAAAGGAGGGGGGAAGAGACACAGGAGGGGGAGAGGGAGCGAAGAGACAAACAGGAGGGGAAGAGACACAGAGGAGGGTGGATAGGAGGAGAAGAGACACAGAGGAAGGGGGGGTAGCTTGCAATGAGTTCTAAAGGCGCTCATTGCAAGGCCAATGAAGTAGAGGTTGCGGGGAGGTGGAGGTGAGGAGAGGCCCGCAATGGTCCCGCTTGGTGTAATATGGGTTTTTAAGGTCTGGTTTGGGCCTATATGGTCCTGCTTGGTATAATGTGGGTTTTTTAAGAACCGGTTGGGGCCTATATGGTCCCGCTTAGTGTAATGTGGGTTTTTAAGGTCCTGTTGGGACCTATATGTTCCTGCTTGGTATTTTAAGGTTTTAAAGGTCCTGTGGGGGCCTATATGGTCCCGCTTGGTGTAAAGGGGGTTTTTAAGGTCCGGTTTTGGCCTATATAGTCCTGCTTGGTATTTTATGTTTTTTTTTTAGGTACGGTTTAGGCCTATATAGTCCTGATTGGTGCAATGTGGGTTTTTAAGGTCCGGTTTGGCCCTATATAGTCCTGCTTGGTATTTTATGTTTTTTTTAGGTACAGTTTGGTCCCATATAGTCCTTAATAGTTTAATGTGGGTTTTTAAGGTCCGGTTGGGGCCTATATAGTCCTGCTTCGTATTTTAAGGTTTTAAAGGTCCGGTTGGGGCCTATATGGTCTTGCTTGGTGTAATGTGGGTTTGTATGGTCCAGTTGGGGCCTATATAGTACCGCTTGGTATTTTAAGGTTTCAAAGTTACAGTTGGGGCCTCTTTGGACCCGCTTGGTCTAATGTGGGTTTTTAAGATCCAGTTGGGGCCTATATGGTCCCAATTGGAGTAATGTGGGGTTTTAAGGTCCGGTTGGGGCCTATATAGTCCCGCTTGGTGTAATGTGGGTTTTTAAGGTCCTGTTTGGGCCTATATAGTCCTGCTTGGTAATTTATGTTTTTTTTAGGTACGGTTTAGGCCTATATAGTCCTGATTTGTGTAATGTGGGTTTTTAAGATCTGGTTTTGCTCTCTTTAGTCCTGCTTGGTATTTTATGTTTTTTTTTAAATACGGTTTCGGCCTATATAGTCCTGATTGGTGTAATGTGGGTTTTAACGGTCAGATTGTGGCCTATATAGTCCTGCTTTGTATAATACAGTTTTTTTAGGTATGGTTGGGGCCTTGATAGTCTCACTTGGTTTCATAAGTGTTTTTAAGTACAGTTGGGGTCTTGCCCTCTCTGATTTGTTTGCTTGTTTTATACCATGCCCAGGTCCAAACACTCTGTGGCTGCAGACTATTTTGGACTCCTACCCTTGAAGACAGCCCGAGAAGGAGAGTCAACTGTTGGTGAGTGTCAATGCATTCATGCAGAAGAGAAATGTTATTATTTGCCTGAATCCCAAGATTCTAGAATTTTTAAACAGTATTCAAAAATTAGTAGTTGGAGTCTATTTTAATGGATGGGGCAAATACAAGGTCATTGGATGGGGCATATAAAGGTCAATATGACAACAGAGGAGGAGTTTAAAAATGAGTGGGGTCTGTGTAAGGTGAGGAGAAAAGTCTTACTCTAGTGCCCCTCGAACTTGAAAGTTCACTAGCTGCCACTGGTAGGACTGTTGCTGGTCTGTGGAGATAGTTTTCTGAATGTCTCAACTGTGCATTAGAAGTAGGCTGCCTGTGCGAGGGCAAACCATTGGTTTATTTGTGTAAAGCGCTACTCAAGATGCGTAATGTTGTGATTTGGAAGTTTGGAGTGTAAAGTAACTGCGTTTGTGTATGTGCTACGTGGTTCGCGAGTATTTGGTGTCCTTTGCAGTAATGTATTTTGTACCTCATATGTTCCTGTGTGAAAGTGGTACGTGGTTGGCGGTGTTCCAGGGTCGTGTAGCCTCGTTTTAATTTTTTTGACCGCCATATTTTTTTCTTGCTTACACAATTTTCGAGTGCCGAAAGTCTTGAAATCGACTTAAATTTGTGTTCCACCTCACTTCCAGACTCCCTGGATGTTCCCCCGTGCTGTGTGTGATGTTTTTCTTGTTTTTTGTGTGTTTAGCTTTTCGCGGTTTAGCCGTTAACTTCATATTTTTCCGACCTCTTATTTTTTTTCGAAGTCTCGCGTCTCGTAGTTTTTTTTTCGTTGCACGTTTGTCAACTGCTGGCAGCCTAACAGCCTTAAATTGCGAATCATGCAATTGAACAGGGCTCTATATAGACACATAGCATATATTTTTTTTACAGAACTGTTAAGTTAGTGAACTTCTATGCAAAAGCAAGGTCTTCAGTAACTAAACACTTCTTTAAAAAAAGATGCTATGTGCTTATATAGAGCCCTATTAAATTAGGTGAATGGCAATTTAATAAGGCTGTAAGGCGATCCCGCATTTCTTAAGTGTTTGTAGGCTGTCACACATGTTTCATTGCCTCCACTGCTCGCCTCGCCTCATGAGGCTCGCAGGCAATGAGTGCCTTTGGTGCTCATCGGCCAAGTGCTGGGAGTTGTAGTGCCTTAACGGTTCGCCTCGCTATGTGAGGCTCACAGACGATGAGCACCTTTAGCGCTTATCTCCCAAGTGCTTTGAATTGTAGTGCCTTAACGGCTCACCTTGCTATGCAAGGCTCACAGGCGATGAGTGCCTTTGGCGTTTATTGCCCAAGTGCTGTGTACGCTGTGCCCAAGTGCTGTGCAAAGCGTGACAACGTCTTGTAGTTTGACAATTATAATATGTGGTATATACACACTTTTTTTGTGTGTGTAGCCCCCCAACTCCCCTCTCTCTCTCTCTCATGTCTCCTCCATCTCTCTCCCCTTTTTTCCCCCTCCCTCTCCACCGTCTCCTTCTCTCCTCCTTCTCCCCCTCTCTCTCCGTCAACCCCCTCTCTCCTTCTCTCCCCTCTTTCCTTCTCTCCTCCTCTTTCCTTCTCCCCCTCCTTCTCTCTCCCCCTCTCCTTCTCTCCCCCCTCTACTTCTCATCTGTTCTCCACCTCCCCTCTCCTTCTCTTTCCTTCTCTCTCCTCCTCTCCTTCTCCTCCTCCCCTCTCCTTCTCTCTTTCCTTCTCTCCCCCTCTCCTTCTCTCTCATACTCCCCCTCCCCTTCTCTCTCTCCCTCTCCTTCTCTTGATTTCTACCCATCTCCTCTCTCTTTCTCCCCCTTCCATCTCCTTCTTTCACCACCTCTTTCCCTCACTCCCCCTCTCTTTTCTTCTCTCCCCCTCTTTCCTTCTCTCCCCTCTCCTTCTCTTTCATTCTGGCCTCTCCTCTCCTTCTCTGTTCCCCTCTCCTTCTCTCTCCCCTGTCCTTCTCTCTCATTCTCGCCTCCCCTCTCATTCTCTGTTCCCCTCTCCTTCTTTCTCCCCCTCTCTTTCTCTCTCATTCTCCCCTCCCCTTCTCTCTCATTATCTCCCTCTTCTCTCTCCCCATCTTTTCTTCTCTCTCTCTCTTTCATTCCCCCCTCTCATTCTCTCCCCCCTCTTTCTCTCTTATTCTCCCCTCTCCTCTCCCATTCTCTCCTCACCTCTCCTTCTCTCCCATTCTTTCCTCTCCTCTTTTTCCTTTTCTTCCCCTCTTTCCTTTTCTCCTCCTCTTTCCTTCTCTCCCCTCTTCCATTCCCGCCCTCCCCTCTTCTTCTCTTTCCCCCCTCTTTCCTTCTCTCCCCCTCTCCTTCTCTCTCATTCTCTCCTCTCCTCTCTCCTTCTTCTCTTTCCTTCTCCCCCCTCTTTCCTTCTCTCCCCCTCTCCTTCTCCCATTCCCCTCGCCTTCTCCCCCTCACCTCTCCTTCTCTCTTCCCCTCTTTCCTTCTTTCCCCCTCACCTTCTCTCTTATTCTCCCCCTCCCCTCTTCTCTCCCCCTCCCTCTTTCCTTCTCTTACCCTCTCCTCTCTCATTCTGCCCCTCCCCTATCCTTCTCTCTCCTTCCCCCCTCCTTCTCTCTCCCCCTCTTCCATTCTCACTCCCCTCTCCTTCTCTCTTCCCCTCTTTTCTTCTGTCCCCCCTCTCTTTCTCTCTCATTCTCCCCCTCCCCTATCTTGTCATTCTCCCCCCTCCTTCTCTCTCCCCCTCTTTCCTTCTCTCCCACTCTCCTTCTCTCTTATTCTCCCCCTCACCTCTTCTTATCTCTCCCCTCTTTCCTTCTCTCCCCCTATCATCCTCCCTCCTTTTCCTCTCCCCTCCTCTCTCTCCCTCTCTTTGCTTCTCTCTCTCTCCCTCACCTTCTCTTTCATTCTCCCCCCCATTCTCTCTCCCCATCTCTCCTCCTCCTTCTCCCCACCACTCTCCATCTCTCTCCCCCTCTTTCCTTCTCTCCCCCTCTTTCATTTATCCCCCCTCTCCTTACCTCCCCCACTCCGTCTCTCTCATTCTCCCCCTTCCCTCTCCTCTCTCATTCTCTCCTTCTCTCTCCTCATTTTTCCTTCTCTCCCCCTCTCCTTCTCTCTCCCTCTTCTTCTCTCTCATTCTCCCACTTCCCTTCTCTCCCCCTCTCTTTCTCTCTCATTCTATCCTCCCCTCTCTTCTCTCCTCCTTTTTCCTTCTCTCCTCACTTTCCTTCTCCCCCTCTCCTTCTCTTTCCCCCTCTCCTTCTCTCCCCTCCTCTCCTTCTCTTCCTCATTCTCCCCTTCCCCTCTCCTCTCTCCCCCTCTTTCCTTTTCTCCCTCCCCTTCCTTCTCTCCCCCTTCCTCCCATCTCCTCCGCCTCTCTCATTCTCCCCTTTTCTTCTCTCTCTCCTATCACTTACCTGTTTCTTGCATGCTCCACTCCCCCATGCCTGCAGCTGAGCCTCCCTCAGAGCCTGGCTCCTTTCCCAGTGGTCCTGTTTGCACTGTGGAAGACAGGCAACAGGCAGGACACCCTCAGGATGGGGGTGGGGAGGTCGAGAGCTGCCGGGATATGGCCTGGTGGGCAGTTGGAGGCTGAGGGTGGGCCCCTATACTACAGAAAATGTTTTTAAATAAATGTATGATTCTAACATCAAACCCATAGCAAATAAAGTTCATGTGACAAATTCTTATATTGGTCCTTTATGTGCTAAGGTGATCATACCAACTTTTCCCAGAGAAAATAAGTCTGATTTGGTTTAATTCTCTGCAGAAAATTTGCTCCATTGCTCTTTTTAATTGTGATACCATTTTCTGAAACTTTCCTATTATTTCAATGTCTTTTATTGATGTGTTTCCCAAAATTATACTTCATAATCCAGCAATTTATATAATGACAGTATTATATTTGCTTTTACACCCCTCTTTCATTATGTCAATAATTTGCTTGCCTTTGCAGCTGCTACCTGGCATTGAGCACTATTACATATGTTGTTGTCCACAACCACTCCTAAATATATTTCCATCTCTAACATTCCTAGATCTGCTCCATTTAGATTATAAAAAAATGTGTATTTCTCATATTTAAGCAAGTCCCTCTGCAGGGAAAGCACATACTGGTCTGATTTAATTACCTTGTACAATTTAGTGTTGTTCTCAAATGTAGAGACTTTACTCCCCAGCCCTATGTATAAATCATGAAGTAATGTATTAATTAATATAAAAAAGAGAACCTAGTTCTGGACCTTAGGAACCTTACTTACCAGATGATTCATGTTTGATTCAATTACAAGGCAACTCACTACATGTAGTCTTTATGGATTTTGCTAAAGTTTTTGATAGAATGTCAAGAGAAAGGCTATTTAAACGAATTGGTTGGATTAATGTGTTAAGTGGGGTTCCTCAGGTTTTTTTTTTTTAACATATTTATTAATGGCTGATGACACAAATGAAAAATAATCTAGTAATAATGTATACTTTGGGGCACCAGTTCATAAAAAGGATATTTTAGAGGTGGAAAAAGTACAGAGAAGGGCAACAAAACTAATAAGTGGAATGAAGGGGCTAAACTATGAAGAAAGACTAACCAAATTACACTTATTTTCTCTAGAAAAAAGGCGTCTAAGAACAAATATGATTACCTTATATAAATATATCCAGGGTAAATACAAGGCTTTGTCAGAGGATTTTTTTTGTGCCAAGGGGTTTTCAACTGACAAGAGGACATCCTTTAAAGGTTAGAAGTAAAATGATTTCACCTCAAAGAAAGAAAAGGCTTCTTCACAGTAAGGGTGAATTATCTACCAAAGGAGGTGGTGACAGCAGATTCAATAGATAACTTCAAGAGTTGGATGCATTTTTTAATAAAAAGGGCATTCAGGGTTATTCTGGAGATCTAGAGAAGGAGTATTGATCCAGAGATGAATCTGATCCAGTATCTGAGGTCATGAAGATTTTTTTTCTCCCTTATGAGACAAATAGCAAAGTTTCAACTTTTTTTTTTTCCATCTTCTGGATCAATTAACAATTAATCTACATATTACAAGGATTAGAGGAGATATAAAAATGTTGAACTTGATGCATTAGTTACTATCAAAATTATGAACTTAATGCTCAAACTGCTGCATATTTGGCAGTAGAGGGGTAAAATCAAGGAATATACCAGCATGAAATTTACGCAAAGAATTCAACTTTCTCTGCTGGACAATACATTTAAATTCATATACAGTATTGTCTAAACTGGATATCCTAAAAGCTGTATTGTAATGAAAAGTTCAAAAAGGAATGTTTCGAGTTTATACATTTTCAGATGTGCCCCCATATTGAATGCTATTTTTTACCAATTCTGAGCTACCAATTCCCATAAAGCTTGAAAAGGTACAATTCTTACTGGAAGGTATAATCACGATGCCCAACTGCATCACCAGTGTGCACTGACATCTGTGAACATCTCACAGTGTCATATAGCTGCTGCTTTGGGAAGAAAAGGATATACTTGTGTATGGTTGGATACTTTTGATCTACTTTAGACGATAACTAGCACAGACAGTAATTTCCCAGACACTGAATGATGCACCAAAAAACATATTTGGTGTCACATAATAAATTATTTGTTCTTCCACCAATGGTTCACACTGCGGCTTAACAAAGTTCAAGAAAGCTTTAATGTCCTTGTGCCCAGATAAATCAAAAGGCGCATACTGTTTTACTTAATATATTAGATGGGAAACTTGCCCAAAAAGGACATATTTCAAAGAGGAACAATAATGAGTAGAAATTGTTTGCATAGCTAAATGGATATAGGCAGCACAATATAAATTAGTTTTAAATGACGATTCAGTGCATTCTTTGAATATTATGCACTAGGTAACTTATCAGTTCTGCATTAACAAACATCAGAATATTAATGTCTTGAATTTGCAAATGATATATGTTCCAATTATGATACATATTATAGATTTACAGCCTTATTAAATTGCAATTTGGCCAATTGAATAGGGCTCTATTTAAGCACATAGCATATTTTTTTACAGGGGTTTTTACTTGGTGAAGACCTTGTTTTTGGATAGAAGTTCACTAACTAAAAGCTTCTGTAAAAAAATATGCTCTGTGCTTAAATAGAGCCCTATTCAATTGGCCGAATCACAATTTAATAACGCTGATAATGTATTGTAATACAAAACATTTAGGGTGCCTTGCAATCAGTTTTGTTTGCTTTCATTCTAAACAAATAGAGGGCTCTATTTTACCCTATTATTTTTTGGTTGGTTAAAATTATGGCCAATCAGGATAGGGTTTTATTGTAATGGGAACCTTCTCTGATTTGCTGCTACAAGAGTGTTTGGTAATAACTACAATGTTCTTTCTGCAAGTATAAGGTTTGCCCATTGGGCACTTTTATACTCTACATAATTCCTTAGTTCAATTAAGATGTGTGGTGGATCCATTACTATAATTACGATGGCCATATAATGCATCCCATATATAATTAAATTTGAACAAACTCATTTTATGTTAATTTATGTTGGCTAAGTCTTTACTGTCTACAAGCAATAGCTTGTAATAATCCTTCAGTTTATATAACTTTATCTATCATTCTCTATTCGACTTACAAGAGAAACAGCATTGGCACACTTAAGGTTGTAACTAATACTTTATCTATAAGTAGGTATAAGCCCTATCCAAATCCACATACATAGATATGCATAAAAGGGCTCTGGAAGCAGTGGGAGGATTTTTTGAGCAATTTATGTATCTATCTAAATCCATGCTATCCAAGTTTTACATAGTAGACTTACAAATTGTAAAGTCAAATATTATCCATAATATACAAGGACATTAAAAAGTTAGCAAATCGAAATACTTTAATTAATTTCTTAATGCGCAATAGCCCTAGAAAACGTTAAAGTCACGTTAACTAACAGGAACAGCTCATACAATAGTGTGTTTCCCACCCAAACATTTACTGTTGTCACTTTTAAAAGTAAACATGCAGGTCTAGGAGTTTGTGGGTTTGTGCTTTATTATGTTGAATACTTGCAGAGTTGTTGAATAGTTGAGGTAGGAAAGAGTTTTTTTGCAATTTCATACACTTCATTTAATAGTAATATAATACATAGATTGCATACTTCACATAAGTTAACCCCATACACCCCACCCTGTACTCCCACCCTAAACACTCACACATATACAATAATAGCATTATGTATATTGGATTATTATCTTTTGTTGGATTCAAGTGTGGAGGAAGGAGTGAGGACTGAGGAGTGGAGAGAGGGAGAGGAATGGAGAGAAGGAGAGGAGTGGAGAGCATGAGATAAGGGGAGAGATGAGAGAGGATTAAAAGATGGTGAAGAGTGGATAAGTATAGTAGTGAGGAGAGAGGGAGACAAGCCTGGAGATACAGTATAGGGTCAGGGGTGGCAGCAGTGGGAGTTCTATGAGGGGGAAGCCTGTAGGCAAGGTTGACATAGAGAGGGATAAAGAGCTCAAGGACAGAAGGGGAGAGGCATGATACCAGGGGGGAAGTGGTGAGGAAAGGCAGGCTTCGAGGACAGATGAGGGAGGCAAGGATCCCCAGACACAGTTAGGAGAACAAGAGGCTTTACTAAAACACAGGGCCCCTATCTATATTCACAAGGAGATGATGTTCTCCTCTATGCGATCTTTACCCACTTCAACATTCTACATGGGGGTAAGAACATGAGGTTTGAGGTGGCATATGAGATAACTGCTCTTGCATATGCTGTCTGGAATGTGAGGTCTATGAAGCACAGTTATGATGACTGCCAGTACAAGATTAAACGGAAGATGGCAGAGGTGGCAAGAGCAGCAAGAGATACAAGTGGTGTTCCCAGTGACTATACAGTTTAACAAGTGGGAGCATGGCCAGCTTACCCATTAAGCAAACTAGGCAGTCACCTATGGGTGCTTCCCTGTAAAGGGCAGGCTTTAAAGCTTACAAACCCTTTAAAATACCTTTTTTGGATAAAAAAATGAAATGTTGCAGTTCACAGATTGGAATTGGAACTAGAGTGTTCAATGTTCCCTCCCTCCTTCATTCCATTAATTTCCTGCTGCGTGTAAAGAAAGGGCAGGAAGTGAACCAGTTACAGTGGCAGCATTAGTAAGTTTATATAATGTTTTTTTCACTAAAATGTTTTTGTAAGAAAATATTGGTAGAAAGTAGCTTCTCAATAGAGTTTATTCTTGGAGTTAAGTCTGAATGACTATTTCTATGATTAAATACATTCATGGCTTAATATTTATTTATCTATTTATATATCTAACTATTTATATTACAATTTATGTTATATTATTTATATTACAATAATATGAGACCCTGATTGTACATTTATATATTATTATGATAATTATAGGTGACCCTTGGTGAATATGTGTACATTTGTTTAATTATTTGATCCTGGTTACATATTTATGTATTTGTATTATAATTTTTGGTGACCCTAGCTGAATATGCATACATTTGTATACTTATAGGTGAATCTGGTAGTTATATATATTTGTGTTGTGTCCATATTATAACTAGCGAATTGCCAGTCAAAAAATTACGGGCATAAAATTGTAAGCCAGGGAATGCTGTTTGAGGCATAATGTAAACTGTTTCTTACGCTGAGGACCTCATTGCAAGGCTTGCACTGTTCCCCTTTGGTGGTTATCGCATGCCTCGCAATGAGCGCCTTCGGCTGTTGGATGTTGTTTTTTTTGTTATTAGAGGGGCTTTTGCTGTCATTGTAAGGTCGGCTGATCTGCTTTTTGCACTTATTGCAAGGCTGTCCCCTGGTGTATTTTGTGTGGTATGAGCAGCGTTGGCTGTGAGGCCCGCGGTGAATGTCTTTTGTGTTTATCGTGATACTTTTTTTTTTGTGTGTATGTATTTTTGTATGGCAATGAAATAATGAATAAATGAATATATTTTACCTATTGGTAAGTAATATATGCAGGAAGCATTGTGCTGAAGAGCTGACAATCTGTTTCGATGTTCCTGCAGCATACAATATAGGTTTGCAGTGTTGTGGAGCTGAGGTGTAAGTGTCAGCAATTTGTGTAGTGTAAATAGGTGTAGCTGTGTACTTCTGCATTGTGTAAGTTTGTGTTGTAAAATGGCGGCGAATGTGTATGTGTTACACGTGTGTGGATGATTTAGCGTGCTTACTAAAAGTGTATGTTTACCTTGTACGGCTTTTTGGAAAATCCATCTGTGCTTGGTGTTGTTTTGCGGCTTTAGGGTCATGTAGCCTCGTTTTCGTTTGTTTCGGCGGGCATTTTTTCTCTCCCTTAGGGAATTTTCGTGTGTTGAAACTTGGGGATTTGGACTTAAACTGACGTGTAACTTCACCTGCAGAGGTCCTGGTTGCCCCCCCACCCCCACACCCTTGCTGTGGGTAAGCTTTTTATGTCTTTTTGTGATGTGTACATAAAATAGTAGTTAATACAATATTGTAAAGATGTTTACTTGTAATCCTTATCTGTCAGTAAAACTGTTAATCACTGGATTACTCCAAAATTCTTATAGAGTAGTACAGGGATGTAAAGACTTAAAACAGATTAAATCACACTGGATAATTTAAAAACAAAGAAGAGAGGAGAGGGATGATGTGCAGAGACTAAAAATATTCTGAATACTTGGATTCACAATAAATAATTAAAAAAGGGCTGATATTTAGCAAGTATGGGTTACTGAGAAATAATAATCATATACAGTGCATTGCCCATATAAGCTCCATCATCAAACCTGTAATTGTGGCTTTACTGGATGGCAAAGTACACAGATGTATATATATAAAGACAGTAATAATAACAATTGCCCAATACTTGCTGTTTTACTACCACAGCGCCTGACAAATTATACCCTCCATTGGATAATCTCTGCACATGTCTCTCTCCAAGTCCCGATGGTCTGTTTCGCCCTCAATAAGAGCTTCCTCTGGGGTAAGTATAGTAAAGGTTTAGGCCTATTTAAGGCCTGGATAACTTCCGCGTTTCATCAAAAAAGGGGGCATGTCGCGTTACGTAGATTGCCAGATTGCAAGTCTGATTGCATATCGACTTCTAAATGCTAATTGATTGACGTTTAACCTCCATATTTTACTGATGTCATGATGACGGTCTCATTTACTAATGGCTGTTTATAAATCGATAGGTATGGCCTTGCTTAATTGATCATGATCATGCCCTAAAATGCAACGGGTGCATGGTTTATGGGAGCTTGATCAATTGAATCACTTTGTAACTGTTGCAAATTTCAAGTTTTGTCTCTCTCAACTTTCCAGCTGCAATGGATTTCAAGTCTTTCTCTTTGCTTTAGTTTCAGCTGCTTCATCAACTGTTTGCAATCCTACTTGCTCAGCCCAGCATTTCACACAATGGGTCCTCTCACTGTGTGAGGAATTGACTCTGCAGGGTTTTGAACCCTGGTCCCCAGGCTGCTATACCTCTTCCCTACCACTGCACCAGCCTGCCTTTTGTAAATTCCATTGAGACCTTATAAGCTTGACTCTGCTAGCAATTTTATCAGTACCTAAGTCTCTTCAGCTGTGTCTGGTCAGGTGTCTGGTCCTTGGCCTATATAAGGCACTTCCTGTCAAATGTACCTTGCCAGATTATTGTTGGTTCCTGATCCCTTCAATAAAAGCTTGTTCCTGTTTAACCTACAAGTTGCTGAACCGGATTATTGCTGACCTTGGCTACTGGTCTCCACAACTTTGTGATTCCTATATCATTAAACACTGTCTGCAGTAAACACAGGCCTCTTGCCAACAGCTTTCACCTCCTTCAAACTGTATTATCGTCTTCATGCAAATGTATCTCAGTTTGCTTCCCTTGCTTTGAAAGGCTCTCTGCAGTCTGTACCATAAACAGGCTCTAAACACAGCTTGTCACAAGGATTCTGGTCCCAGCAGACAAAGTCAAAAACATTGCCTTCATTCTCACTGGCAGATACATACAAGCATCTTTCTTAGCTTGCTTAAGACTGCTATGCTACTCTGCTTAGTCCAAGAGAGCCTAATTGCAAGGGGTCACAGCCATTTCTCTGTGTGTATCATTAAAAGACTTACTACACCTGCAGCTACAATTAGTCTCTTAGAACTGCTCCAGGGAGTTAATTATCTCTTCCCAAGGGAGACTTCATCAAAACTGTGATCTCGCCTCTGGGGGGCACTTTTTCACACTATTTATATATCATGAATAGTTGATGGTAAAATATGTACTGACACCTATATCTTCATGCCTTTGATTACTGCAATCTTATGTTTCCATGTTAATTTTTAATGAATGTTGTTATGGCCAGGTGTTTCAAATATTTTCATAAAGTGTGACATTATGATGACGTATTTACCCTTATTTACTATCAAAGACATTGTCATGTAAACAATAGAGACCATGAGTCCCATGTAAAGCAAACACTTTAATTAGGGCTCTACTGTAAATCAGCTGTGGGAGCTTTTTTTCCCTAGACTACACTACTAGTTTTATATTTTGCTCCCCTACATTAAGTCACACAGCCCGCATCCATAAACCCTTGTCTTGTCAGTAAGAGTTTTCAGCGTGGGAGGTACCCAAACCAAGCTTTACTGATGAGAAATGGTGCTAGGAGACAATAGAAAGCCCTAATGTCATGCCTTGGGATTCCTTAATTTTAAATCCCGGCTGGAAGGAATCCCCCGGCATCCCCTACCCCACTCACTGTCCAATCTACATAACAATGGTGATCTATACAGACCGCCATGGAAAATAAAGTTAACCCCTGCAAGGAAGGTTCTTAAAGAACCTTCCTTGCACCTAAAATTAACCGTTCCATGTTGCCACCTATCATTAACCCCTATAAGCTAGGGAGTTCCAATCAGGAATCCCTGGCACCTAGTATTAATCCCTTCACATATGACTATGGAGTCCCAATCAGGACTCTCTGTCACCTATTAAACCCTCCATAGCCAGGGAGTCACGATCAGGACTCCCAGACCTTTGGGGGGGGGGGGGGGGTAATAGTAGGTGCCTTTCAGGACCCCCCTTGCAGGAGTTAGCACTTTAGGGGCCAGGATGGTAAAGCAGAGACAGTGTACTGTATCTTTAACTGCTGATGGGCCACCCAGCAGAGGCTTTTAAAGTCTGGTGTTTGGTACACGTAAGGATTTCTACATTTTTGGGGGAGTTAGGAGAATGCTCTAGTTTGAGAGTGATCTGTAAAATTCAGGTAACATGGGGTTTGGGTGCCAAAGTGTCAGAGAGTAAGTTTTAATTTATTGTTTTTCGGCTTTGTCATGAAATTCACTTGTAGCAAGTGACCTGTCACATTTGTCTAGCAATGTTTTAGGGGTGGGTGATTAACATAGTTAGGTAGAATTTTTGGTGCCACTATGGCACTCACTATTGTTTTTTCAGGGATTAACATAAGGCCCCATTACGGTGACAAAGACATGATTTACCAGAATTTATATGGCCTGAATTAATATGGGCAAAGTGTGTTCAAGCAGTATATTATGTTATTATGTTTTTATGTGTATTACTAAATAATGAATGACCAACACTAATACTGATTTTTGGGAGTTGATACTATGACATATTTAAATTATAAAACTGTTCTGGATCACCATTCCACTAGCTATATTTAACATATTTATTACTGGTATATACTTTGTCACATGCACAACAGCAATGATTTGTTACTTAACATGACAATTGAACCCAAGATTTCCATTAATGGAGGTAAGTTTCCTGGGGCTCTACTTGCCTCTACACAGCCTCCTTGTGTTGTTGCTGGCCTTCCTCAACAGCTAATGGACATTAATGTAATATCCATTGTCATGACATACGTTGTATTTTCTAAAAATTCCAGTTTAAATGTTATTATTACAAGTTAATGTTTGAAATGTTAAAATTGTATTTTACAAGGTGTGGAAAGTTGTTTCATTGTATGTAATTAAGGGTTCGTGTTAATAGGAGAATGATAATTTTTTGGAAAATTGAAATGTATAATAAAAGTGAGAGTATTGATCCAGGGAGTAATCCAATTCCCAGTTAATGGGTTCAGGAAGGAATTAATTTTTTTACCCCTTTGACACAATTGGATAAGTTTCACTGTTTGCCTTACTCTGGATTCAATACCTATGTGGATTACCAGTAGTTGAACTACAAGTTACATGTTACACAGCATTATGTAATGGTTTCCAATACTCATTCATACAAAGTTAACCCATTGTTATATTACTCCTGCATAGCTGACAATTTCAAATGTTAATATTGTTAAAAAAGAATGGTTTACCAGTAGTTTAACTACAAGTTGCATGTTAAAAAGCTTTATGTAATTGTTTACAATACTGATTCATACTAAGTTTACCCATTGTTATGTTAGTCATGCATAGATGACAATTAAAAGGGTTAATAATGTTAAAAAAAGGATGGTTTACCAGTTGTTTAACTACAAGTTGCTTGTTAAAAAAATAGACACATTTACTATAATTGTTGTACTACTTCAAAGATAACTAAAAGGTTAGGAGTGTCAGAGACTCACATTGGGTGGAAAACAGCATTCACAACCTACACATTTTTTTGCCCCATCATTTTTGATGGGCAAGTCGCTAGTTTATTTATTTACATGGGTGTTGACAGTGCATGATGTCACAATCCCAGATAGACATCAGCACTTGCTGGATTAATATTTACTCACAGAGCACTTTATTGTAAGGTAGAATATTGGCATATTAATTTTCCTTGCACAAGGGTATAGGACATTAATTCATAATTGTTGTGGATAGATACATTTAAAACATAAAATTGATAATTTTATGTGTTTGGATCTGATTGTGGATCCTGAGGTTCATGTAGGACTGACTAGTGAAAAAGCATGTATTTTCCATATTTGCACCCTACATCTTCTATCCTTGAGGTTTAAATATTGTTTATAGTGATGTCGCGAACAACAAATTTTGGGTTCGCGAACATCGGACGCGAACTTCAATCAAATGTTGGCAAACGGGCGAAGCCGGCAAACCACCATAGAGTTCAATGGGCAGGCGAATTTCAAAACCCACAGGGACTCTTTCTGGCCACAATAGTGATGGGAAAGTTGTTTCAAGGGGACTAACACCTGGACTGTGGCATGCCAGAGGGGGATCCATGGCAAAACTCCCACAGAAAAGTACATAGTTGATGCAGAGTCTGGTTTTAAGCCATAAAGGGCATAAATCACCGAACATTCCTAAATTGTTTGGAATAACATGCTTTAAAACATCAGGTATGATGTTGTATCGATCAGGTAGTGTAAGGGTTACCACCGCTTCACAGTAACAGACCAATCTCCCCGTTTAATGCACCGCAAACAACCGCAAACAGTTCCTTTGCATAACCGCAAACTCCCCATTTGCACAAGGTTGGATACCAAGCTAGCCATGTCCCATTCCTTGTCTTCACTGATGTCATTGAAGGTCTCTTCCTCCACCCAGCCACCAAGGGTCCCCGAAAGGTGACAACAAGCCCCCTGGGACGCCTGCTGTGTTTGGTCTTCCACCTCCTCAAAGCCACCTTCCTCCTCTGACTCTTCTTCTTCAGACTCCTCTCTCTGCGTTGCCTCTGTCTGCGTTATTATAAGGTGTGTACTGTTAAGTAGTACTATTCCTATCGGTTTAATCCCTGTTACGTCCTTTATTCGGGGACGTGTATATGGCATTGATTTTTGGAACAGGGAGATGGAAAAAGATGCTTGGTCGGACCTCCTACTTCAAATTTGGGGCACTGCGCGTGCAATCTAAGGTGCCACCAGATATTAGTGTCACTGTGCACTGGCAAAAGTTGGCAGAGTAGATGCAATAGGCTTCACACACATGCCTGTAGGCAGGCAACTGATATTCAATCTATTACAGTCAAAAAAGTGTTGTTTAATGTCACTGTACACTATGGTTGCACCAGATATGAATGTCACTGTGCACTGGCAAAAGTTGGCAGAGTAGATGCAATAGGCTTCACACACACGCTGGCAGACAGGCATATGCAATTAGATTACAAAGAAAAAAATTATAAAATAAAATAAAGGATGTTCTAGCCCTAAAAAAGGCTTTTTGGGTTGCTGTCCTTGCAGCAGATGTCAGATGAGTCCTTCAGGTCTGTAGTGGAAGCTAAATACATAGCCTGGCTATCTATTTCCCTATTAAATCTCCAGCAGCTACACTATCTGTCCTCTGACAACGAATGCAGCTTCAGAATGATTCTAAAATGTATGCTGTCAAAAATCACCGCGAATAGTCCGCGGGCAAACTGTCCGCGACATCTCTTGTTGTGAGCCATAATGTTACCCAGCTGTTCAAAGACAATGCTTAAACATTGTTTATTTTCAGGAAGCATCATCGTAATTGTGACGCCCAGTGGCAAATTTGTTCTTGTACTTTAAAACAGTAGGGGCCATGTCCTGGCACATTTTCTGCTAATGTAGCACCCATTGAAACAAATGAAATAAGACCTGATGTTTTTTTTCAATTACTATAATTTGTAAACGTTGGAACACACATTATACTATTTAAATATTCTGGAAATGTGTGTCTCTTTGGAAGTCTTACCTTTCCTTTCTGACAGCAACTAATAAACTCTTCATTAGTTGGTCTTTCCTTTAGAATTTGATAGGCCCCACAAAACTGACAACCACATTGAGTAATCCACAATAATGACTTTCTACTGGTAGTGCTTTAAATAAGGTACTATCCTGAGCATCCTCAACTCAGATATCACTACAACTTTCTATATAAACATTGGTTTCATGTATATCAATATTGGTGTCATAAGGCAACAGTTGGTTATTAGGCAATGTTTCACAGGCATTATTTTTTTTTTACTTTTTCTTTTCTTTGCAGCTCGGTCACACTCAGTTTGTCCTTTTTAGTCCTTTTTCTTTTATTGGCAAGTCTCTGTTGGTCTTCTTCTCTTAATCTTTGTGAAAGCTTGGGCAACCGTGCATCTTTCCATCTTTGCTTCTGTTCCCTTTCCAATTTTCTTTTCTTCTGCCTTGTAATCTGTAATTGTAAATAGAGGTGTTTTACTTCCAATTGTACTGTTTTGTTATGTAGCAAACAATGGCAATCATTACATTTGAAAGTTTATTTTTTTTACTTACCTGAAGTGGTAATGGATGAAGTTCTTTTCCACTGTGTGATGGTCTTGGCCGTTTATTTCTTCCAATCTGTAAGGTGTATTGTGTTTTTTTATAGCACATATTGTTTTTAACTCTCATCAATACAAAACCAAAGGAGCATTACTGAAACAGTAAAATTACCTGAAATGCATTACTTATTATTTCATTAAATTAATTAAGTAATCAATTAATGTATGTTTTTTAATTGGCATACATGAAAACATAAAGAGCTGAGCATATATATATTGATCAAGAAGGTCAGTGTAATTTTTTTGTATAATGAATTAATAATGAATGAATTAATTAATCAATTAATATATGTTATCAATTAATCAATAACTGTCATCAATGCAAAACATGGAGAGCTAATAATGTTTTCCTAAAGAAGGGCATCATTGAAATGTAAATTTCCTATCCAAACACAAAGAGCTATGAGCAAACTATAGATTGCCCTGAAAAGGATTTGTACTATTTCTATTCAATTAATTAATAAATCAATATATGATGTTTAATTAGCATACATTCAAAAGTAAATAGCTAAGCATCTATGTATTCATAATTATGTCTGTATAATTTTTTTTATTAATTAAGGATTAACTAATTAACTAATATACGTTAATTAATTAATCAATAACTGTCATCAATGCAAAACAAAAATACTTAATCGTGTTTTCCTAAAGAAGGTCATCATGAAATGATATACCTGTAAAGTTGATGCAATTGCAGATTAAAAGCTGCAGAGCTCACTGTCTGTGCTCATGCAGGTCCAATGTTCACAGAGATGAGCAAACTGTAAAATGATATGAAAAGAAATTTTAATGTCTGGATTTGATTAATTAATTAGTCATTGAAAGTATCATGTTTAATTGGCATAAATGCAAAACGTAAAGGCCTAAGCACTGATGTATTCATAAATAAAGGCATTATAAAATATGAAATGTAGCAGGTGTCAGAGCATAATAAACTGATGAAAATGTTAACTGCTTTGAGGGTCCTATCCTTGTCAGTCAATGAGCAGTAACACATATATAAGTGCAGTGTAAAATCGACATATATTTTTAGTGCAGTGTAAAATATATATATATATATATATATATATATATATATATATATATATTTACAATTAGAAATATTACTAATTACTAATTAATAAAATAATCTATGTTAATAATAAATAAATTAATTAATAAATGTATTAGAAAGATAAATGTTTCTCTTTTTTTTTACTGAGATTATTTGTTAATTAATGTGTCACAGTCCTCCCCCAATGGAGGTCTCAGAGCATACTAAACTGATTTAAATATGTAACTGCTTTGAGGGTCCTCTCCCTGTCACCCAATGAGCAGTAATACAGATATATAAGTATTATTACTAATGAATAATTACTAAATTAAAGTACATTAATGAGCAGTAATACAGATATATAAGTGCAGTGTAAAATAAACATTTTTTTAGTGCAGTGTAAAATATAGATTAAATTTTTTTTGTAATGATTACTAATTAATAAGTAATAAACTAATGTACTTTAATAACTAATTAGTCTATTAATAAATATATCAGAAAGAGCTAAGCATTTATGTATTTATGAAGTAAGGGTAGTGTTAAATATG
Source organism: Discoglossus pictus (assembly GCA_027410445.1). Lineage (NCBI taxonomy): Eukaryota > Metazoa > Chordata > Amphibia > Anura > Alytidae > Discoglossus > Discoglossus pictus. The sequence continues at coordinate 71,201,291 of CM050169.1, forward strand.
AGATTTTACATAAATATTTTTTTAATACTAATGACTAATTTTTTTATATTAATTAATTAATATATTAGAAAGAGCTAAGCATTTATGTATTCATAAAGTAAGGGCAGTGTTAAATATGAGATTTTGCATAATTATTTTTTTAATACTGATTAATTATAATTTTTAATAATAATTAATTCATAACTTAATATACTTAATATCCAGCAATCAATTTCCTGAAGAGTTAACAATCTCTTTGGATTTCCTGGCAGAAGAAAATGTACAGTGAGACTGTGGTTATCACCTGAGGAGAAAGTGTCAGCAATGTGGCAAGTGTGCAGTATATAGAAGTTGCGTGCGCAAGGAAAAAACGTTTGTTTAGAAGGGAAAACCGCCATTTCAGAATCATAATGTTATTATTTGCAAGTTAGTGTTGTAAAATCGAGACGATTGTCTATATCTTGGGCACCTTGCAAGCATTTTCCGTGATTCCAAATAGTCTATTTTGTAACTTTGTGGACCTCAAGTTAATCTCATATCAAACCTTTGTAGATAATTCAAAATAGTCAGTGATTTCATGGCATGACAACCCCTCTGTTAAGTTCAATTTGGAAAGGTTATGTTTTCCTTTGGAGAATTTTAGAGATTTTTTTCCAATTGGAACTACTTATGTACTTAAAAAAAAAAAAAATACAAAAACAGTTTGTTTCTAGATGTTATCATATTTAAAATCAATTGATGAGGAAAATAAGGCTAGTAGAATGTTTATCTGGGAAAAAGACAAGGAAAAGAAAATTATTACAGATGAAGGAATGGTTCAAGGCATTCAAATTAATTAAGAAAACATCATTATACTCTTCTTACCAAGAGCTATATTTTTAGCTAATACAATGGTGGCATCTAGTAACAGTTATTCTAAATATGTTTGATCCATTAAACTCTGAGCAGTGCTGGAGAGGATGTAAAGCAAGAGGCTCTCATTATAATATATGTGGTGGCAATGTCCCCCTATTCAATAGTTTTGGAGACATTGTATCTCTAAGATCTCTGAAATAATTAAAATAGCGATTAAATGTTGTCCAGGGGTTTTTCTATTCCACATTATGATGGATCAGATACCTCTGAAGAACAGATTTTTGGTTTCCCATATCTTACTGCGTTCTAAGTGGCATGTTGTAAAATTGTATTATGGTTCCAAAACCTTATTGTCTTTAAGACATATTTCACGATCCAGGGGTGAGGGGACCAAATACACCCAAACACGCTTTAGTTTACAGGAACAACCCCTGGATGGTGAGGATTTGGATATCTCAGGGCCCAGACTGCGTATTCAACTCATGAACACCAGTCATCAGGATACAGGAACACCGGAGCAGGTGATAAGATAGGGCCCAGCAGATAAATCAGGATACCAGCAAATAATTAGGTCAGTAAAATAACAAACGTCCTCCATTTAGAATGACATATACAGCATTATTAGTCAAACAGAGCATAACTCTAATATAATTTTCACAATTTTATTTACAGCAAGATACTGATTTCATGGCTCAGATATAAGATAACTGGAAGGTTGATTGTTTTTTTTTTATTGTTTTTTTTTAATAACAGTCTATCCATGACCTTATTACATAGTTACATAGTAATTGAGGTCTGCAATATGTGGATTAGTTGTTAATTGATCCAGAGGAAGGCAAACAAAAAATAAAACAGTGAAACGTTGCCAATTGTCTCAAAAGGGAAAAAAAAGAATTCCTTCCTGACCATAGATACTAGCGATAGAATTTCTCCCTGGATCAATACTCCCTCTCTAATTAACCAGGATAACCCTGAATGCCCTTTTTAATAAAAAATATATCCAATCCCTTTTTAAAGTTATCTATTGAATCTACTGTCACCACCTTCCTTGGTAGAGCATTCCACAGATTAACCGCCCTTACTGTGAAGAAACCTTTTCTTTCTTTAAGGTGGAATCTTTTTAGTTCTAGCCTCAAAGGATGTCCTCTTGTCAGTTGAAAACCTCTTGACACAAAAACCACCCTTGACAAATTTTTATACAGACCCTGGATGTATTTATATAGGGTAATCATATCCCCTCTTAGATGCCTTTTTCTAGAGTGTAATTTGGGTAGTCTTTCTTCATAACTTAGCCCCTCCATTTCCCTTTTTAGTTTTGTAGCCCTTCTCTGTATTTTTTGCAGTTCTAAAATGTCCTTTTTATGAATTGGTGCCAAAAACTGTACTCCATACTCCAAATAAGGGTGTACTAGGGATTTGTATAGTGGCATAATTACTGTATATCTGCCTCCCTTGCTTCTATACCCATCTTAATACATGCAAATAGTTTTTTTTGCCTTTACAGCTGCTGCTTGGCATTGAGAACTGTTACGTAGATGGTTGTCCACAAACACTCCCAAATCCCTTTCAATATCAGATACCCCTGGCTTTGCTTCATTAAGTTTATAGATTGCATGGTTATATTTCCTTCCCAGATGCATAACCTTATATTTATTTGTATTAAATCTCATCTGCCATTTAATTGCCCATTTCTCTAATTTATGCAAATCCCTTTGGAGGGAAAGTATGTCATTTTCTGATTTAATTACCTTGCACAACTTCGTGTCATCAGCAAAAATGGAGGCACTACTTTCAAATCCTACTTCTAAGTTGTTAATAAATATGTTAAAAAGGAGAGGACCTAATACCGAGCCCTGAGGAACCCCACTTACCACATTAGTCCAATCCAAGTATGTTCCATTTACAACAACCCTTTGCTTCCTGTCTTTTAGCCAGCTCTCAATCTATTTGCATATATTTACTGCAATTCCTGTATCCCTTAGTTTGCACAATAGTCTTCACAGTAAGTATGGTAATCTGTGGAATTCTCTACCAAAGGAGGTGGTGACAGCGAATTCGATAGATAACTTAAAAAAGGGATTAGATATCTTTTTAAATAAAAAGAGCATTAAGCGCTATCCTGGATAAATAGAGAAGGAATTTTATTATTTCTTCCCCGTTGAGACAATTTGCAAAGTTTCACTGTTTTTTTTAAGTTTTTTTTTTCTGTTTGCCTTCCTCTGGATCAGTTAACAATAAATCCACGTATTACAGATCAGAGGAGATCTAAAAAGGTTGAACTTAATGGACTGAAGTATTTTTTCAACCTTAATTACTAAATGACTATGTAACTATGTAACCATGGGGTCCATTGAGACCCCCTTGGTATAGGGGTTTTAAATTAGGTATGCTTTAAATTTTCATGATGGTCCATAGGGACGTGTACAATTTAAAGGGCTAATATTTGGTGCCATGGGGTTCATAAGGCTCAACATGTTTATACTTTAGCTCGAGATACCATAGCTCATAAAGGGGACTCAGTATTCAGACAAAATCCTTGGATATCAGCTCATAGGGGGTAATACATATTAAGGTGTAATCCCAGGGGATAACCATGCTTATAAGGAATTGTGGGTATTGTGTGGGATCCAATGGATTCCTTGGCTCATAGGAGGTAGCAGTATTAACCCATCGATTATTGAATTTGCTCAATCAATTCTCAAATTTGACACAGTTAAGGTGTGCCAATTTTAAAGTTCCCAAGCTTCACAGAGACATTTGTTTTTTATTATGTGGATTACAACTAAGGCTTTTTTTTATATTTCAAAATCAGTTGTTAATGCAACGGGGAAACTGCGGGCTCACGAAGTGTGGACCGCGATTGCGGCCAGGCAAGGAGGGCCTTTGGTGCTCCTTGCGCCTTTAGAGATGAGCACCATAGGTGCACATCCCTACATCCCCGTACGACTCAGGCAGGGAGCGCCAAAGGTGCTCACTGCACTGGTGGAGATGTGCGCCGTAAGCACATATCCCTACGACCCCGTAGCACTTAGGCAGGGAGCGCCGAAGGTTCTCACTGCGCTGGTGCGACAGCCGTAGCACTTAGAAAAAATCGCATAAAAAACAAATACGGCCCATGACACTTACAAAACGAAACCGAGACTTAGAGGAAAAAAAAACATGAGCCGCAAAAAAATACGAACTCAACGTCCGAACTGCTCACATCGAAAAACACAAAAAAGACAGAAAATACAAACAAAAATAAAATAAAAACATCACACGCAGCAAGGGGGGACACCCAGGACATCTGGAAGTGAGTTTATACCTCAATTTAAGTCCAATTTCAAGCGTTTAGGCACTCGAAAATCCCTTAAGTGAGAGAAAAAAAAAGTGTGCCCCAAAAAATGAAAACGAGGCTACACGACACCTTAACCCGCAAAACACTGTCAGGCACATACAACTTTTACACAACCACGTACGAGCTACAAAATACACTATTAGGAAGTATGCAAAATCATCCACAACCGCGTACCACATACTCAATCGCCGCCATTTTAAAACACTAACTTACAAAATGCAGAACTACACAGCTACACAAACGATTTCCCCTTACGCACACAGCCTTTTTATACTACACACTTCACACATTGCTGACACTTACACCTCAGCTCCACAACACTGAAAATCTACATTGTATGCTGCAGGAACATCAAAACCGATTGTTAGCTCTTCAGCATATTGGTTGCTGCATATATTCATTACAAAAAGGTAAAGTATATTAATTTATCAGTTCAGTAACCTTGCAATCAGTGCCAAAGGGGCTCTGACAACCAAAAATACACCAACCCAGAGGCTCGCAATGAGCTCCGCAGGTGCTCATTTCGAGCCACGCGAAGAGCCCTGAAGGCGCTCAACATGAGGCTTGCAATGAGCGCCAAAGGTACTCACACAATCAAAACACTTATTTTGTGTACCAAACAGCATTCCCTGACAGTTCTTTTGCGGTCATTTTTTGATGGGCAAGTCCCTAGTAATAATAATAACAATAGTAATAATAACTTATGTTATTTGATAGCTCAGTGGTGATTTACACGTAAACTTTATTCCTTTGCCCCACTAAGAATTGACCCGAATGGAGGCCTTATTCTTTGGTCCATGCTTATGAGAGTAGTCATGGTAAATAGACATAAAGGAATCTTAACTCACTGACTGTATTCTGCCCAATCGGTTGTTTTTACAGCACAGAAAATGTTTAGTCCAGATGCACAAATAGATTTATTAAGCATAATAAGATAAACACTTATGTCCTGAAGCCACCAATGAGCCTCATTCAATTGAGCTTTCGGGAAATCCGGACTTTGTAAATATAGACCGCAAGTTATTTTGCTATTCAATTGGCGTCTTTTTGCTGGCTCCAATCGGGTTACGGGCTACCTCCTCCGATTCACTGCGATGGTTCACATCGAAAGTTAATGCCCCTCCAAGCTTTTGATCTTTCATGGCCGCAAGAGTTGTGAATGCTAAAATCGCAAGTCACTATTCAATTGCTCGATTCCCGCTTGCTAAGCAAGCCGGCAAGGCCCCAAACTGCAAACGTCTAACCACAAGTTACTGATACCAAGGAGGACTCGCAAAGGGCTAAATGACATGTCCGTAGCACTTTAAATGCACATATACACACACTATTGTACTTTTATTAAAAGGGAAAGTGATGTTAGGTCTTAGAATTAATAGCACAACATTCTCAAAAGTTCTACAGGCTTCAATTACGAGTCAGATCCACATTCCAGATATAATAGAATATCATTTTTACGGCTTAATCAATATTGCATTATATCTGGAATGTGGGTGCGATCGAAACCTGTAATTTAAGTCTGTAGGACTTTGAAATCAAACCTCCATTTTTCATTGACGTTATGATGACGATCTCTGTTTCCAGTTTCTAACTCCAGAGTTATGGCCTTGCATAATTGATCATGTTTAAGCCCGTAAATGCTATGTTCGATAGCATGGTGTATGATGTGCGATATCGAGCTGGGACTTGCGGTCTCGGCCAATTGAATAGCATCAGAAGTTGCGGACGCTGAGACCCCTCAGCATGCCCGCAGACCTATGGCCTACATCCAAGACTTGTGGGCTTGTGATTGTATGAGGCCCCATGTTTGCTTTCGTTTAGATATGTATGTCTAAAAAACCCAAAGGAAAGAAATTAAAATTTTGAGATACAGCAATTAGAGTTTATTGCTGTTTGCTGGGTGATTTTTTGTTTATATTTCCTATATCACTTTAACTCTTTGTTTTAACTCTGTTTGCGAATAGCTACTTTTTATGTTTAATTCTATAGAGCTTATTTGTTACATATCCTAAAAGCCTACATATTTTAATAACATCTTTGAATAATACCATAATTATTATTACCATTAATGTTGTCATGCACCTCAATGTTGTTATGTACCTCAATGTTGTTATGTACCTCAATGAAGCTGTGAGCTATACCATGTATGGTCATCCAAGATGGGCAGATTGCAGAAAGGTCAGACAAATTGCGTTTCACTGGAGAAGAAACTATCAATTCACTCCTATATCTTTGCCATGAAAACCATATAAATAAGCACAACCAGAAACACAGACAGGTGTACCTGATGTACATGGCGTGCTGCATCCATTTGGTCACCCAGAGTCGAGCATTACTTAAGGACAGAACAAAAACAACTAGCAATTTAATTACATTGTCTGAACAAAGTATGGTCTCCAGCTGATTTTATAGCATTTTATGTTATACTCACCATTACTTAAAGGATTATAGAAAGCCTTTTGTTATTTGCTTCCTCTGAAAAAGGACATTTGATAATGTTTCAGTTATTTTCTTTAATAAAAATAAAGATCCTGGACCAAAATAGACTATTTTGAATGTATATTTAACGTTGGCACTTGCAGGAGTCATACATGTCTGCCAATCAGGTTTACTATTACATGTTCACATACATGTTATCATACAGGCAATTCTTTCAAGGAAGTTTATGTGAGCTTTACTTAACCCTTTCAAGGAAAAACAGCTTTTTATTATTTAAAACAGACACTATAAAAAGCAGGATAAAAAATGTATTTGCCATTTATGTGCCTTTATATCTAGGAACATTTTCAGTATGAGAAGGGGATTGTGTGATTTAAATCTTCCAATTTAATTATTTTTTGCTGGTCAATCTATTTTTTATTTTATTTTATCCGCACAACTAGTATTCCAACAACAGTGAAGGAAAAAAAATTCCACTGTGCCATGTGCATCACAGCGAGAAGTTTATTTTCTCTTCTTAGCCATGTAATACATGGATTTCACATGCAAAATATCCTTTATCATAACCAGATCATGCATGTCATCAAATTTGTTGAATTGAAGGTTTTTAATCAAAAGCAAAACCAAATATATTTTACTTAAATCCTTTTACTCCTCACATCTCAGAGAGAGATATGCATCTCAAAGACACTGAAATCCAGATTTCTTTGTTACATTTTTTTTTCAATTAAGATTATTTTGAAACACGTCAACTCTAAGCATATATCAAAGGACCACTGTCATTTTTTTTCTCTATATGGTGTTATCAAAGCTATAGATACCATTAAATATACTGTTATGGTGGTTTGAGGAGTAAGTTTGTGAAGATGGATGTTCCTTTTAGGATCACAACTGAGATGAATTTCATTAAAGGAGAATTTTCAATTGTTCTTATATGTAAAATTGTATTTATAGAAGTTCAAATATATGTGTAAAAGTTTTAGCACTTGCATTGCATTGCAATTAGCTCAACATTCTAAGTCTCAGTTACAAGAATGAAAATTGCAATGGCAGTTTATTTTCCGCACAAACATGGAGGAACATGTTTCATAATTTAAAGCATAATTAGTCTTCTCTAGGAGTCCTCTTTAATATGTGGGAATAAAAGTAAAAGGAGTAAATCACAACCTATGTGGCTTAACAATGATTTAAAAATCAAGATACGGTGTAAGAAACAGGCATTTAAATTAGCAAATAATATGGGACAGAGATTGCTTTACGGGAGTACAAGGAAATCAATAAGGCTTGCAAAAAGGCTATGAGACAGGCTAAAATAGAAAATGAAAAATTAGTTGCAAAGGAGAGTAAGACTAACCCTAACATATCCCATATTATAATTGTCTAACTACGAGACATCGTCACGCTTTGTGTGGTGCTCATCACTTGCGAGTCTCGCGAACCGAGGTGAGCCATTAACTCGGAGCACTTAGGCCATTAAAGCACTAAAACTCGCAGCACATCACTTAGGCGATAAGCGAGGCGAGCCGTTAAGGCACTAACACGCACAGCACTTGGCCGATAAACACTGAAGGCGCTCATCGCCTGCGAGACTTGCGTAGTGAGGCGAGCCGTTAAGGCACTAACACGCACAGCACTCGGGCAATGAGCTCCAAAGTGCTCATCGCCTGCGAGTCTCGCATAGTGGGGCGAGCCATTAAGGTACTACAATTCATAACACTTGGCCGATGAGCTCAGAAGGTGCTCATTGCCTGACTTATTAAATTGCCATTTGCCAAATTGAATAGGGCTCTATATAAACATATAGTATCTTTTTTAATAGGAAGTTTTTACTTAATGAAGAGATCGCTTTTGCTACAAGTTCACTAACTAAATACTTCAGAAAAACTAAATATCCTATGTGCTTATATAGAGCCATAATCAATTTCCCCATTTGCAATTCAATAAGGCTGTTAAGCTGAAATAAGTTGACGAACAAGCGAGAATAAAAACAAAAAATATGAAAACGAGGCTACACGACACTGAACCGCTTAACACACCACCAATCGCATACCACTTTCACACAGGAATGTATGAGGTACAAAATACACTACTACAGAGGACGCGAAATACTTGCGAACCACGTAGCACATAGACAAATGACGCTACTTTACACTCTTAACTTGCACATCACAACATTACTCATCTACAGTAGCACTTTACACAAATACACCAACGGTTTGCCCTCGCGCACACAGCTTACTTGTAATGCATAGTTGGGACATTTAATAAAAAAATCTCAACAGGCCATCAACAGTACAACTGGAAATTATGTGCTGCGGGAAAATAAAAAAAGATTGTTAGCCCTTCAGCCTATTGATTGATGGATATATTAAATATAATTAGGTAAAGTATATTAATTCATTAAGTAACTAATTAATTGTTTATTAGTTACAAAAATATAGACATATGTATCTGTCTTTCTCATGAGCACAGAGGCTGCTCAGAGGAGCAAAAGTACACCAGAGGAGAGGCTTGAAATGAGCGCCAAAGGCACTCATTTTGAGCCACTCGATGAGCTCCGAAGACGCCAAGCGCGAGGCTTGTAATGAGTGCCAAATGTCCACACAGTACAAAAACATTCACATTGTGTGGCAAACAGCATTCCCGTGACTTCAAATTTAATTGACCTTCATTTTTTGACAGGTAAGTCGCTAGTAAGTATATAAGTGGGAAGAAGGCCAGGAAGGAAGCTATAGGTACATTACAATGTGAAAAAGGCCGTCTGACAATTAGTGACAAGGAAAAGGCAGATGAGCTAAATAGGTTATTTTCTTCAGTGTACACAAGGCAGGTAGCAGTGGTTGGGACACTGCAACATAATGGCGCTATACTAACTTCACCAATTAATTGGTTAACGCAGGAAGAAATCCAAAAGAGGTTGCAAAAAATGTATGTTAATAAAGCCCCGGGTCCTGATGGAATACATCCATGGGTACTGAGGGAACTGGGCTCTGTATTAACTAAACCATTATATCTACATTTTCAAGATTCACTCAGCACTGGGTCTCTACCAGATGACTGGAGAAAAGCAGAACAGATACCTATATTTAAGAAGGAGGCAAAAGCAAATCCGGGGAATTATAGACCTGTAAGCCTCACTTCTGTAGTGGGAAAGCTTTCAGAAGGGTTAATATGGGATAATACACAAGAATATGTCTATTCAAACAGGATTATTAGTAGGAGCCAACATGGATTTATGAGAGATAGGTCAAGTCAAATAAATATAATTTGTTTCTATGAGGAGGTTAGTAGTAACTTCAATCAAGGCAACTCAGTGGATGTAGTCTTTTTAGATTTTGCAAAGGCTTTTGATACAGTGCCACATGGGAGACTATTGTGCAAACTAAGGGATACATGAATTGCAGTAAATATTTGCACATGAATTGTGAGATGGCTAATGGACAAGAAGCAAAGGGTTGTTGTAAATGGAACATACTTAGATTGGACTAATGTGGTAAGTGGGGTTCCTCAGGGCTCAGTATTAGTTCCTCTCCTTTTTAACATATTTATAAATGACTTAGAAGTAGGACTGGAAAGTATTGTCTCCATTTTTGCTGATGACACCAAGTTGTGCAAGGTAATTAAATCAGAAAAGGATATACTTTCCCTGCAAAGGGATTTGCATAAATTAGAGAAATGGGCAATTAAATGGCATATTAGATTTAATATGAATAAATGTAAGGTTATGCATCTGGGAAGGAAAAATAACCATGGAATTTCTAAACTTAATGAAACAAATCTTGGGGTATCAGATATTGAAAAGGATTTGGGAGTGCTTGTGGACAACCACGTACGCAACAGTTCTCAATGCCAAGCAGCAGCTGTAAAGGCAAATAAACTATTAGCATGTATTAAGATGGGTATAGAAGCAAGGGAGGCAGTTATAATTATGCCACTATACAAATCCCTAGTACGCCTTCATTTGGAATATGGGCACCAGTTTATAAAAAGGACATATTAGAACTGGAAAAAGTACAGAGAGTGGCAAAACAACTAATACGGGGATGTAGAGGGGCTAAGTTATGAAGAAATATTAACCAAATTAAACATATTTTTTGTAGAAAAAAGGCTTCTAAGAGGAGATATGATTACCCTATATAAATACATCAAGGGTCAGTATAAAGATTTGTCAAGGGAGCTTTTTGTGCCAATTGACAAGAGGACATCCTTTGAGGTTAAAAGTAAAAATATTCCACCTTAAAGAACGAAAAGGGTTCTTCACAGTAAGGGTACTTAATCTGTGGAATTCTCTACCAAAGGAGGTGGTGACAGTGAATTCAATAGATACATTTAAAAAGGGATTGGATATAATTTAAATAAAAATAGTATTCAAGGTTATCCTGGCTAATTAGAGGGGAACATTGATCCAGTGATGAATCCGATCACCAGTATCTGGGGCCAAGAAGGAATATTTTTTATTTCCCTTTTGAGAAAATTGGCAAAGTTTCACTTGAGTTTTTTCTGTTTGCCTTCCTCTGGATCAATTAACAACTAATCTGCATATTGCAGATCAGGGGAGATCTTAAAGGTAGAACTTGATGGGCTAAAAGTATTTTTTTAACCTCAATTACTATGTAACTATGTAACTATGTAACTATGTAATATAAAGAGACATAAGGGTAATTGAAACTTGCCCTTTGATGTTTTATAAAAAAACATATGTCACACTTTGAGCTTGAAACACTTAAGATGTTACCTTGCCTCTTTCTTTGTATATATTTATTGTTGTTAAATAAGATTTTTTTATTTTTATATATGAGAAATCATGGACTTCCAGATTTTGCATTAACATACAACACTGAGTTTAAATGGAATCTTGTTCATTTAGCGCAGAGTCGGCATCACATGTGATAAACACAGTTGATGGAGTCATAGACACATTAAACATATTACAAACAGGGGACACCATTGCTTTTTTTTGTTATGTGATTGAGCTGCAAAACATGTCTAATGGAATTATTTTTTAAATTGACTATATATGGTGAGTAAGGAAAAATTATGATGTTCTTCTATAAATGGTAAGCATTTTAATGCTGTTGATGAATAATTGCTAATACATAAATAACCAAAACATAGATTGGCCATTATGAGGAACTTCAAAAGTCTATTTCACCAAAGACTTCAAATTAAGATGAAATATGTTAGATAAACGCTATATAAGAAAAGCCTTCATTTAGGCCTTGAGGTGCTTGGGCTTTCAATTCATAAATCCATCTAGATTCACATTGAAGTAGCTTCTTTTGGAAGTCTCCTTTCCTAGGTCCTGGTTTGATTTAGTCTATAACGCAGAATCTAAATACATCTGGATTGTTGTTATGGTAATGTTTAACATACCTTGCTATAGGGGTATCATATTCATTGTTTATAGAATATATATGTTCCCTCACTCTTCAGGGAAGTTGTCTGCAGGTTTTTCCTACATAGATTGTGTTACACATACAGGTAAATATGTATACTACTCCAGATCATAGTTACATAGTTACATAGTAATTAAGGTTGAAAAAAGACATTCAGTCCATCAAGTTCAACCTGTTAAGATCTCCTCTGATCTGCAATATGCGGATTAGTTATTAATTAAATTATTGATTAAAATAATTATTAATAGTATAGTATTGGAGGATGAATAAAGAGTTAGTCCATCAAGTTCAACCTTTTTAGATCTCTATTGATCTTTTTAATGTGGACTATTTATTATTATTGTTAATTGTTAATTGAGCCAGAGGAAGACAAACAGAAAAAAAAAAACATTGAAACTTTACCAATTGTCTCATAAGGGGAAAAAAAGCTAAATTCCTTCCTGACCCCAGAAACTGGCGATCAAATTTCTCCCTGGATCAATATTCCTTGCTAGTTATCTAGGATAGCCTTGAATGCCCTCTTTATTCAAAAATATATCTAACCCCTTTTTGAAGTTGTCTATCAAATTCGCTGTCACCACCTCCTTTGGTAGAGAATTCCACAGTTTTACCACCCTAACTGTGAAGAACCCTTTTCTTTGTTTAAGGTGAACTCTTTTTTCCTCTAACCTCAAAGGATGTCCTCTTGAAAATCTCCTGCTACAAAAAGTTCACTTGACAAAGCCTTATATTGACCCTGGATGTATTTATATAACGTAATCATATCTCCTCTTAGACGCCTTTTTTCTAGCGAAAATAAGTTTAATTTGGTTAGTCTTTCATCATAACTTAGCCCCTCCATTCCCCTTATTAGTTTTGTAGCCCTTATCTGTACTTTTTCCAGCTCTAAAATGTCTTTTTTATGAGGTGGTGCCAATTGTACTCCATATTCCAAATGAGGGCGTACTAGAGATTTGTATAGTGGCAGAATTATATCTTCTTCCCTGGCTTCTATACCCTTCCTAATACATGCTAATATTTTATTTTAATGATGATTTACAATTGAATAAATTCTTGATTTCATAATTATCTCCAGTTTGGGTGTGTGTGTATGTTTTAAGAGGTTTTATGTATCTACAAAATTTGCATCTACCACAAGTGTACATTCCTTTTAGCGGTTGTAACCATGTACTAGGTTCTTGTTTCTTCTCCTCATATACACTGTGGACTAACATGTCCTTTATATTGATTGGTGCCTCTTTGTTATGTTATATTGGCATATGGTGTCAGAATTTCTTTAAGATCTTTATCGCTAGTTTAGAGGTGCCAATGTTCAGATAGAATCTCTTTTATAAACTCAGGGTCATGGCCAAAAGTCATTATACATCTAGCTAGACTTACCTCATTCTGTCCCTGATTGGTGATTGTAGTTATATGGTTTATTTTTTTCTTACTGCTGTTGTTTTGTAGATAAGTTTGATTACAGCTTTGTGCGTGTTTAAATGTTGCCTTTAAACTCCTGTTGGGGTAGCCTCTTGCTCAAAAAATGTTTTCTCAATTTATCTGAATCCAATTTAAATTCAGCATCTGAGCTGCAGTTCCTATGAATTCTCAGCTACTGACCTTTCGGGATTCCTCTTTTTAGAGGCTCATAATGTTGGCTGTCCCATTTCAATAGGGTGTTTGTTGCTGTTTTTTTTCTGTATGTGTATGTAAAGATCTTACATTCCACATCCTTTTTAATTTTTAAGTCAAGAAACAACATTTCAGTTTTACTTGTTTCATGGTTAAATCATAGGCTTAAGTTGTTCTCATTCAGATAGTGCATAAAAGAGTCTAAGTCATGTTTGGTTACTGTCCAAATAAGGAGAATATCATCTATAAATCTCCTCCAGGTAAGTATATAGTCAATGGAGGTACATAAGTTCTCAACAAATACATATTTCTCTTCCCACCAACCCATAAACAGGTTAGCGTAACTGGGCGACATGGTGTTCCCATCGCTGTACCGTGTTGTTGATGGTACCAATGTTTATCAAAAAGGAAGTAGTTGTGTTTGAGGATAAAGTCCAACAAGGATAATAAGAAGTCATTTCTGTCATCAAAGTTTACTCCCTTAATTTGTAGGAAATGTTTCACCACATTGATTCCTTATTCATGAAGGATGCTGCTGTACAATGCTTCAACATCTATACAGACCAGCCAAGCTTCTGATGGTAAATGGAGATCCTCAAGTTGTCTCAAAATATCAGGGGTGTCCCTCACATATGAAGGCAAACTCGTGATAAATTCTCTCAGTTAATGATCTAGAAATAGACTACAATTATGAGACAAGTTATTAGTGCCTGAGACTATAGGTCTACCAGGAATAGGATTGAAGTTTTTATGCACCTTGGGTTGTGCATAGAATACTTAAATTGTAAGAAATTTGGGAAATAGAAATTGATGAGTCTTATCATCAATGATCCCTTTCAGTTTAGCTTCATCTACAATAGATTTTTAAAAGTTTTTTTTATATTCCAAGGTAGGATCCTTAGTAATCTTCTTATAGTTCTGTAGTTTTGACGGCAATGAAATTGTAAGGTAGCTAATGCTGTTTGGTGTGTAATAATGAAATATGTAATACATTAATAAATGAATATACTTTACGTATTTTGAAGCATTGTGTTGAAGAGCTGCAATCTGTTTTGATGTTGCTGCAGCATTAGTGGTGTGGAGCTGCTGTGTAAGCGTGCTGAATGTGTGCAGTGTAATACTGTGTGTGCGCGAGACCGAACCGTTAGCGTAGTCGTGTACTTCCGCATTGGCGTAAAATGGCGGATAATGTGTGTTATGCGTCTTAGCGGAATATCCGTAGGTGTTTTGTGGTGTTTTGCGAGTTTCTTGTGGTGTTTTGCGTGTTTAGAGTGCTGTAGCCTCGTTTTTGTTTTGTTCGGCTGCCATTTTTTCTGTCGCTTAGCGATTTTTTTAGTGTCTAAACTCTTTTATTTTGAGTGAAACCAAGGTGTAAGTTGTTTTTTTGAGGTCCTGGATGCTCCCTCTTGCTGTAGGTAAGCTTTTTATATATGTGCTGTGTGTATTTATTGTGTTTTGAATTTTGTAATGTTCGCGAGTTGCGTCCGAGTGTTGCGAGTTCGTAATGTGTGTTAACGTGTCTCGTATGTTGTTTGCGTCGCAAGGTAAAGTTTGCGAGGGTCGTAGTTGGTGTGTCGTGTTGTTTGCGTTGCGACATAAAGTTTGCGAGGGTCACAGTTTCTGGCAAGGAGTGCCTTCGGCTACATGAGCCCGCAAAAGTTAGCAACAACTCGCATGCTCACAACTATATATGTGATGGCACATGTTCTTATATTCCATATTGTTCATCAGGACAATATTGACACCTTTGTCTGCTGGTTTTATATGGATAGCTATATTATTTCTAAGTTCTTTTAATGCTTCAAACTCAGGTCTAGTTAGGTTGTATTTTTCTTGTTGTTTTTGTAGTCTATATTTCCTATCTCACCTATTACCTGTTGCAAAAACACCGAAATGTTCGCATTGCCTTTTATTAGGGATGTTAGTGTACTTTTGTTTTTACAAGTTATCGGTTCAATAGTGCTATTAGACCTTGTACAGCTTTTTGGGGGTATACCGCAAATTACTCCAAGGTTTAAGATCTCTTTCTCCTGTTTGATTTTATAAAAGTTGTGTAAGGCCAATTTTCTAGAAAAAAAGATTCAAGTCCTCAATGTGTGTGAAAGTGTCTGCCTTGGACGTGGGTACAAAGGTAAGTCCTTTTTTAAGACAGAAACATGGTCTCCTTGGAGTTGGAACTTTGACAGGTTTATAATTTCAAAATCATTTGATTTTCTATCAGGACCTAAAAGAATTGATTCTTCCTGGCTCTTGTTGACTTCTTTCTTTGAGGTCGGCCTCCTCCTAAAAAGGAGAATGAATCATTTTCATATATAGAATGTGCCCTCATATGGCCATCTGGTTCATATTGATTCCTTCTAGACCTTAATACATATTGTTCCCTTCTCCAATTAGGGTTTCTATCTCTACTGACACTTCTGGTATGATATGTAGTGATACCTGGATTGGTATCTCCTAAGTTGTTTTCCTCCATTTCTGAAGTCTCATATTCAGATGAACTTATCTCTGAAAAGGTCTGAGGTTGTGAGACTGTAGGGAACTTTTTAGATATTTTGCCAGATTTAAAGTAATTTTGATCCCTGTGAAATTTTCTTTGTTTCCTTAATATCCTACTTGAATCTGTTGCTGTTTAATTTGGTACACAAATTGTCATATTCTGCATAGTAAGAGCACGATTCAATTGAGCAATCGTAAGTTACTGGAGCACGTAAGTGAGGCCGTAAGTTTATTTGCAATTCAATTGGTGTCTTTTTGCGGTCTCCAAACAATTTACGGGTTACAGGCTTGGAAATGCTGCGATAGTTAAACCCAGAACTTGCATTCTCACTTTCGCAAGAGTCACAATTGGAGAAAAACGGGAGCACGCTTGCAGACATATGGCCTGACGTGGGCTTGCAATTGAATCAGGCTCTAACTTAGTAACATAGGTTTCCATGCTAAATGAACTCTGTAATTTGCTATATACCCCACAAATGGCTATGGGGGCATTTTAGCTTTTTATGCTAATCTTTACCACATTATACCAAATTATGGCACTTAGATCACATCCGTAAACCCTTATCTTGTCTGGAACAGATATCATAACAAAACCAGGCATTTAAAAAATATATATGGATTAGACACAGCTATAGAAACCAACAGAAAATGATAACATCATGCCCTGGGGATTAACTCCATTTAAATACCCACTGGAGGGAATCCCCAAGAATTCCTCTCCCTGCTCACTGCCCGATCATTCCCCTTCCCCACTAAAACTTCATCTATGCAGACCGTCATGGAAACCAAGGTTTTAACGCCTGCAAGGAGGTCCTTAAAGCACCCCTCTTGTCCCTAACATTAACCTAAATACTGCGGGATCCCGATCAAGACCCACCTGGAACCTGACATTAACCCCTATGCTGCAGGGTCAGGATTGAGACCCCTTCAGCCTCTAAATGTTTAACCCTTGCCATGGGTGGTACCTGCAGCATCTGATTAATTAACCTGCTATGTCCCATGAGGGTCTATACAGATACCCATGGATAACTATTTAATCTCCTGTTACCCATGATGGTCTATACAGACCTCCATGAATGCCTAATTAATCCCCTATTACCCAAGGGGGTGTATATATCGACCCACATGGATGGCAAATTATTGCCCTATGTCTGATGACCCCCATGGAAAAATACATTAACACATTAAGTGCCATGAGGGTCCACAAGGACCACCATGACACCCTGAAAACACTACACTAATAAAATAACCCCCCAATAATTTAACAAAGAAAATAGAATCTAAATTCATAAGAATAAAACTCACTAATAAACATACTTACATAGTTACATGCAGCCACATTAAATTTGAAGCTCATATCTGCAAAGTGAGACCTGCAATGGCTGTAAGCTTGATGAGTTGCAGATTTAAGGTGCTATTAAACTAGAACAGGCTGCAAGTTACAGCCTTGAGAGGCAGACCAGTAAACCATTTTTTGCACGTTAGATGTGCACCCATGAATAGGATCAATTAGTCTAACTCGTAGTTACGAGTTGGGATGGAGCCAATTGAAACAGAGATTGTCAGAATTCCGTCACTGAAAAATGGATGTGGGATTTTCAAAGTCTTACAGGGTTCAATTACGATCCAGATGTAATGTAATATTGATAAAGCCGTAAACATGATATTCTATCATATGCAAGTTACAGTATATGTATTAACACACTGATTGCCGGGATCAATATAACAGATAAATTAAACATGAAATAAAGTATTTTATTGGGCTGATTTGCGAGCTTGACAATGTTATGCTATTTATTCTAAGGCCTAACATCACTTTCATTTTTTTTTAAAGTACAGTAGTGTGATATGTGCATTTAAGTGCTACGAGTTTGACTTTACCCCTCTTGCGGGTCCTCTCTAGCACTAGTTGGCCTGTTGGCTCCATTTCCCAGTGATCTTGATGCAATTTTATAGCTATACTGGAATGTAGTGGTTACAGGCTTAAAAGGACAAAGGTTTTACAGCCTTTAAGATTCACGTTCCAAGTCCCATAGGCTTTTTTTGACCTTGCTGCGTCTTAACCAGAAAGTCATCTGTGGGTTGCTTTAAGAGGCCAGTTTAATAGCTCAAAGTCTTGCGAGCTACTTAAGAGCTGCAATTCCTAAAATTTTAGCAATTTAATGGGGCTAATAGTAGCTGCGGTTGAAATGTAACTGCGGTTGAAAAAAAGACATTTAGTCCATCAAGTTCAACCTTTTTAGATCTCCTCTGATTAACTGTTAATTGTTAAAACAAAAAAAAACAACTAATACATTAAATAAAAAAACAAACACTAATTAATTAAGTAAAAAACCCACAAAAAATTAGATACAAAATATACCTTGTTATTTACACGAACCCCCCCAACCAAATAAATAAAATAAAAACACAATAATTAATTAAAATAATAAAACTCCCTAATAAACTAAAATAAAAACACAACAATTAACTAAAATAATAAAGCCCATTAATTACAAAACATACTAAAACGCTCTAAATAAAAAAAAATATATAAAACCTACATCCCAAAAAATAAAAAACCTAGGAAGGGGCGTCACAGGAAAGGGTTGATACGTCAGCGTGAGGCTGACGTTAGGATGGCCGGGAGACTGGTGTGCTAGCCGATATCGGCCTCTATCTCCCTTTAATCTTCCCTTTGCCATGAAGAGCCATACCATACACGTACCATACACGTACCCTGATTAGATCCCCCTGCCTCCGAAACACAGCGCAGACGAGGAGAGGAAGCTGTGCATGTCATCTGGGAGGCACCTCGGGGAGACCTGTGCGGGCTGCGAGGCTTGCAGCGAGGCTGTCAGCTGTAACTACAGGGAGCCGCAAGAGCCGAGCACAGAACGTCAAGGAGGAGGTGCAGAGCACGCCAGGAGTATTACCGTATTGATTCACCACGAGGCTCATTGAGCCAGTATTTCGGGTGCATCTGCATCCCATGTGTGGGACATACCCGGACGGCCTGGAGAGACGCCAGAACGGACGGCCAGAGGATCGGAGGTAGGGGGGACTAGACACATGGGCTTTCATTCAATTGCAATTTGGCCAATTGAATAGGGCTCTAAATAAGCACATAACATATTTTTTTAAAGAAGTTTTTAGTTAGTAAACATCTATCCAAAAGCAAGGTTTTCACTAACTAAAAACTTATTTAAAAAAAAATATGTTATGTGCTTATTTAGAGCACTATTCAATTGGCCAAATTGCAATTGAATGAGGGCCATGGTGTCCAGTCTGGAGGGACTGTGTACAGCCTAGCTGGAGGGTGGTACGTAGGCCTCATGTTGGGATACTGCACATTATCCCATACGAATTATGAACTTTAGATACTACTCAAACAGTATTAAGGATCCCGTTTTTATGAGAGGACTGGAAATGGATAAGGACTCTTTATAAAAGAACCCTAAACTACTAGGAAAGTAATGCCTTAACATATCTAAGTAGAAGATGCTTGCTAAGGTCCTCTCTCAAAATGTCAAAATCAACACCCAACTGTGTTTTTTTTTTCTTTCCTATTGTATCATGAGTAAGAGATTTCAGATCTCAGTTTGAAGAGGGTGATATATAAATAAGTTTCCTAAGTCCTATAGGGATAAGGAATATCAGAGATCCAGTGGGAAGAGTTAAATAACTCACTGTCAAACAATTAAAATCAGTGGACTCTACTTTTCCCACCTGGATGTGCTTAAAAAATTGATTACACTACATTGTAGTTTTAATTAAAATTCTATCAATTGACACCTGGACTTGGAAATTATCTATAGATTTCATAAAATATGCCTACTAAATTGAAATCAAGGGAAAAAACAAAGTGAGACAATAAAAACACCCTCTATGTTCTCACCCAGGAAAAAGGGTTCTACTACTAGTACTCAAGTAGATAGCACCCTATCAACTTCGATGATGAATCAATCGCCAGATAAAGCCTCTCAGACAATAAGATCAGATAATGTGTGCTTAGATGAAGAGGAAATCCTCACCTGCTCTAAAATGCAAGAAATGTTACAGATTTTCCAGACAAACTTTAATTTCGGATTTGACAAAAAAAATAACAGATAATACCTTATTAATTAAAGAAGTAAACCGAAGAGTGGAATCTGTTAAAAATGTCTGTGACAATTTAATTACGGACAATAATAACCTTCTTAAATATACAACGACCCTGGAAAATAAAATAGAGGATCTAACGAACAAGATATCATCCATAGAAGATCGAAATAGGATGAACAATCTGCGTTTTAGAGGCATTTCTGAAGCAATATCAGATAGCAATTTAAAATCCTAAGTGGAGGACTTTCTGAGGACATTGGTTCCAAATGCTTTAACAAACGAAAATACTATTGATGTTATTCATAGAATACCCCTAGCTAAACATCTAGATAAATCTTTACCTAGGGATGTTAAAGCGTGAGTTCACTATCGATCGTACAAAGATGATATAATGAGGGCGTCATTTGCCAAGCAGAAGTTCTCTCCTCCTTATAGTGAAATAACTCAAGTCTTAAGACAAAAAGAAGTTAGATATAAATGGTTGTCTCCAGAGGGTATAGCAGTGTATAAAGATGCCAATTGGCATAGGATAAAATCAGTCCAGGACGGGATAAAGCTGTTGCAAGTATGGCAGTATGAAATAACCATATCAGATAAAGAGGTTAGATAACTTAATCTAACCGCCAGTAATCGAATATGGCAAAAGAATTAATAAATGGTAAAGGTGAGAGGAAGAGAGGGGGAAGGAGAGGGGGAGAGGAGGGGGGGGGGCGATTGTATTCTCCCCCTCTTCTTCCCCCCCCTCTTCTTCCCCCCATTATCTCCGATCCTATTCTCTCTTTTTAGGATGCTGAGGTCGAGGCTAGTGAAAAAGACAGGAACTGTTTTTAGGAGATTAGCTGGGTATATTTGTAGTAGGGCATAAATTCAGACAAAAGAAAGTAGAAAAAAAAGATAACATTTCTATAGCATATTGACCTAGGATAAGTATTACGTACATAATGATTTACCTGGTAATCTATCTATGAGTTTGATAGAGAAAAAGAAGGCGGGAACTATAGAACTATAACAGGGACTGGAGAGAAAGGAGACACAGATCATAAAGTATAGGTGGTGTAATTTATATATATATTTATCTTGTTTTTGTATTCATCACGACTAACTCACAAGTAGTAAAGCAAAAAGCAAAGAAAATGGTTAAAGGGAGGAAGAAAAAGGAAATAATTGTTGTTTATTATTTATATAATAGATTCTGCAAGAGATAGTTTTTGTTTTTTTTTCTCGATCCACATTGGAACTCAGGGTTAAGGAAAATAACTTGGATTTATTCACATATGTGCACAGAGCTTAGTAATTATTCCTTAATCAGGAATCTTAGATGATCACATAATTGCGATGCAAATTTTGTTTACTCACTTGATCTGTCTCTTCATCTCTCACCTCCTATGTATACAAATGATGTACTGCAGGGTAAATTATAAAGAAATATGAAAAATGGGCCTAATAGTTCTATTAGCTCTATAAGTGTATACGCCCTGGAAGGGGCTAGACAGTTTATTCCTAGCCGTCAGTCTCCCTACTTTTAAAGGGAAACTATTCCTGCCATTTCCTAACATCGGTATTTGCCCTGTAAACGGTGAAGATATCTTGTATGTTTGTCTTGATTCCAGGACGTGGTCTATGTTTGATTCTAGCAGCAAGAATATAAGTGATAAGTATTTTTTTGCACGTCAAGGATGGTGTATGCATGCTGAAAGAATGAGGAAGGACTATGTTATATACAGGAAGAGGAACTAATTAGGTAGGATACACAGGTCTATCAGATTGGTAGATGAATAAGGAAATAAAAATAATCTTGCATAATGTTAATAGATTAAACTATTATACTTGTATACGATTATACCAAAATTAAAGCAGACATCTTATGCCTCCAGGAGACCCATATGAAGCAGGAGTCATTAAAGTATATGTTTAATAGTCAATATAAATAATAGACTGATAACCCTGCCAACTGTGTATTTGCCAAATAAAAATCAGTTCAGGTATTTAAAAATGTTATTAGGAGATCTATATAAATTGAAGAGAGGCCTGCTCATAATATGCAGAGATTTGAATATGGTAATTGATGCCCATATGGATAAACTGAGATGCCATAAGATAAAATCAGACGTTATAAAAAATAAAATAGCCTTAGACTTCTCTAATATAATAAATAACTATGAGTTGTATGATCTATGGAGAGTTTTCCATCCGAACTGTAAATAATATACCTTCTTCTCGAATAGATTTGAATCTTCATCTCGCATAGATTATATCTTTGCAGACCTGAGTACCCTGAAATTGATAGGGGAGACCGATATCGTTTTGACACCCTGGTCAGATCATAGTATGAACAGTATTATTCTGAAGGATTTACTAGAATCAAAAGTAAAAAAAAGTTGGAAAATTAATCCTATAATATTCAAAAATATAGACAACTTGAATATGGTGAAAAAGGATACCCAGGAATTCTTTGAGTATAATAAGGATTTAGTTACCTCTATGAAGACACTATGGTGTTCTTATAAAGCCTACATTAGAGAAATCCTGATCTCTAGGATGGCAGAAATTAATAAGCAAAGGGGTAAACCCCTAAAAACCTTATATATCGAATTAGAAAATTTAATCAGATTAATAAAAAGAGTCTAAATAAAGATATTGGTAACAAAATCAATAAATAATAATAATAAATAATCAAATAAATCGTACATTACAATCTCAGGCGGATAACCTTCTATGGAGATTTCAACAATCTAATTTTTTGTATGGCAACAAAACTGGTAAACTCCTTGCAAATAGATTAAAGAAACAATGTAACCAAAACAGGATTCTAAAAATATTAGATGAAGAGAAAAAGGCCCATATGAATCCCGATAAAATCAGCAAGGTGTTTCAGGAATTTTATGAGAAATTATATAATTTAGACAAGGATCAGAGTTTTGTTACCCCAGACAAAGTGGATATCAATACCTTTCTAGATAATATTCAGATACCTAGAATCTCTGATCAAGAATCAATAAACTTAAATAGGGAAATATCATGTGAGGAAATAATTAATATAATAAATAGTGGCAAATCAAATAAGGCCCCAGGTATTGATGGTTTTGACCATGTGTTCTATAAAGTATTACAATCTGAGCTTAAAATACACTTATGTAGCCGATTTAGCAGGCAATATCCCGTTGGAGATGTCTGAGACCAAAATTGTAAACATCCTGAAAGAAGGAAAGAACCCCGAGGAGTGCAGCAGTTATTGACCAATATCACTAATAAATATAGATGTTAAAATGTATTAAAAAATCTTAGCAAATAGATTAAAGACCATAATTGTTAAGTTGATTCACCCCGATCAAACGGGATTTGTCCCAGGATGACAGGCATCGGATAATTCAAGACGACTTCTGAACATCTTATCCTATGTTAAAGACAATCATTAGACGCGGAGAAAGCCTTCGACAGGGTCAACTGGGAATATCTACTAAGTGTATTAAGTAAATTTGGACTTGGGGAGTTTGCGTCAAAGTCAGTCAAAGCTCTGTATAGGAATTCT
Source organism: Discoglossus pictus (assembly GCA_027410445.1). Lineage (NCBI taxonomy): Eukaryota > Metazoa > Chordata > Amphibia > Anura > Alytidae > Discoglossus > Discoglossus pictus. The sequence goes on from CM050169.1 coordinate 71,225,016, forward strand.
TTTGCATGAGTTGAGAGCACAGATTTTGAATCAAAACAATTTAAAATAGGCAATGGCACCCATCAGGGATGTCATTTATCACTGCTACTATTTATACTCTTTATGGAACCACTAGCAATCTATATAAGAGAATGTAAAGGAATTAAAGGGGTATGTATAGGCAAGGATGAATTTAAATACAAGGCCTTCGCCGATGATATTGTTATTACTATATCGAACCCAGAGAATGCTTGCCAAAAACTTCAAGAAATATTAGATGAGTTGAGAAGAATTTCATTTTTCAAAACTAATCAGTTAAAATCAGACACCCTAATGAGAGGTTGTAATGATATAGGTATCACAAGGTTTTGGAGACCAGCAGCCTAGATTAGCAATAATCCAATTCAGCAACTTTGTAGGTGAAACAGGAACAAGCTTTATTGAAGGGATCAGGAACCACAATAATCTGGAAAGGTACATTGACAGGAAGTGCCTTATATAGGCCAAGGACCAGACACCTGACCAGACACAGCTGAAGAGACTTAGTCACTGATGCTATTGCTAGCAGAATCAAGGTTATCAGATCTCCAGGAATTTCACAAAGGCAGGCTGGCGCAGTGGTAGGGAAGAGGATCAGCAGCCTGGGGAACAGGGTTCAAAACCCAGCAGAGTCAATTCTTCACAGAGGTATAACATTAGAAATTAAAAATATGTTGGAGAAAGATTATAGATACAATCCAAATTGGAAATCCAAATATATAACCCATTTGGGTATTAAATTATCCTTTGCTGTGTATAAAATCCTCAAAGATAACATCAATGAGGTAATGAAACAAATTAGACCAAGTTTGACTGACTGGAGACAACTTAATTTATCTTGGTCAGCTAGAATAGCCTCAATAAATATGAGTATAATCCCAAAAATTACTTTTTGTATGAGATCTATACCGGATGTTTTGGCAAATAATTATTTAAAACTCATCCAGGATCAGTTGTAGTCTTTAAAATCTTCTTAAAGTATGTTATCCTGTAGTAGACTATAAACGGAAGGCAATCCCACTTTATATCAAATAGTACAGTTCCATATGGATATTAAAATAGTTCCTTAAAGCAAATACATAATCCCTTATGTCTTGTTAGTTCCGAAACCCCAGCTATCAAAATACTAGAAGCAGGCTGTAATTCCTTCTCTCTAAGAAGCTTTAAATGCGGTAATCCCAAATAGTGAGCTACTACAGTGAAAAATATAAATTGTATAAACAAAAGATCTAGCATCTAACTGCCAATTACGAACCTGCTCTTCCCTTAGATATACTGTTGATTGATAAAGTATCCATACCGTATGTTTGAGACAATTGTATATATGTGTATGTGTATTTGAATTGATTTGTTATGCTATTTATGTGTTTAATTGTATGAAATCTTTTTTGAATAAAGAAAGCTGAAAAAAAAAAAAAACTAAATTATAAAACAAGATACAGTTAAAATAAATTACATTAAAAATAAAGAAGAATTACAAATAAAATAACAAATTATGTCAAAATAAAAAAAACCTGCCGCTCTAAAAATAAGAAAATAAATAAATAAATAAATAACCTAACGGAGCTCCTCCTAGGAGGTATTCCACCTTTGCAAATTATTTTTAAAAGGCATTTTCTAGTCTTCATGGGTGCTCTTCAGTGCATATAAATATTTCTGATAAAATGCAGTAATATTACGATTAGTGAGTAAGAAGTAATTTTGCGAGTAAGAATTTAAAGAACATTTGATTAAAAAGATGTTCTAGAGCATTTTGTGTTTCTCACTCGCAACAGGAAAAAAGGGTGAATTGAATAGCTAGTAAAGTTACTGACAATTTTTGAGTGGTGTAACTTTACCAGAGAGGGAATTGAATAGGACCCTATATCTGATACCCCTAGATTTGTTCCATTCAGACTATACATTACATGGCTATTTTTCCTTCCCAAATTTATAACTTTACATTTATTCATATTACGTATCATCTGCCATTTAGTTGCCCATTTCTCTAATTTATGCAAATCCCTTTGGAGAGAAAGTGTATCACTTTCTGATTTAATTACCTTGCACAACTTAGGCCCTCATTCAATTGTGATTTAGCCAATTGAATAGGGCTCTATATAAGCACAGAGAATATTCTTTACAGAAGTTTTTAGTAAGTGAACTTCTATCCTAAAGCAAAGTTTTCACTAACTAAAGATTTCTGTAAAATAATATGCTCTGTGCTTATATAGAGCTCTATTCAATTGGCCAAATCACAATTGAATGAGGCCCTTAGTGTTGTCAGCAAAAATGGAGACAGTACTTTACAGCCCCAGCTTCTAAGTCATTAATAAATACTGTATGTTAAAAAGGAGAGGACCTAATACTGAACCCTGAGGAACCCCACATTATTTAAAATATACATACATAGAAGTTACCCAGAGGAACTGAATCAACAACCGGGTACATTATATAAATAGGTATTTTCTAAAAAGAGAGGATTCCGAAGGGGGTGAAGGCATCAGTGGCGAACTTAAGTGATAATTACTGTATTTGCTCTAAAAAAATAACCCTTATATGAATACTAGTGACTTGCCCTGCAAAAAATTACGGCAAAAAATTGTAAGGCAGGTAATGCTGTTTGCCACAGAGAGTAAGTGTTTTGGTGGTCTGAGATCCTTGTGCGCTCATTGCGAGGCTGACGCTGAGCGCCTTTGGCACTCATTGCGTGCCTCTGAGTTGGTGTATTTGTTGTTATCATAGGCGCTTTTGTGCTTATTGTTAGGTCCGCACTGATCTGGTTTTGTCGCCTATTGCAAGGTTCTCCCCTGATGTAGTTTGTGTCCTATGAGCACCGTTGGTGGACCTTGTTGGTGGCGCAGTGAAGGTGTTTGTGGTTGTTTGTGATAGTGTGGTGTTAATTTGTTTTTGTTTTGTGTATATTTTTTTGTATGCTAATTAATTAATTAAATCATAAATTAATATACTTTACCTGTTTGTAATTAATATATGCAGCAAGGAATGTTCTGAAGAGCTTACAATCTGTTTTGATGTTCCTGCAGCATACAATGTAGATTTGCAGTTTATTTAGCTGAGGTGTAAGTGTCAGCAATGTGTGCAGTGAGTAGTGTAAATAGGAGGCGTGCACGAGGGGAAGCCATTAGCGTAGCTGGGTCCTTCTGCATTCTGTAAGTTAGTGTTGTAAAATGGCGGCGAATGTGTATGTGGTAGGCGGGTTTGTATGATTTAGTGTCCTAGCTTAGGTGATTTTCAAGTGTCTAAACTTTGTAAATTTGAGTAAAATCGAGGTTTAAGCTGTATTGCAGAGGTCCTGGGTGTCCCCCTTGCCATGGGTATGGTTTTTAATGATTGCCGCTGTGCGCGGCTTGTCCGTTAAGGTCGTATTTCCATAGTTAGTTTTGTCAAAGTTCCGCCTGTGTGGTCATTTGTAACCAATTGTGAGGCGCTGTAGAGCCTCCACCTCCGCAAATGCAGCCCCTCGCTTCACGAGGGTCCGCATTTGCGACCTGCAATGAGCCTGCGGCTCATTGCAGCCGACGTGGGAGCCTCCACCTTCGCAAATGTGAGGGTCTGTATTTGCGGTTTGAAAGTCGTAGGGGGTCATAGGGATGAGCACCTATGGCGCTCACCTCCACCAGCGCAAGTAGCGCCTTTGGTGCTCCTTGCCAGCAACTGCTGCCCTCGCTTTATGAGGGCCGCAGTTGCGGTGGGCTCGCTATGCGAGCCCGCAAGCGTTAGCAACAACCCGCATTGCTGACAACTATATATGTGATATAATATGGCCCAGAGTACATGTGCATTACTGATTAATGCTAAGCTAAATTCAATAACAATATAAAAAATCCAATAAAATATAATTATATATATTTTTCATCATTGTGTATCTATTTTTACTTAATTATTTTTCATCTTTTTCAGTGACTGCAATCCTCACGAAGCGAGATGAGCAGTGGAGGTAAAACACATGGGGCCTCATTCTATTATCGGCCGTAGGAGATGCGGGGCCGCAAGGACCGGCCGCAAGCTATTTGCCTATTCTATTCCCTTCCAGCCGGGGACTCCGGCAGGCTTGCGGCCGGCGCCTTGTTATCCCTTGCGGACGCACGCACCAGAGGCAAGCCTTTGATCTTAAATGGCCGCAAGAGTTTCGGCCGCAAGAAAATCCTGGTTGCTATTCAATTGCTCCGGGAACCCTCTCTGCAAGGCTAAAACCGAGCCGCAGCTTACTTGCAGCAAAAAGGTCCCGCAGGCACTCAATTAAGCACATAATAAAGCCATCCTGCACTCTGAGACTATAAAGTGATTGTAGGTGTTAGCATTCATAGCACAACATTCCCCTACACTCAAATCCGTAAATAATTCTTATTTTATTTTATGTCAAATTTCCGTGGAAAAAGTCCAGAGGGCTTGGAGCACCTCAGACCCGCCCACGCTGCGGCCGGAAAATAAACAGTTAGTGAAATCTCGGATTTGGGCTGATGTGCAAGCTTGAGAGGGGGTTGCTATTAATCCTCATGTCCCCCATTATGATCCCTAGCATTTACAGAACTTTACAGTGCCGTCTTGAATTTCTATTTGCTTTTAAAGATTTCTGAGCTTACGGCCGGTTGCAAGATATACGGCCGGCCGTAAGGGGATATCCTTGCGGCGCCGTCTATTTGAATTGCAAGGTAACGGGAGCCCTGCAAGGAATCGCAGTTTTGCGGCCGTTTTACGGCCGATAATAGAATGAGACCCATGGGATTGAGCCTACAAACACTTAAAATGTGGGATCGCCTTAGGCTGCAAGCAGGTGATGAATGGGGGACTTAGAAAAAAACAATATGAGACGCGGCACTTAGAGAAAAAAAATACGACAGAGGAAAGATACGAAGTTAACACCTGAACCACTCAAATCAAAAAATAAGAAGAAAAAAAATTGAAACAAATACCACAAAAACATCACACACAGCACGGGAGAACAGCCAGGATGTCTGAAAGTGGAACGTGAATTTAAGTCAAATTTAGGCAGTTTCGGCATTTGAAAATCGTATGAGCGAAAAAAAAATGGTGGCGGTAAAAAATTAAAACGTGGCTACACAACTGCGAACCGCGCAAAACATAGCCAGCGACGTACGAGGTAGAAAAATACTAATAGGAAGGATGGAAAATGCTCGAGAAACACGTAAACACATAGAATAACGACACCATTTTACAACACTATCTTACACATTTACACATTAAGATTCTTTACCGCCTAAACCAATGGTTTTGTCTTGCGCACGCAGCCTATCTATATGGCACACTTGCCACAGAGCTGCCACTTTCCCCTCAGGTGATGACAGTCTGAGTGGACATTTTCTGCTGCCGGAAAATCCAAAGAGATTGTTAGCACTTCAGGATACCGATTGCTGAATATTAAATACAAATAGGTAAAGTATATTAATTTATATTACTAATCATTAATAAATAATTAATAAATTAATTATTCTTAAAAAAAGTATATATTAGTTAAACAAACTTAGAATTTACACTTGCTTAGCTGTTTGTAATATATTAATTCATTGATTAATTAATTAGTAATGTACATTAATTTATTAATTAGTAATTAGTAATCATTATCAAAATAAAATGTATAACATTTTAAACTGCGTTTAGTTTATTAATATATTAATGCTTAGCTTTTCAGAATACATTTATTCATTGATTAATTGATTATTTATGTACAATAATTTATTAATTAGTAATTAGTAATCATTACCAAAAAAAAAAAGTAAAAAGGACCACAAACAATATGTATATTTTACTATGCACTGACATATCCGTGTTGTTGCTTTTTGCCAAATGCTTTCCATCTTATTTGACAGTTTTATCATATCTGCAGCTGACTGAACACACCTGACTGAAGACAGAAAGTGAATTCTGCAGGATTTTATCTGCAATAACATCAATTTCACAGTTATATGATTTCATGATGCCCTTTTTGTTTTGCATTGATGACAGTTAATGATTAATTCATTAACCTATATTCATTTAGGGCCTTGTTTAAATTGCAATTTGCCTAATTTAATAGGGCTCTATATAAAGACACAGCATATTTGTCATGATCCCCCTGACCATCTTTTGGGTTCAGTAATTGTTGTTGTAATGTAATATGTTTTTATGTTAAGTTGATTATCCTATATTATGTTATGTTATGCTATTTCTGTGTGTTGCATGTTTGGTTCAGTAAGTGTTAAATATTTGGAATGTTGTGCTGTCTGTCTGTAACTGTCAGAGTAAAGCAGTTTGGCATTTGAGAGATTCAGTTGAGATTCAGAGTTGGTGTCTCTGAGGAAAAGCCAGTTCTGAATGTAGTCTATGAAGTTTCCACAGAAATAAAAACAGTTTCTGATATTTTTCTAATGCTGAGCCATATTTTTAAATACTGCATCAGAGAAGTACATATTAGAGACATCTGCTGTCTTGGTGAAGGGATATAAAGAACCGGGTGTATCTGCTGGGTAGGTTTGGCTATAATAGCCTTATCAAGCCAGACTGAAGAAAGCAGATCGCCACAACTGGTGTCAGAAGCGGGATCCCTTCATCATAAAACCAGCAGCCAGCTTGGAATATGGAAACTTATTCAAGATAGAAATCAAGTACTTTCAGAGGCTTGAAGGAGATGCAGAGACAGAGAAGCAATTTGCCCAGTACTATAAGACCAAGTCCCTGATTTCCTGGAGAGCAGAGGTGATCCAGGAAAAAAGGAGCCAGACCACACGGATGAAGGAGCGGAGAGCACGTCAGGTTGACTTGCAAAAGGACCTGACAGCAGCTCTTAAGCATCAGTGGATGGCATTCCTGGAGCTCCAACAGGAAGGTGAGCTATCAAAATTGCTGTAGTGACTGGTGTCGCTTTGGAGCAGGCGTATGATTATATGATGGAGCCGGCAATCGCTTTGCAACGGCCTTCCTACTATAGGCTGGAGTTAATGAAAAGACTCCAGGGTGTACTGCATGGTAATCCTGCATGTGGCATTGGGCCTATAGAACAGGGGGGGATCCTGTATAATCAGACTTGCCAAGAATTGGGACTAAAACCAGGGTCCAAGGAGGCTGCATTGATTCAACCCTTTATCCAGGAAGAGTTGGAGCTGCAAGCCAGTTATATGAAGCTGTTGGTAGAGGCAACCATGGGTAAGACCTGGCTCAAGTGGTGGAAGGAGCCCTGCCAATCAGGGAAGAATGAAGAACATGCATCCTGTCTTAAGGAGATCCTCAAAGCATCTGTCCCTGTTGAAGAACTGCAGAAGACGATTGCAGAAAAATACAAGCCGATAAAACAGAAAGAAGATTTTTTGGCTCTAGCACATTCTAGTTTTGTAAATAGTGGAGAAAAGCTTAAGGCTCTACAAAGAGAAAATATGTCCCTAAAAGCAATTTACAGGCTAATAAAGATTTATTAGGGCAGATGGAGAAGTCTAATCAAGAAAAAGATCAAAAGATCAAAACAGTGGAATAAATGTTAGTGAAAAAACTCATAGAGTTGGCAAACAAGCAAGAAGAGTTAAGAATATTGAAAGAAAAAAAATCTTCAATAAGAATGGATTTTTAAAATTTGCAAACTCAAAGACAGAACAGATGTCAATTACCTCAGCTGTTGAGGAACTGAAGAATGTGATCCATGAGAAAGAGAGGAAGATAGAGTATGTAGAAGATTGCCTACAGGCTGAAATCCTTAGAGCGGACATCAAGTAGAAAATGGTCCAGGCATTGAATAAGAAAATCGAGGCTCTGGAGGAAGAGTTAGCAAATGGCCAACTTGAAAAGTCAGAACAGGTGCCTATTATAGCACTGGTACAGGAGCTACAGAATGAACTGAAGGAAAAGGAAAAAAAAAACATAAAGAATGCTGGAGGCCAGATTCAATGGGTGTGAGAACGATATGATAGATAAAGAAACACAAATCCAGGAATTGCAGCAGAAGTATGAAGAAAAAAAATGATCAATTAAGGAAGGAAGCTGAGTCTTTGATGCAACAAATAGAAAATAAAAAAATGACAATTGAAGAGTTACAATAAGAAAACAGCTCTATGAAAAATCAAATTACAAGAGAAAGCAAGCAATGTAGTGTTCTTGAATCTGAGGTGAAGGAATTATACATACAACTTGAAGATACTAAAATGACCATGAAAGAACACTCGACAATAAGCAAAAGGAGATAAATGATGAAAAGATAAAAGAAGAATATCTTAACAAAGAGGTTGATAGAGTAAAAGGTGCTGCTGATCAAAATACAGAAAGAAACTGATATCCATTGCCAACATAAGATTGCTGAAATGGTTGCATTAATGGAAAGACAAAAGTACCAGTACAATAAAATGGTTGAAGAAAATGACACAGTATTAGGACACTACAGATCAAGAGAACAAGAATTAACATCCATTATAGCTTATCTGGAAATGGATCTGTCTTGCGAAACAGATGAAGTAAACTCTCTTAAGGAGCAACTAAAGCAGCAAATAGAAGAGAAGGAAAACATTGCAAAAGAGGCAGAAGAAACCAAGATTTCCTTACAAAAAGAAATGATACACAAAAATATACAGACATATTTCATGGAGACTCCCAAGCAGAATACTGAAAAAAGAAATTTCAAGAATCCACTTTCAAAGATGTCCCAGCTGTCACATTTGCCTGCTCACGTGGAAACAAACAAATTGTCAGATAAGAGAGATACATCTGTTTGGTCTACATCAAGAACCCCAATATATACACAACAAAATAATTATTCAGTAAAGGCTCCATCTAAATATGACAAAATAATTCCGGCTCAACAAGAATCTGCAAAGAAACGAAAAGTTACTTTGGAATTTTACTTTCACTCTGATAGCTCTGAACCAACAGATATTCTGGGTATATGTGATTATAATGGATTGCTTAAGAAGTTATACCCAAACTATTCCCCATCCTCAACCGTTTGTGACACAAGGGATTTATTGCCCACTTTTGGTCACATCGGCCCATAGACTGTTTTAGTCATAACAGGATGGCTGTTGGGACTAGCCTGGTTGGGAAGGGTTGTTATGGCATGGGATCCAATGGAGTCACTTCCATAATTATTTTTACCACTGGACATTGTACAGAAGAAAAAGAACAAAAACCTGCCCTACACACTTAAAATAAGGCCTTGAGCAATTGTTTTCCACATTTGCCCCAATGGAGTTAAGAAGCCCAGCAACCAAGACATGGACTTACGCATGGACTTAATTTTCTTGCAGCATGCCAGTGTTTATCTGAAGAGATGATCACCAGGATGCTGCATTTTAAAAGGGGAGTAGTTGTCATGATCCCCCTGGCCATCTTTTGGTTTCAGTAATTGTTGCTGTAATGTAATATGTTTTAATGTTAAGTTGATTATCCTATATTCTGTTATGTTATGTTAATTCTGTATGTTGCATGTTTGGTTCAGTAAGTGTTAAATATTTGGAGTTAAGCAGTTTGGCAGTTGATAGATTCAGTTGAGATTCAGAGTTGGTGTGTCTCTGAGGAAAAGCCTGTTCTGAATGTAGTCTATGAAGTTTCCACAGAAATAAAAACAGTTTCTGATATTTTTCTAATGTTGAGCCGGAGTCCATAATTTTAAATACTGCATAGGAGAAGGACATTTTAGAGACATCTGCTGTCTTAGTGAAGGGATATAAAGAACTGGGTGTATCTGCTGGGTAGGTTTGACCATAATAGCCTTATCAAGCCCGACTGAAGAAAGCAGATCACCGCAATATTATTTTTACATAACTTTTTAGTTATTGAACATTGATCCAAAACCAAGGTATTCACCAACTAAAAACTTTGGTAAAAAAATGCTATGTGCTTATATAGACCCCTATTCCATTGCACCAATTGCAAATGAATGAGGCCCTTAGTATTTAATTATTCATTCATAATAACAAAACAAAACAAAATTATACATACATATATGCTTACCTAATTAACTTTTAAAGAATGCAAATTACACCTCATAAGTCAATTGATTTCAACATTAATAAAATTACAAAATTGCACATTATTTTAAGCTTGATCTATACTTTGCTCATAGCTCTTTCTTTTTACCCTTCTTTAGGAAAATATAATTAGCTCTTTAGGTTTACCATTGATGTCAGTTATTGATTAATTCATTAACATATATTCATTTATTAATGACTTAACAATTAATTTTTACAAAAAAAAACAGTAGTTATCAATATATATATAAATGTGTAGCGCTTTCCTTTTTAATGTATGCCAATAAAATAAAAAACGCAATGGATTAATTTATTTCATGGTAAAATTAAAAATGCTTTTCAAATCATTGCCTTTTTTTCTATAATGCTATTTAGGTTTTGCATTGAGAGCAGCTAAAAACAATATGTACAATACAAAAAAACTTTACATCTTACACCTGTATTTACAATTACAGATAACAATGGCGGACAATGGAGAAGAGGGGATTGAAGGCAAAAGAAGAGTGGCAAGGGAAAGGAAGCAAAGGTGGAGAGATGCACAGTCCCCCGAGACTTCCCAACACATAAGAGAAGAAGACCGACAGAGACTTTTAAATGGAAGAAAAATTAGTAAGAAAACACAAAGTGAGTGTGCTGGAGCTTCAAAGAAAAGAAAAAGTAAACAAAAACATATCGGTGAACCATTGCCTAATGATCCAATATTGCCTCATGACACCAATGTTCATACACACCAATGTATATATTATTATTATTATTATTATTATTATTACTTTTATTTGTAATGCGCCAACATATTCCGTAGTGCTATACAGGAGAAAAGAACAAGGACAAATATAATTTTAACAAATTGCATAAAATTGAGGGTCCTGTTTTGTGCTTAGAATCTTTGTAGAAAGTGTTTTTTTTCCCAAAGCACTCTACAAGATTGAAAACTCTCTACTTACAATCTAAAGGGGATGGAAGAGGCAGATAAGAAATACCAAGGGTCAGGAAGAAAGTGAAGTTTCATTAGTTAGGAGAAAGTAATTTGGTAAGTGAGTATGTAATATGTTATATGCCCCTAGTGGTCAGATCTGTGAGTGGGAGTGTCAGGTGAGGGGCCTGTGTTAGGAGGTATGTTCCAAGAAGCAAGCAGAAGAAAGAGAGAGAGGGAGAGGAGGTGGGATTTGGACTTGCAGTAGTGTTTATGCTTATGAGCTTTAAAATGGGGAGGAGATAGTGAATGGAGGAACGAGAGTAGCTCATGGGAGCATAAAAGAGGAGAGGACAGCTTGGAAGGTGAGATGGTTATGTAGGAGAGATGATGTGGAAAAGTTGAGAAGATAAGCTTGAGGAAAAGATAGGAGGTAATGAGGAAACATTGTGTAATACATTAATTGGGTATAATTAGAAGGTGTTGCTAATTGATCCGCTTTAAGAAATTTGAGTGACTCAATAAATCAAGAGAATCAAGAGAAACAAGGGGCTGGTGGTTGGGAAGTGATTGTAGTTCCAGAGAGAATGAGGCCTATGGGTAGTGGTGAGGCTGCAACAGAATATGAAAAGATTGGACAAATGTTATTTCACAGATAAGAAGCAATAAAACCAGGCTTTGGGGGTGGGGGAGCAGGCAAGGTCAGGGGGGTTTCAGACAAATGCTTAGGTATAGAGTTGCTTAGTGAACGTTTCTATATCATCAGATATTATAGCACAGAAACATTCATACAAATATTGATAATATTACATATAGTACAAGTTGAAATGGCTCCACAGTGTGTTTAGATACCTTCAGCAAAGCTTCAGACAGTGTATTTGATTGTAGTTCCAGAGAGAATGAGAGAGGAGAGACTGAGGCTAATAGGTAGTGGAGAGGCTTCAGCAAAGCTTCAGACAGTGTATTTCATTGTAGTTCCAGAGAGAGTGAGAGAGGAGAGACTGAGGCCTATAGGTAGTGGAGAGGCTTCAGCAAAGCTTCAGACAGTGTATTTAATTGTAGTTCCAGAGAGAGTGAGAGAGGAGAGACTGAGGCCTATAGGTAGTGGAGAGGCTTCAGCAAAGCTTCAGACAGTGTATTTCATTGTAGTTCCAGAGAGAGTGAGAGAGGAGAGACTGAGGCCAATAGGTAGTGGAGAGGCTTCAGCAAAACTTCAGACAGTGTATTTAATTGTATTTCCAGAGAGAGTGAGAGAGGAGAGATATATAAAGTTGTAGAGATATCTATGTTCAGGAAGCTCAGGATACTGCTTTCATTACAGCACTAACAGTAGCCACTCATTATTGTGCATTACTCAATGTTGTTTGTCAGTTTTGTGGGGCCTATCATTTTCTCAAGTAAAGACCGTGTAATGATATAGGAATCACAAGGTTGTGGAGACCAGTTGCCAAGGTCAGCAATAATCCAGTTCAGCAACTTGTAGGTGAAACAGGAACAAGCTTTATTGAAGGGATCAGGAACCAACAATAATCTGGCAAGGATACAGAGACAGGAAGTGCCTTATATAGGCCAAGAACCAGACAGCTGACCAGACACAGCTAAAGAGAGTTGTCACTGATTTCATTGCTTTTAGAGTCAAGGTATCAGATCTCAGGCAAATCTGCAAGAGGCAGGCTGGCGTATTGGTAGGGAAGAGGTCCAGCAACATGCAAACCAGGGTTCAAATCCCAGCAGAGTCAATTCCTCACAGACTGACTGACGGAGACTTCGTAAGTTGCTGTCAGAAAGGAAAGGTAAGACTTCCACAAAGAAACACATTTCCAGAAAACTAACAAAGTATAATGAGCTTTCCAACATTTCCAAAATATACCAATTTAAAAAAAACATCAGGTCATATAACAGTGCATTTTAATTTGCTTCTATGGGTGCTACTTTAGCAGAAAATGTCCCAGGACATGGTCCATATTGTTTTAGAGTTCAAGGACAAATTTACCACGGCACTTAACATTTACACCCACAAGAAGGAGAGCAAAGGAAATTTGCACAGTTATATGTCTTAGATACAATAGAAGCTGTTGAACAACAGATAGCGCTTCCAGAAAATAAACAGTGTTTGTGCATAGTCTTTGAACAGCTGGATAAAATTATGGCCCACAACCCATACAGTCAAGCATACAAACAATTAGCACAGGTTGAAAAAGAACAGCAACATGCTCAAATACATCAATTGCCAATGCCAGGGAAAATATGGTTTTAAAAGGAGATCGCAATACTGATCAAAGATGATATAATTTACCAACAGTAAATGAGGTTGCCATGGTCTTTAAAAATGAGGATAGCGAACAACCTTTTCAGTGGGATATTAGAATATTTCCACGCAATGAAGACCAACCTTTTATATACATAAATATATTACGTTGTAATTTGGATTCAATTACATATCCCATTTTCTTTCCAAATGGTGAACCAGGATGGGAACCAAAATTACAATTGCAAAGTTATCCCAATAGTAAAGTTTGTGTTAGGAATATTTCTATGCTTTAACATAAAGTGGCACAAACTGCCTATCGGTATTATTTTAATCCTATTTTATGTGAGGGAAAACGCACACAACAATGGATTATTGATTCCTATCTACAAGTTGAAGCAAATAATCAACATGTTATAAAATTTCAACAAAACATGCTTTTAGTAGAACAATATTGTGCATTGATGGATTATGTCTCTGAATTGGCTACCAACAGAGACATTCCAGCTGAAAGAGCATTCATTTTGCCATCCACTTTCCAAGGATTTCCTCGCAATATGCGAGAAAGATATAATGATGCTATGGCTATTGTCACTAAATTTGGAAAACCAGATTTATTCATTACATTCACATGTAATCCACAATGGCCCGAGTTCAAGGAAAATTCTAATCTATGACAAAATACTTCTGACCAACCAGATTTAGTGGCAAGAGTATTCAAAATAAAACTCAATTCATTAATACATGATATAACTAAAGCACAGTTATTTGGAAAATGTGTGGCTTTTGTTTATACCATTGAATTTCAAAAAAATAGGCTTGCCACATGCACACATACTTTTTTAAATGATTCATGGGTCATGTGGAGATATCAATCCAAATTCACTATGTATGGAAAATAAAAAAATGTACCAAAGAGTTCCCAAAACAATTTCAAATGCAAACTTATGCTTATTGTGATGGATACCCTTTGTATATAAGAAGAGAAGGACAAACAGCTAATATCCGTGGCCAAAAGGTAGATAATAAATATGTAGTTCCATACAATCCATATTTGCTGATGAAGTACAATGCACACATGAATGTTGAAGCTTGCACTTCCATTAAATTAATTAAATATGTGCATAAATATATATACAAAGGATATGATGCAGCAACTGTTGGTGTGCAAGGTGCACAAAACGAAAAGGAAAAAACAATTTTACATGACAAACTTTCTAATAATTTAGATGCTTGTTATGTCATTGCTCCTGAAGCAATGTGGCGTCTTCTGAAATTTTAGATGTATGATCACATGCTGTGTATTAATTAGCTGTACATTTACCACAAAGTCAGTTTGTTTGCTTTACTGCAGGCAATGAAAGAACTGCCTTAGCCCAAAGTGAACATTGAGAAATAACATTTACTGCTTGGTTTCAATTAAACTGCCAGGACACTGAGGCAAGACAATTTTTATACAATGAGATTCCGTATCACTATGTATTTGTAAATGGCCAATGGCTACAACGAAAATGAGCGACTCAGAAAATTTTAATACAAATTTTTACCGTCAGTCCAAGAGACATTGAACAATTCAGTTTAATTTTACTTCATTTACATGTTCCCGGTGCACAAAGTTATGAACATTTACGCACAGTAAATGACATAGTTTATGATACTTTCCAATTAGCTGGAAGATATCAACACTTCATAGCAGATAATACTGAATAGGAGAGGTGTCTGGAAGAAGCAGCACTATGTCAAATGCCAAAGCAAATGATAGAAAAATGTGCATTCATTTGCATATATTGCAATGCACCTGATACATTTACTTTGTGGGAAACATTTAAATTAAATATGTGTAAAGACTTCTTGAAAGGTTAGAATGAGCCCATTGCACTCTTAAAAGCATTACTGGAAATTCAAGAAATATTTCTTGCTCATGGATTAAATTGTGCAAGTTTTAATTTGCCTGATCCAGGACTTAGAGATTACATCAACTTTGATGATTATGACACCGAGCTTCAACAACAAAAAACACAAGAAAAACTGGCAAATATAAATACTTTACAATTGCAAGCATATAATGCCATCACAAATGCTACAGATGATGAAATGGTCAAAAAACATTATTTCTATCTAGATGGCACTGGTGGATCAGGAAAAACGTACCTGTACAATTGTTTGATAAGTTACATTCGAGCACAGGGTCAGATAGCAATGCCATTTGCAACAATTGGAATTGCCGTACCTTTGTTAGAAGGTGGAAGAACTGTGCATAGTGGATTTAAACTGCCCGTTCCCATTTTAGAAACATCAGTGTCAGATAATCGACTGAATGCTTTACAAGCAAAAAAATTTAAAAAAGTAAATTAATTATCATAGATGATGCAACAATGATGCCATGTCATGCTTTGCAATGTATTAATAGATTATTAAAAAAAGTGATGGATAATAATTTGCCATTTGGTGGAAAGGTGATATTGTTAGGAGGAGATTTTAGGCAAATATTACCTGTTGTGCCATATGGAAATAGGACTGGCACCATTGAAACATGTATCAAGTAAACATGTATCAAGTAAACTGTGGAAAATATTTACACACCTCAAATTTGAATTTAATATGTGATCGGAAGGCCAAAATGAATTCAATGAATTGGCTCATTCAAATTGGAGAAGGAAAACATCCACGAATAAATGATTTACCCAATGATACCATTGAAATTCCATCACAAATGGTTTGCAAGGAATCACTCATATCAGCAATCTTTCTACTCAGATATTGCAAACAAAGTGATATTAACATCCAAAAATATAGATGCCTTGCATCTAAATAACAACATTTTAAAATTCATCAATGCACCCCAAAATAATTCAGTTCTGGCTGACGATAAAGACAGTGAATCTAACTCTAGTATAGAATGTATTAATTCTTTAACACCATCTGGAATGCCACCACATGTTTTGCAATTGAAAAAAGGGGCAATTGTCATGCTATTGAGAAACATGAATCCAAAAAAAGGACTTTGTAATGAGACCAGATTAATTGTGCAGGATTTAATGACTGGTACCCATAAAGGTGAACAAGTTTTTATACCAAGAATTGATTTGGCTCCAAGTGAGAGTGGTTTGCCTTTTGTCATTCAATGGAGACAATTTCCCATTATCATGGCATTTGCCATGACCATAAATAAATCTCAAAGACAAACTTTTAACTCTGTGTATATTTTTATACAGATGCCTGTTTTTGAACATGGACAACTCTATGTTGATTTTTCAAGGTGCACAAATCCAGATAGTATTAAAGTTTCAATTGAAGACAACCCAAGTCAGGGTGATCTATTACACGATGGAGGCATTTTTACAAAAACATTGTGTACTATGAGATTTTGTAAACATAGAGAATAGTGGTTTCACTTCCAGGACGAAATTTAAGAGGACAACTATTTCACATACAAAAATCTATGTACAATTTTACAAAACTACAAAACTAACAAAAAAAAATGGAAAAAAACAACAATAAACAGTGGTTATATCCCCTAGACAAAATTAAAAGCCTGCTGGTCTCTTTTTAAAGGAACCACTTGGACATGCACAAACACAAATCATTGGAATGTCTTGGAAGTGGCCTTTTGCCAGTATTGGCCCCACAAAACAGTTATGTTGCTTTTTATTACTATTATAGTGTTTAAAGTTTAATACATTAACTTTATGTTTGTAAAGCTACATTTGTTTTTGCAAAGGTCACAAAAGTTGTTTCATTGTATATAATTAAGGATTCATGTTAGTAGGAGGATGATCAATTGTTGTAAAAATTAAATGTATAATAAAAATACAGAGTATTGATCCAGGGAGTAATCCAATTGCCAGTTAATGGGGTCAGAAAGGAATTCATTTTTTCCCTTCTTTAATACAATTGTGACTCATCCATACCTCAGATTTAAAAATGTTAGTATTAATAAAAATGGTTCACTGATGTTTCAAATCTAAGTTGTGTGTTGCAAAGCATTTATGTAATGGTTTACAACTATTTATCCATACAAATGTGATCCATTATTACATTATTCCTGCATACATGACAATTAAAAAGTTTAATATGGTTAAAAAATGATCGTTTACCAGTTATGAAAGACAAGTTAACAAAAAAGTTATTATAATTGTTGTACTTCTTTCTACATAACAAAAAGGTTAAGAGTGTCACAGACTCACATTGTGTGGCAAACAGCATTCCCAGTATTACAATTTTATTGACCATCATTTTTTTGACGGGCAAGTCGCTAGTATATTATATACATCCACTAATAAAGTATACACAATTTTGGGGTGTCTTTATATTTATATTTATTTTGATTTTAATATTTATATTTATTTTTAATTAACCATTACTATTTTAATTATCATAATTTCTATGGCCCCTGTTTGACTTTGGCCATATTTACATGTACAGTATGTTTACATATTTTTCTTAGATTTATGTATATATTTTCCATTTCATTTTTATTTTTATTTTCATTTTTCATATTCTATTTAATTGGCATATTTCTTTGAACAATTATAATTTCCAGAATTGGATTTACTAGGTACCTATAGTTTTTGGACTGACAAGTACTTTTCCTTCGCTATCCAGGCTTTTCCTTAAACATTTTATGGCAGTAGATTTTAAGCTCAAAGACAGGGCCCTCCATACGTTCAATGTGTTAATATTGTTTTGCCTTGAACATGTACCCATGTACAGTACTACGGAATATGTTGTTGAACTACAAATAAATAATAATAATTAATTATATGTTCAGCCTGGTACCAGCATTTGTCTAGCAACAATGATGCATCCGCTGAGTAACGAGGATGTCTGCCATGTCACCATGACAACGTGGACGCAAGACACTGGTTGATGATGTAACTTTGCACTATTCAGCGCTAAAATCACATAATGGCATGAATAATCCAGTGAGCTGTAGTCAGGCTTTTACCTTACATGTCCACATTAATGATCCTAGGGATTATGCTAGTTCTGAATTCTAGCATTGTATTCTATGCTGTTCTCTATATGGTGTTTGATTTAGATTTGTCTGATTAAAGGGCCAGTTAATTCAGTAGAACTTGGAGCACTCCACTGTAAAGTTTTCATAAAATCATGTTAAAATACTTTTTAAACCCTTTTTTGAAATATGTTTTTTTTTTCACAGAGAAATTTATAAATGAAGTGTCTGTTTACATGACTCACTGACAGTGCCCCCTGGAAAACCCACAACAGCAGCTCCGTGCAGAGAGCATAAGAAGAAATAGTTAACCCTCCACAAATTCATCTGTGCAGGGAAAGGACTTAACATATCCCACATACATTCCTGAAGTTTAGGGAGAAACCATAGATATTTGTGCTCACAGAGACGTATTAGTGTAATAAAAAAATTAAAAAAAGCAATAGATCTTTTTAACATAGAATCTTGTGATCTTTGACACCATGAATAGCCCTTATAGTGAGGTAAATGGCACTTTAGTAGTATAAGGATAGTGAATGTATACGTGATAACATAAGATTATTTGTTACGAATTTCTAACTGAGGAAGCTGCAGAATTATCTGTGAGACGCGTTTTAGAATTAATTTTATTTTAACTCTATTGAGAGTCATCTATGTACATTTTAACAAGGATGATTATTAGAACCAGTCTTTATATGTCACCTAGATGTTTCTTATATCTGTAGTGATCAGTATTGCACGGTTTTAATCATATTAACAAATATATACTCACTACAAGTGGGCTCACCAGCATATAAGGCATATGCTGTACTAGTCTCTTCACAGAGCACCCACCTTATACACAGATACCAGTAGAAGCAGAGACGGAGGATGGGTGGTGCGCGGCTCCTCTATGGGAGTGGCAGAGAGGGGAGGAGAGGATGGGAGAGGCAGAGAGGGGAGGGCATGGGAGAGACAGAGAGGGGAGAAGATGAGAGAGATAGAAGGGGAAAGGATAAGTGATACAGAGGGGGAAGAGGATGGCAGAGACAGAGTGGGGAGAGGATGGGAGTGTCAAAGGGGGGAGAGGAGGAGAAATACAGAGGAGGGAGGATGGGAGAGACAAAGAGGGGGAGATTATGGGAGAGGCAGAGAGGGAGAGGATGAGAGAGACATAGGGGTGGGATAGGAGAGACAGATGGGGGAGAGGATGGGAGAGACAGAGAGGGGAGAGGGTGGGAGAGTCAGGGGGATAGAGGATGAGAGAGACAAAGGGGGAGAGGATGGGAGAGGCAGAGAGGGGAGGGGTTGGGAGAGACAGAGAGGGGAGAGGATGGGAAATACAGAAAGGGGAGAGGATGGGAGAGACAGAGAGGGGAGAGAATGTGAGAGACAGAGGGGGTGAGGATGGGAGAGACAGAGGGGGAAGAGGATGGGAGAGACAGAGAGGGGAGAGGATGGGAAAGACAGAAAGGGGAGAGGATGGGAGAGACAGAGAGGGGAGAGGATGTGAGAGACAGAGGGGGTGAGGATGGGAGAGACAGAGGGGGGAAGGATGGGAGTGACAGAGAGGGGAGAGGATGAGAGAGAGGGAGAGATGATGGGAGAGACAGAGAAGGGAGAGGATGGGAGAGTCAGAGATGGGAGAGACAGAGGATGGGAGAGGATGAGAGAGACAGAGGGGGAAGAGGATGGGAGAGGCAGAGAATAGAAGAGGATTACTGGGAGAGGATGGCAGAGACAGAGAGGGGAGAGGATGAGAAAAAGGAGGAGGATGAGTGAGAGGGGGAGAGGATGAGAGAGACAGAGGGGGAGAGCATGGGAGAGGCAGAGAGGGGAGAGACAGAGGATGGGATAGACAGAAGGGGTGGGATGGGAGTGGCAGAGGATGGGGGAGACAGAGAGGTGAGAGGATGAGAGAGACAGAGGGGGAGAGCATGGGAGAGGCAGAGAGGGGAGAGACAGAGGATGGGATAGACAGAAGGGGTGGGATGGGAGTGGCAGAGGATGGGGGAGACAGAGAGGTGAGAGGATGAGAGAGACAGAGAGGGAGAGGATGAGAGAGACAGAGAGGGAAGAGTATGAGAGAGAGTGGGATAAGATGGGAGAGACAGAGATGGGAGATATGATGAGAGTGAAAGAGATGGGAGGGACAGATGATGGGAGAGACAGAGGGGGAGATGATGGGAGAGACAGAGAGGAGAGAGGATGGGAGAGACAGAGAGGGAAGAGGATGAGAGAGAGTGGGATAAGATGGGAGAGACAGAGATGGGAGAGGCAGAGGGGGAAGGATGGGAGAGACAGATGGAAGAAAGGATGGGAGAGACAGAGAGGGCAAAGGATGAATAAGAGGAGGAGAGGGTGGTAGAGAGGGAGGATAAGGGAGAGGATGAGAGAGACAGCGGGGTTTACAGACTAGTTCGTAACACTGCAAATGACAATATAAAGACACCAATACACACAGGGAAAGCAATGGAAGGCATTACAATTACATGCACAACAACTCCCACATATCAAATATAGCAAAAAATGTAATTGTATTTTCCTCATAGGTTGTAATGGTCATGCATATGCCACTATGAAAAGCGATACTGCAACATGCTGAAAGCTATTAAAAATACACTAACTCATTAAATTGCAACAAAAATATATGCAAATTGCTAACATATTAACCCTTTCTCACTCACAGAGGCTCTAATGTGGAACCTACAAATACAAAGATCATCTTATATACATATCACTCATCACATCTACATTGGGACAACAAATAGTGGACATATTACACCACCACATGGCATATATCAAGTAACAGGGGAACATTTCACATATGATTGTTCAGTCCCTCAGTTGTGTCTGACTCTCTGTGACCTTATGGACTGCAGCACACCTACTATTGTCTCTGTCTGTGCTGTTCCACAAGGTTTGCATGCCAAAGATACTGGAGTGGGTTGCAAGTTCCTTCTGTAGTTGACTGTGATTTGTCAGACCTCACTGCTATGACCTGCCCACCTACCCTACATGGTAGAGCTCACAGCTTCATTCAGGTACACAAGCCCCTTCATCACCACCACTTTACAATCCACAAGGGGACCAGGGGAACATACACCATCCCAATCTATTCTAACCCATCAGGAAGTACCGCAGAAACACATGGAGGCTGTGCAGAGGCATGTGGATCAACAGCCAACTCACCTCCATCTCTGCTACACCCGTCCTGGAAAGTACTACACCATTGCTAGTGGCCATGTGCCAAGATATATACCCATTTCCATTTTGTCACCTCTCATTATGTTTTGCTATTTATCAATTTACATTATTGTGGTGTATGTTCCCCTGGTCCCCTTGTGGATTGCTAAGTGGTGGTGATGAATGGGCTTGTGTACCTGAATGAAGCTTTGAGCTATACCATGTAGGGCCACTGTAGGTGAGCCGGTCATAGCAGAGAGGTCAGACAAATCACAGTCCACTAGAGAAGGAACTGGTAACCCACTCCAGTATCACCTATCATATTGTTATCAGGTGAATGTTGATACTCCACAGTATCAATAATTGGACTTTGCATGTGTATTAACCCTTAATATTGATTACAAATTATATATATTATTATATGACTAGCGTATTGCCTGTCAAAAAATGACGGCAATCAGATGTGTATGTTTTAAAAGTTGATTAGTTATTAATATACATATAGAATTGTAAGGTAGCTAATGTTGTTTTCTGTGTACTACTGAAATATAGAAATCAAATTTTTTAAATGAATTTACGTATTTTTATGCATTGTGTGGAAGAGATGTCAATCTGTGTTGATGTTGCAGCAGCATTAGTGGTGTGGAGGTACTGTGTAAGCGTGATGAACGTGTGCAGTGTAATAGTGTGCGTGCGCGATCCGAAACCGTTAACGTAGCTGTGTACTTCCGCATTATCCTAAAATGGCGGATAATGTGTGGTATGCGTCTTGGCGGATTATCGGTACGTGTTTTCCGTGGTTATAGTGCTGTCGCCTGGTTTTCGTTTTGTTCATGCAGCATTTTTTCTGCGGCGCTCATTGACAAATTACTACGGTTTAACGGCTCGCCGGGCAGTACTACGGTTTAACAGTAAATATGGTCAAACAGTCAAATGATGGTCAATAAAAATGAAATGTAGTGACATTTGTTTGCCACACATGACGCTACATTTGTCCCTTTTTTTTTCTTAAAATAAATACAATTTTTTTTTTTTTTAATTTTAATTTTTGTAACTTGCAACTTATATTTCACATCAAATGCGTTTGGGCGTTTAGGCGGGAAATCTAAAGTTGCACGAGACAAAGTCGTTAAATCTGTGTTAATGCGTAAATATGTAATTGTGTTTCGTAAAATGTACTCGCTACTGTCTTTTTACTCATTGCGCGGTTAATCTGCATCCTTTATCTCGTTGTTTTTCAAACACATACGTCTGTGGCTGTGTTTTACGCAGTTCGTAGTAGTATAGCCTCGTTTTCATTTTTTTTGGCGGCCATTTTTTTCTCGCGTAGCCGATTTTCGATCTTTGTAACTCAGCTAAATCGATCTAAATTGCAGTTCCAACTCACTTCCAGACGTCCTGCCTGGTTCCCCATGCTGTAAGTGACCTTTTTTTTTTTTTTTTTTGTGTATTTAGTGTTTTTTTTTACTGTTTTTGTTCCGCCACTTATCTCGTAATTTTTTTCACCTCGTATTTTTTTCTAAGTGCTACGGTTTAACGGCTCGCCTCGCTACGCGAGGCTCGCCTGCGGCGCTCATTGCCAACAAGTGCTACGATTTAACATAACGGCTCGCCTCACTACGAGAGGCTCGCCTGCAATGAGCGCCTGCGGCGCTCATTGCCAAAGTGCTACGATTTAACAGCTCGCCTTGCTGCGGCGCTCATCGCTAAGTCGTACGCACTACGCAACATAGCGTGATGACGAATCGTAGTTAGACAATTATAATATGTGATATCTAATGCTTGTATGACTATTATAATTGTTACTAGTGACTTGCCCATCAAAAAATTACTGCAATACAATTTTAAGCAAGGGAATGCTGTTTACCACACAATGCGAGACTCTGCCCCCTCTGAGCACCGTCATCTCTCATTGCGAGCCACACGATGAGCGCTTTTGGTGGTCATCGCTTGGCTCGCAATGAGCGCCTTCGCTGCTCATTGCGAGTCTCCCCCCCCTTATAGTTTAGGGTCCTCACAATGACTGTTACTCACTTGGGTTAAGTGTTACTGGCTTGGATTAAATGTTACTTGCTTCAGGCTCTTTTTTACTGCCTTCGGCCTCGTTTTGATCCAGTTACGTTTTTTCGGCCTCCATTTTTTTTCTCGCTTAGGCGATTTTAGATCTTGTAAAAACGCCAAATATGCCTCAAGTTAACTTGCAACCTCACTCACAGGCTCTCTGGCTCTGTGTGAGTGTGTAAATTAATTTGAGGCATATTTTTTATTTTTTTTGTTGGTCTTTCAAGTTCTGTGATTTGTTATATCATGATATATCGTTATATTGTGATAGGATTGTAACAGCCAATTGCATATCAGCCAGCCCCTTAAAAGTTTCCGGCTGCGGGTGGGATTTTCGTGCTTGAGGCTTCGCCCATTACTCATGCCTGTGCTCAATTGAATAGCATCGCAATCGTAGACGAACGGGATCCCTCAACACAACTGCAGTCATTCGGCCGTCTATGAGAGAGTTGCAGGCTTGCAATTGAATGGGGCCCATTCAGATTCTTTGTTAGCCACAGTAGACTGGCACTGAAATACTGCCTTTTGATGGAACAACCAACATAATATACACTCTTCCCTCCTTTTTAGGCAATAGAATAGCCTTAAATAAGAATCAGAAGAGGCCTGTTTATTAATGAGTAGATATTATTACACATAACAGCAAATCTATATAGCTAACACCAGGACCTTAATTTGTTTTTACTTAATCTTATCCTCCTCATGAATTTAAATATACTTTTTGTTGGTAACACTACAGTATCTCTGATTTCTTGCCAAATTTTTGCGACTGATGAAAAGGAATCTTAGAATGTTTAATGTAACAATCTGTCCATTAAGGAATTGAGTTCATTAACCTTCGCTTTTGGCCATCTGGGCCACTTGTTTATTCCTTTTAAGTGTTCTATATTATTTGGCAAATTGCCCTTCTCTTTTTCTACTTTTGGCCATGTTTCTGATACATACTGTATATATAACACCATCTCACAGGAGACTTCAATGCATTTTCATACTTTTATTGTTTCTTCGCCAGTGCCATAAAATATAACAAAAGAAATAAAAAAAGAAATAAATAGGCCTGTGAGATGGTTTTCCTCACTATCCAGGCTTACACTCAGCTACTCTTAATGTAGTCAAATATACTCTATGTAATGTACTAGCCTTTACCCTCTGGATTGGAATCTATTTTTTTCTTTGTCAGCGAATGGCACTTCAGCTTCCATGCTGTAAATTCATTAGCTTTCTTTAACAATAAAAACACTTTTTCTCACTCAGCAGCTGCCTATAAGCTTCTACGCTGCAACACTCCCTCTGGGTTGCAACACTCTCTCTGACCCAGCTTCAGTACACTCATTGGCCCAGCTGCAACTATTTCACCGGATTGCAACTCTATAGCTACAAGCCTCCCTCTCTGGGCTCTGGCTGCAACTGGTTTTTCACAGACTGTCCCAGCCTGTTCACAACTGCAGCACATTGTGATGTAATAAAGTATTTTTGACACCTGCAGTACCGAACTGGGCAAATGCCGCTATCCAGCCTCAGGCTCACACACCTATCCTCTAGGGCTCTCCCACATTTCTGTATGGCTTTCCTACATATCACCCCACTCAGCTCAATCCCAGCGGGTTGAGCAACTTTAGCCGAAAGGTCATAAATGCTGTACATTACATCCACATTATGTTGACTGTCATATCTGTGCATTCTTTCTTTCACTTTTGCATTGCTTAGTCATTTTTGTAGCTGCTGAAACTTCTGCTCTTCCAGCTTCTTTACTACTATCATCATTCCTCTCGGGAAATAACTTTGGTTTCCAACATCCTCATAGTTGAGATATTACTGGTGTAGATATTGCTGTTCACTTTTCTGTAATCTCTGCACTCCGTGTAACAGCTCAACTTTCCAGTCCTCTCCTTTATCATGCACATACTTCTTCCTCTGTGTCACCTGCAGTAAAGTCTGGTTGGCCATTTGTAGAATCTTCTTTTCTGTATCACAAACATCCAGATGCTTGTTGTCAGTGTGCTTCTGGACCATCTGTAATATGTCCCATAACTTTACTGAATGTCTTTTCTCAATTGTGGAGTTAGGCTTCTGTACCACAAGATCTTTATATTTTTCAACTCAGGCTGTCTCAAGTCCATATCTGGGATTTACTGCTTACAGTATAAGTCGTGAAGCCTCTCAAACTATGCATATTTTCCTTGAGTTTTAGAACTATTCTAAGGGATTCCCATGCACTCATCTCTTTGAGACTTTCTATGAAGAGTTGGAGGGCAGCATTTAAGTCAAAGGGTTTCTTCTGCAGCTTCTGATGTATACTAGTGATCATTTCTTCTTGGATCCCTAAGGAACTGTTTTTCTGCTTTTACACTTTGCCTTGTACTTTTTAATCTTTGTTCACCCCTTCCACTTTCATCTCTGTCATCTCCTGACTCACAAAGTTGAATACACCTTTCATCATATAAAGTTTGGCCAACACTTGCACAGCACTCTTTTGTTCCTTCAATACAACCAGATAGGAGTGGGTCTTTGATTCATAATTGTTGCACATCCTTTGAATTGTTGCACACCCAGTTCACTCTGTTGGTGCTGAATCTCTTGCTACATGTTCAGCTGAAAAACCCTCCCCTGTCTTATTTGTTAGGTTCTCCCTAAATAACTCTTCCTTCTTAGGCAGTCTGTCTTCCTCTTTTTCTCTATTCTGTATAAGCTGGGCTATGCTTTGTATAGCAGCTTTCTGCAGGCACCATTCTGCACTCAGCACATCACATTGTATACACAGGTCCTAATCAGTGTCAATCTCCTCTAGACCACATCCTTCTGAGTCAACTGTGTCTCCAGTTTAGAGAGTTCAGACACCCTCTGCTCTTGTGGAGTATGCATCAGCCGTTTCTTCTCTATCAGAGCTGCTTCACTCGCTGTCTCTTCTAGCTGAGAGTGTAGATAATTCACTTGACTGTGCATCTTTGGTTTTTCCTGCTCCCAGTAGAAAGTCTCCTCCTTTAAAATACACGTTCTCTTTTGTGCTTCTAACAATTTCTTTGTTTGCTCCTCAAACTTCTCTTGGGCCTCCAGGGTTTTGTGCTCATCTATGTATTATGGCTGCCTGTGACGGAGGACTGTCGGGATACTTCACAATTTCCATAGGACTCACATCCCTATTCTACTTTGGTTGTCCTCTCTGGTACAGTGGTTCCTTTTCCACCAACTCCACCTCCAGATTCTCATTATTTTCATCTTTCACTTTAAAATGGTTTCCAGATACAAAATCAGGACATTCTTCCTTTGAAATAACACTGGCTTGAATCATCTGTTCAATCTCCCCTTTCTATGGGTCTGAGATTGTTGTCAGATGTTTAATTTCTAAAGTCTCATACTCTACCTTCAAGAGCAACCACCAGCACAGATGGCTGCGTCTGTCCAGGGTACTTAAAGAAGCATCTTCATTGCTCTTTTCATTAAGGTTTCTGCACTGGTCTGGGTTTCTTTCCTCCCCAATATATTAATCTGAATTCTTCATTCTTAGGCTGGTTTCGAACCCAGTGATTAACAACATCCTATATATTTGTTTACCTATGCTCACAACATTTGACTCTTTTAACTCATCATTTTGCATCAGTGGCAAAGGCTCGTTAGCTACTTCAGCCATCTCTCTGTCGCTGCTACGCTGCTTTTCAAATTTTTGTTTTTCTCTTTCATTTTCATATTCACTATTACTTACACCACTTGTTGCACCTCTGACAGCAAGCCAGTTCCTTGCTTGTCTATCTTTGACAATATCATCAAATGGCTTTTCAAAGCGGAATAGTGTTTCCATAATATTTGGATGAAAATCTCTAATTGCAGTTTGGTTACCTCTATCCTTTGTTAATTCAGTTACAGCATTCTCATGTAGTTGAAATTTATAAGCTAGTCAGCTTGTTGCACCACTGGGACCTTTGTGCTAGCTGTAATATAAGCCTTCTTGTCTTTCTGGGAGTCCTTCCTCAAACTCTCAACAGGGGACCTGTACCCTTATCTGGGGTAGAGATGAACATGCTGTTTCTCAGGATTCCATATTCCATCATGGTCATAGTTATCCAGAAGACAGGAACGTCACTGTCTAGACTGTGGGAATTCCCCTCTGTTCAGTAGATTTTCCTTGGTATAACGATGCAGGTTCTCTTCATAAACTACTGTTGGTACTAACAAGGAATTCCCCCCTAGAGGCCTTTTTACAACTGTTTAACTCTCCATGTGATTTATATTATATTGTGTAGCTATAAAAAGCTATACGTAGGGAAGACCATCAGACAAATGAGGCACTGCATATTGGAAAATGTGTCCTCAGTAACCAATGGCCTAGATACACCAGTGTCTACCACCAAGGGGACACAAAATGTCTAGAGTTCCACATCATAAAATAATGTAACAACAAGCATAAGAAGAGTTGTCGTTGATAAAAAATTGATGCAAGAAGAATGCAAATGGATCTACTACATGGGTGTTCAAAGCCATTGGCGCCTAAAGCACGGTTTTACCTTCAGCCCCTTTATTTAAACATACTGTCCCCTTTAGCTTAGTGAAGTGTTCTTCTAAATAGTAAGAATTTTTCCTACTGCCCTCTTATTATTTTTAAATGCGTACATTTAAGGTTATTATAAACTATGTATCCTTAGAACAAACAATTATTAAGGTCACTATCATAAAACTTTATGAGTAGCTTAGTAGGAAAGAACTGTAGGTGTAAAATGTATACTTAAGTGCTTTATTGATGTATAATTTAGGAGCCTATTCTTTACTTCAGCTTAAGCTTTATGTAGGTCTTAAGAGTTTAACCTTTCACTGTGGCTTTTTTTAGGCCACGTGTAGCCAGATAATAACATACATTTAGCCTGTATTAATCCTAATACAACAGACAAGGAAGTATATAGATCCGTTGTTGAAGATTATACATCGTGATGCGATGCGTAGCGTCATGACGTCATTATGTTCAATTACGCAATATCAGAAAGTAAGCATGTAACGTCTATGTAGCGTCTATATGACGTCATTCTCACCTTACGTAACGCGTAATTTCCCATCGGCTCATAGAATAGAAAGGCGGAAGAAAGCTCTTTTAAAAAGCCAGCGGATTTAAAAGTTTAGTATTCCCCTATTACCTTGATAACGATTGCAGGAAGCAACTGAAACTGGTCGGCAGTAAGAAGTGGAACCTCTGCTACCAGTATGTCTGCCCTGTGGATCCATCTGTAGAAAGATAGGCTAACACTCCCTGGTATTTACTTTTTGTGATACACCACAAGGTAAGCCTGTAGAGTGAGGACTCCTCCTCCATGACTTACTATGTATGGGCTTTATGGCTTAATATATATTAGGCTCCTTGTTTTAGGCAGTTAACAGAGGTCCTGTCTACTGCTTCGTATTGTACTCTATGTATATAGCGTGGATATATTCTTTTCTTTTTTTTCTCCCGGCTTTTAACTTTTCATACACTCTCTATGATGTCCTATGATGTCTGCCTTAGATATATGAGGACTTGCTATACCCATGTAATCTATGGGATGTAGAGTATATTATTATTGGAGACTTATGCTATTATGCACTAGTCTATTTTAGACTTCCTTATAGTTGTTATACCCTACAGATTTACTATTAAATATTTTTTGTTTTGGTCAAAATGTTTTTTACGTGTTAAGCACCACATACATATTTTTTTGTTATATACCATACAATATAACAAAATAAACAAAACAAGAAATTAATAGGCATAGCTCTTTATAAGCACTACCTATAACTACAAAACTGATAGGAGATGGAACCCTCAGGCAGTGTTTTTACATTTTTGTCACAGTCTCTATTGTTTGAGAATATGCAATGGTATCTAATGGCTGGATTATGGATGATTGTTTGTTTGGTGTAGGAGGGATGGAAACTGGAAATGGTAGCTGCATCTGTCTGTGGGTTTCCTATATGCAGATTAGTGGAGAGTGTCATTGATGATGGGTATAGTAGTGTCCAGAAAGTTCGCCTGAGCTGTAGAGAAATCCATTTTAAGTTCTGTAGATAGAAATTATTGAATGAACTATGAAAGTTGCTAAGTTTGCTTTTTTCTTCTGTCCATATGATGAGCAGATCATCTATGTAACAGTAGTATCTGTATGGTTTGTAAATGGATATGGATAAGAATATTTGTTACAGATTGGACATAAACAGGTGTATTGTGGAGCCATTTTGGTTCCCATGGCAGTCCCCATCATCTGTAGGTAGGTATATTTGTTAAAAATGAAATAGTTGTGAATAAGAATGCATTCTATTAGTTTAGAAATAACATCAGGGTATTATTTATAATTTTGATTGTGTGTTGAAAGAAATTTAAGGCATTACTTAGTGCAAATTGCCCTTCTCTTTTCTGCTTTTGGCTGTGTTTCTGATACATATTGTATAACACCATCTCACAGGAGACTTCAGTGCATGTTCATACTTTTTATTGTTTCTTTGCCAGTGCCATAAAATATAACACAAGAAATAAACAAAGAAATGAATAGGCCTAGCTTTTTATGAGCACTACCTATAACTGTAAGATAGTTTTCCTCACTATCCAGGCTTACACTAAGCTACTCTGAATGTAGAAAAAAACACACAGTCCAACATACTTTATGTAATGTACTGACCTTTATCCTTTGGATTCAAATCTCAGTTTATCTTTTTCAGTGGATTGCACTTCAGCTTCCATGCTGTAAATTCATTAGCTCTCTTTAACTATAAAAAAAAACACGTTATTTTCTCACTCAGCAGCTGCCTATAAACTTCTATGCTACAACATTATCTCTGGGATTTGGGCTGCAACATTCCGTCTGAGTTGCAACACTCTCTCTGGCCCAGCTCCAACACACTAACTGGCCCAGCTGCAACTATTTCACCGGATTGCAACTCTTTTGCTGGCCCAGCTACAACCCTTCCTCTCTGGGCTCTGGCTGCAACTGACTTTCAACAGACTGTCCCAGCCTGTTCAAAATTGCAGCACATTGTGATGTAATAAAGCCTTTTTGACACCTGCAGTACTGGATTGGGCAAATGCCTCTATCCAGCCTCAGGCTCATACACCTATCCTCTAGGGCTCTCCCACATTTCTGTATGGCTTTGCTACATATCTCACCACTCAACTCAATTCCAGAGATGAGTGGAGAGTGTCATCGGTGATGGATATAGTAGTGTCCAGAAAGTTCACCAGATCTGTAGGGAAATCCATTTTAAGTTTTATAGATGGAAAGAAATTATTGAATGAACTGTGAAAGTTGGCGAGTTTGCTTTCTCCCTCTGTCCATATGATGAACAGATCATCTATGTAACGGTACTATTTGTATGGTTTGTAAATGGATATAGATAAAAATGTTTGTTACAGCTTGGCCATAAATAGACTGGTGTATTGTGGAGCCATTTTGGTTCCCATGGCAGTCCCCATCCTCTGTAGGTAGGTATCTTTGCTAAAAGTGAAATAGGTGTGAGTAAGAATGCATTCTATTAGTTTAGAAATAACATCAGGGTATTATTTATAATTTTGATTGTGTGTTGAAAGACATTTAAAGCATACCTTAGGTGCCATCTTTGTATGGGATGTTGCTGTAAAGAGACTGTACATCCATGGCTACAAGTAGTGTGTTAGCATGTATGTCTTTGAGTTGAAAAAGTCACTGGTGTCTTGTATAAAGCTACAGGTGTTACTAACTAATGGTTTAAGGATGTTTTCAACAAGGCCAGATATCTGTTCAGTCAGTGTGTCCATACCTGTAACAACTGGTTTTCCTGGGTTGCCTGGTTTGTGTATTTTTTGGCATCATGTAGGATCGGTGGGTATGAGTTGTTCTAATTCTTGCTTCACATTTTTAGGGAATATTTGGATGAGTTTTTTAAGTTAAAGATCATATTCTTCTGTTGCGTACTGGTTTAGTCTCTCGTAATAGGTGTTGTCTGACAGTTGCACTTCCTTTATCTGCTGGTTTGATGATGATGTTTTTTTTTTAAACTGTTTATGACATTGCTTTCTGCTGGAGTGAGATTGTGTAAGTCTCTTTTATGTTTGGTTGCTATAATGGATGCAGTTCTCAGGCGAACATTTTAAGTTTAGTGTTACGACCAGGTGGTGGTCATATATATTTCTAAGAATGTTATCTGCAAAGCTAGTGCTGACTGTAGTGGTATATGGACAACAGTTATATGGCCAAATGTGTCTACCCTGGGCAAAGTGGCCCTGTAAGTTATTGTCAAGCGTTGGCAACTATTTGTTTTACACAACACTGTTTTACTATACAAATTGATATACAAAATTGCTCCACTCTGATTATATGAAAAGGATGGACTGTGTGAGGCAGTGTCAGTTCAGTCCCTTATGCACACTGGCATCAGCCTTGAGGTGTCTGCATGTCACCATCTCTCTGAACTGCACCTCCACAACAAATTTGCCTCCGTACGGAGCTTCTTTGACTGGTAGGCTCCTCTGAACATCAAAGCAGGCTGTTTGCAACTCATCTTTTCATGCTTTTTTTACACTGGTTTATGAGTGCATGTTTTGTTTTAAGTCTAAGAAATTTACATTAACTTATTAATTTGCAAAACTTTTTGCACTTTCTTCTAAACCCATCTTGTCACAACCGACTATTTGTTGGGCTTAAAAAGTCCAAGAATACCAAATTGTATAGGTTCCTTTATCCACCACACAGTTGTGGTTTCAGGGCCAAGTTGCAGAGTTTCAGGACATGTTACGGGGTACCAGGACAAGTTGCAGAATTAAATTTAACACCTTCACTCTAAATGAAATGCATATGTATCCCAAACAGATCATAAACTTTATTTTTCAGGTCACATTTTTAAACAGTTTTTGCACCTATCACCAATGGGCCCACTTCCTTTGGTAAACAATGTTTGAAACATTTTCCACCTTTTCAACTACCCCATGTGGGCCAGTTCTGTCTCTAAGGACCTGATAGCAATTATCCTTCTTCACCTAGGTGACAGGGGTCTTTGGCCCTAGCTATCAGTTACCTCTGTGCATGATCTGAACACAGCCGAGGTTGATTGGGCAGCAGTGTGATTGGCATGGATCTGTGTGAGACTGTGTGAGAGATGGGTCAGGTTCAATCCCCACATGTGGAACCATATACCTGTGGTGCTCAATTTTTTTTTCTGGTGGGGCTTACTATTTGGAGAGGGTAGTGAGGCTAGTTAGCAGATTTGGGGTACCGTCTGGATAGGTAGGAAATAGAAATAAGTCTTGTGATTTCTGAGGAACTTGGCGGTTGGGTCTATCCGCTCCCCAGCTGACCACCCCTCGGATAGCAATATCTCTTTTGAATCAGAGGGGCGTCAGCTAGGGGGGTTGGTGCTGCTATGGGGTGTATCCACTTTTAGGGGCTGACTTTGGCTTTCATAACTATTTTGGCTCCCTCTTAGATTGAATTGGGGGTCAAGAACTATGACTAAGATCAAGTACTTTCTAATTTGTATTCAACCATTGGCCAGACTTGGGAGTGAAATGGGTATTATGGTTAGCAACTGGAATTGTCTACTGGTTACCCTTAAAGAGTTGCTAACCCCAAAATATTTGTATTCGCTAAATGTAATAGTTATATCCCCAAATATACTCTACCCATAAATAAATGTTCACAAAATTAAAAAGCCAGTAATTTACATATGGCCATTAAAATAGCCCTTGTGTCAGGTAGCCACATGGCTAGGGGCAGAAGTCCTTACAGTAATAGGACTGCATCACAATTGCATGACCTGACAATTTACTGAATGTATTATGTATATTTAACGAAGAGTTCATAATAATCACATGGTATAATGCATGGGTGACTGTTTTTGTCCATGATAAAGTCAAATTCAAGGCCAACCAGAATTCACAAATGCTATATGGTGGTGATCGAAAGGCTATGTCTTATTGCTAGGCTATGTTCTACATTTATTTGACATATGCTCTCAGTGGGAAATGTGCAGTGTATGAATGAAAAGCATTACCAGCAACTCACCTTGCTGTATTCACTAAATAATGAAGTGGCAGGGAAACTTTTGAATTGGATTATCTTGAATTAATATTTTTTAATAGAAGCCAAGTGTTAACATAAAGTATTTAAATTCAGTAAAGCAAGAAGTGAAGCTTGTTATCAGTAACTTGCCAGCTTGACATCTTTTTCCAAGTATATCTTAAACTTAAATTAACAAGTAACAAGTATGACATGGATGTTTATCAAAGGCTCACTCACAAACTTGCACTCAATCTAATGTAATACAACCTCATGATTTGGACATACAAACTGTTTGAAAGCCTTATTAAATTGCAATTCGGCCAATTGAATAGGGCTCTATATAAGCACAAAGCATTTTTTTTACAGAAGTTTTTAGTTAGTGAACTTCTATCCAAAAGCAAGGTCTTCATTAACTAAAAACTTCTGTAAAAAAATATGCTCTTTGCTTATATAGAGCCCTATTCAATTGACTGAATTGCAATTTAATAAGGCTATTAGAATGTAGAATTATCACCTGAGTGCAGTTTACCTGGGAAGACCCAGAAAGTGCTGTTCATTTTCAGTCTACACATTATCAGGACAGGCTTTGGAACTGTTGCATAATGTTGGGCAGCCAATTACCGTATATACTCGAGTATAAGCCGAGTTTTTCAGCCCCTTTTTTAGGGCTGAAAAGGGCCCCCTCAGCTTATACTCGAGTCACTCTCCCCCCGTGTCTCTCTAACCCCCCCCCCGTGTCTCTCTAACCCCCCTTGTGTCTCTCTAACCCCCCGTGTCTCTCTAACCCCCCTTGTGTCTCTCTAACCCCCCCGTGTCTCTCTAACTCCCCTGTGTCTCTTTCCCTCCCCCTCCTCATCATCATCAACCCCCCTTCCTCATCCTAAACCCCCTCCTCACTTTACCCCTCTAAATACCTCCCCCTCTCCCTTTCCCTCACTTATCTACATCTGCTCTTCAGCTCCTTCCTGCGTCGGGATTGTCCGGGTCAAGACGCAGGAAGGAACGTGGAGGAGCGGAGGAACAGCTACAGATGGAGGTAAGTGAGGGGAAAGGGAGAGGGGAAGGTATTTAGAGGGGTAAAGTGAGAAGGGGAGTTTAGGATTAGGAGGGGTAAAGTGAGGAAGGGGTTTTAGGATGAGAATGAGGGGATTTAGGATGAGGATGGGGTTGTGGCTGAGGATGGGGGTTGAGGTTGAGGAGGGGGGTTGGGGGGTTGAGGTTGGGGGGGTTGAGGTTGAGGATGGGGGGGTTGAGGATTGGGGGTTGAGGTTCGGGGGGTTGGGTTTGAGGATGGGGGGTTGAGGTTGGGGTGGGTTGAGGTTGAGGAGGGGGTTGAGGTTGAGGATGGGGGGTTGAGGTGGAGGATGGGGGGGGTTGAGGAGGGGTATTGAGGATGGGGGTTGAGGATGAGGATGGGGGGCTGAGGATGGGGGAGTTGAGGTTGAGGAGTGGGGTTTTAGGATGAGGATGGGGGTTGAGGATGGGGGGGTTGAGGATGGGGGGTTGAGGTTGAGGAAGGGGGTTGAGGAGGGGGTTTGGAATGAGGAGTAGGGTTGAGGAGGGGGGTTGAGGATCGGGGGGTTGAGGATGGGGGGATTGAGGATGGGGGATTGAGGATGGGGGGTATAGGGTGGGGTTGAGGTTGAGGGGGGGGTCGAGGATGAGGAGGGGGGTTGAGGATGCGGAGGGAGGTTGAGGATGAGGAGGGAGGTTGAGGATGAGGAGGGAGGTTGAGGAGGGAGGATGAGGATGAGGAGGGAGGTTGAGGAGGGAGGTTGAGGAGGGAGGTTGAGGAGGGAGGTTGAGGAGGGAGGTTGAGGAGGGGTGTTGAGGATGAGGATAAGTGGTTTAGGATGAGGATGGGGGTTGAGGATGGGGGTTGAGGAGGGAGGTTGAGGATGAGGAGGGGGGTTGAGGAGGGGGGTTGGGATGGGGGTTGAGGATGGGGGGTTGCGGATGGGGGTTGAGGATGAGGAGGGGGGTTGAGGATGAGGAGGGAGGTTGAGGAGGGAGGTTGAGTATGAGGAGGGAGGTTGAGGAGGGAGGTTGAGGTTGAGGAGGGAGGTTGAGGATGAGGAGGGGGGTTTAGGAGGGGGGCTGAGGAGGGGGTTTAGGATGAGGATGGGTGGTTTAGGATGAGAATGGGGGGTTTAGGATGAGGATGGGGGTTGAGGAGGGGGGTTAAGGGTGAGGAGGGGGGTTGAGGAGGGGGGGTTGAGGATGAGGATGTGGGGTTGAGGATGGGGGTTGAGGAGGGGGTTGAGGATGAGGAGGGGGGTTGAGGAGGGGGGGTTGAGGATGAGGATGGGGTTGAGGAGGGGGGTTGAGGATGGGGGATTAAGGATGGGGGTTGAGGATGAGGAGGGGGGTTGAGGATGAGGAGGGAGGTTGAGGAAGAGGACGGAGGTTGAGGAGGGAGATTGAGGTTGAGGAGGGAGGTTGAGGATGAGGAGGGGGGTTGAGGAGGGGGGTTGAGGAGGGGGGCTGAGGAGGGGGGTTTAGGATGAGGATGGGTGGTTTAGGATTAGAATGGGGGGTTTAGGATGAGGATGGGGTTAAGGAGGGGGGTTAAGGGTGAGGAGGGGGGGTTGAGGAGGGGGGGTTGAGGATGAGGATGTGGGGTTGAGGAGGGGGGTCGAGGAGGGGGGTTGAGGATGAGGAGGGGGTTGAGGAGGGGGGTTGAGGATGAGGAGGGGGGTTGAGGAGGGGGGGTTGAGGATGAGGATGGGGGATTGAGGATAGGGGTTGAGGATGAGGAGGGGAGTTAAGGATGAGGAGGGAGGTTGAGGATGAGGACGGAGGTTGAGGAGGGAGGTTGAGGATGAGGAGGGAGGTTGAGGAGGGAGGTTGAGGATGAGGATGGGGGTTGAGGATGGGGGATTGAGGATAGGGGTTGAGGATGAGGAGGGGGTTTGAGGATGGGGGGTTGAGGATGGGGAGGTTGAGGATGGGGGGATTGAGGATGGGGCATTGAGGATGGGAGGTTGAGGGCGGGGTTGAGGTTTAGGAGGGGGGTTGAGGATGAGGAGGGGGGTTGAGGATGCGGAGGGAGGTTGAGGATGAGGAGGGAGGTTGAGGATGAGGAGGTAGGATGAGGAGGGAGGATGAGGAGGGAGGTTGAGGAAGAGGAGGGAGGTTGAGGAGGGAGGTTGAGCAGGGAGGTTGAGGATGAGGATGGGGGTTGAGGAGTGGATAAGTGGTTTAGGATGAGGATGGGGGTTTAGGTTGAGGATGGGGGTTGAGGAGGGAGGTTGAGGATGAGGAGGGGGGTTGAGGAGGGGGGGTTGAGGATGGGGGATTGAGGATGGGGGTTGAGGATGAGGAGAGGGATTGAGGATGAGGAGGGAGGTTGAGGATGAGGAGGGAGGTTGAGGATGAGGACGGAGGTTGAGGAGGGAGGTTGAGGATGAGGAGGGAGGTTGAGGAGGGAGGTTGAGGTTGAGGAGGGAGGTTGAGGATGAGGAGGGGGGTTGAGGATGAGGAGGGGGGTTGAGGAGGGGGCTGAGGAGGGGGGTTTAGGATGAGGATGGGTGGTTTAGGATGAGGGTGGGTGGTTAAGGATGAGGATGGGGGATTGAGGATGGGGATTGAGGGGGGGGTTGAGGTTGAGGAGGGGGGTTGAGGATGAGGAGGGAGGTTGAGGGTGAGGAGGGAGGATTAGGAGGGAGCATGAGGAGGGAGGTTGAGGAAGGAGCTTGAGGATGAGGAGGGGGGTTGAAGATGAGGATAAGTGGTATAGGATGAGGATGGGGGTTGAGGATGGGGGTTGAGGAGGGAGGTTGAGGAGGGGGGTTTAGGATGAGGATGGGTGGTTTAGGATGAGGGTGGGTGGTTTAGGATGAGTTTGGGGGGGTTGAAGATGGGGGGATTGAGGATGGGGGATTGAGGATGGGGGTTGAGGGGGGGGTTGAGGTTGAGGAGGGGGGTTGAGGATGAGAAGGGAGGTTGAGGGTGAGGAGGGAGGATTAGGAGGGAGCATGAGGAGGGAGGATGAGGAGGGAGGTTGAGGAAGGAGCTTGAGGATGAGGAGGGGGGTTGAAGATGAGGATAAGTGGTTTAGGATGAGGATGGGGGTTGAGGATGGGGGTTGAGGAGGGAGGTTGAGGATGAGGAGGGGGGTTGAGGAAAGGGGGTTGAGGATATGGATGGGGGGTTGAGGATGGGGGGTTGCGGATGGGGGTTGAGGATTTCGAGGGGGGTTGAGGATGAGGAGGGAGGTTGAGGATGAGGACGGAGGTTGAGGAGGGAGGTTGAGTATGAGGAGGGAGGTTGAGGAGGGAGGTTGAGGTTGAGGAGGGAGGTTGAGGATGAGGAGGGGGGTTGAGGATGAGGAGGGTGGTTGAGGAAGGGGGTTAAGGAGGGGGGGTTGAGGATGAAGATGGGGTTGAGGATGGGGGTTGAGGATGGGGGATTGAGGATGGGGGTTGAGGATGAGGAGGGGGGTTGAGGATGAGGAGGAAGGTTGAGGATGAGGATGGAGGTTGAGGAGGGAGGTTGGGGATGAGGAGGAAGGTTGAGGAGGGAGTTTGAGGATGGGGGTTGAGGATGGGGGTTGAGGATGGGGGATTGAGGATAGGGGTTGAGGATGAGGAGGGGGGTTGAGGATGAGGATGGGGGGTTGAGGATGGGGGGTTGAGGGTGGGGTTGAGGTTTAGGATTGGGGTTGAGGATGAGGAGGGGGGTTGAGGATGCGGAGGGAGGTTGAGGATGAGGAGGGAGGTTGAGGATGAGGAGGGAGGATGAGGAGGGAGGAGGAGGAGGGAGGATGAGGAGGGAGGTTGAGGAAGAGGTTGGAGGTTGAGGAGGGAGGTTGAGGATGAGGAGGGGGGTTGAGGATGAGGATAAGTGGGTTAGGATGAGGATGGGGGGTTTAGGTTGAGGATGGGGGTTGAGGAGTGAGGTTGAGGATGAGGAGAGGGGTTGAGGATGAGGAGGGAGGTTGAGGATGAGGACGGAGGTTGAGGAGGGAGGTTGAGGATGAGGAGGGAGGTTGAGGAGGGAGGTTGAGGTTGAGGAGGGAGGGTTGAGGATGAGGAGGGGGGTTGAGGATGAGGAGGGGGTTTGAGGGGGGGGCTGAGGAGGGGGGTTTAGGATGAGGATGGGTGGTTTAGGATGAGGGTGGGTGGTTTAGGATGAGAATGGGGGGTTTAGGATGAGGATGGGGGTTGAGGAGGGGGTTGAGGATGAGGAGGGGGGTTGAGGAGGGGGGGTTTAGGATGAGGATGGTGTTTGAGGTTGAGGATGGGGGTTGAGGAGGGGGGTTGAGGATGAGGAGGGGGGTTGAGGAGGGGGGGTTGAGGATGAGGATGGGGGGTTGAGGATGGGGGGTTGAGGACGGGGGATTGAGGATGGGGGATTGAAGATGGGGGTTGAGGATGAGAAGGGGGTTGAGGATGAGGAGGGGGGTTGAGGAGGGGGGGTTGAGGATGAGGATGGTGGTTGAGGTTGAGGATGGGGGTTGAGGAGGGGGGTTGAGGATGAGGAGGGGGGTTGAGGAGGGGGGGTTGAAGATGGGGGTTGAGGATGAGGAGGGGGGTTGAGGATGAGGAGGGAGGTTGAGGATGAGGATGGAGGTTGAGGATGAGGAGGGAGGTTGAGGAGGGAGGTTGAAGTTGAGGAGGGAGGTTGAGGATGAGAAGGGGGGTTGAGGATGATGAGGGGGGTTGAGGAGGGGGGCTGTGGAGGGGGGTTTAGGATGAGGATGGGTGGTTTAGGATGCAGGTGGGTGGTTTAGGATGAAGGTGGGTGGTTTAGGATAAGGATGGGGGTTGAGGAGGGGGTTGAGGAGGGGGGTTGAGGATGAGGAGGGGGGTTGAGGAGGGGGGGTTGAGGATGAGGATGGGGTTGAGGTTGAGGAGGGGGGTTGAGGAGGGGGGTTAAGGATGGGGGATTGAGAATGTGGGGTTGAGGATGGGGGTTGAGGATGAGGAGGGGGGTTGAGGATGAGGAGGGGGGTTGAGGAGGGAGGTTGAGGATGAGGAGGGAGGTTGAGGAGGGAGGCTGAGGTTGAGGAGGGAGGTTGAGGATGAGGAGGGGGTTGAGGATGAAGAG
Source organism: Discoglossus pictus (assembly GCA_027410445.1). Classification (NCBI taxonomy): domain Eukaryota; kingdom Metazoa; phylum Chordata; class Amphibia; order Anura; family Alytidae; genus Discoglossus; species Discoglossus pictus. The sequence goes on from CM050169.1 coordinate 71,264,356, forward strand.
GGGGGTTGAGGAGGGGGGCTGAGGAGGGGGGTTTAGGATGAGAATGGGTGGTTTTGGATGAGGATGGGTGGTTTAGGATGAGGATGGGGGTTTAGGATGAGGAGGGGGGTTTTGGATGAGGAGGGGGGTTGAGGATGAGGAGTGAGGTTGAGGATGAGGAGGGAGGCTGAGGATGAGGAGGGAGGTAGAGGATGAGGAGGGAGGATGAGGAGGAAGGTTGAGGATGAGGAGGGAGGATGAGGAGGGAGGTTGAGGATGAGGAGGGAGGTTGAGGAGGGGGGTTGAGGATGAGGATGGGTGGTTTAGGATGAGGATGGGGGGTTTAGGATGAGGAGGGGATTGAGGAGGGGGGGTTAAGGATGAGGATGGGGGGTTGAGGATGGAAGGGTTGAGGATGGGGGATTGAGGATGAGGAGGGGGGTTGAGGATGAGGAGGGAGGTTGAGGATGAGGAGGGAGGTTGAGGAGGGAGGTTGAGGATGAGGAGGGAGGTTGAGGAGGGAGGTTGAGGTTGAGGAGGGAGGTTGAGGATGAGGAGGGAGGTTGAGGATGAGGAGGGGGGTTGAGGATGAGGAGGGGGCTGTGGAGGGGGGTTTAGGATGAGGAGGGAGGTTGAGGAGGGAGGTTGAGGTTGAGGAGGGAGGTTGAGGATGAGGAGGGGGGTTGAGGATGCGGAGGTGGGCTGTGGAGGGGGGTTTAGGATGAGGATGGGTGGTTTAGGATGAGGATGGGTGGTTTAGGATGAGGATGGGGGTTTAGGATGAGGGGTTGATGAGGGGGTTGAGGAGGGTGTTTAAGGATGAGGAGGGGGGTTGAGGAGGGAGGTTGAGGATGAGGATTGGGTTGAGGGGGGAGGTTGAGGATGAGGTGGGAGGTTGAGGAGGGTGATAAGGGAGGGGGGAAGAGACTTAGGGAAGGGAGAGGGGAGAAGAGACACAGGGGAAAGAGAGGGGGGACACAAGAAAAGGGCATAAAAGAGGGGGACACAGAGGGCACAAGAGGGACACAGGGGCCAGCACATTTCCCACCCTCGGCTTATACTCGAGTCACTCATTTTTCCCAGTATTTTGTGGTAAAATAGGTGCCTCGGCTTATACTCGGGTCGGCTTATACTCGAGTATATATGGTAATTGCACATTATCAGGACAGGCTCAGAGAGGGCTATGCATTTTTTCTTATGTAGGGTTATTGTCTTATTGTTTATTATTAGAACAGACTCAGAGAGTGCTGAGTGTCTTATGCAAAGATACAGCATACGTATTATATGCAAGCAAACGTGACTAAATATGAAATTATATGGAATGAAAACATTTGTTTACTGCTATTTTTAATTATGAGCAAATGTGTTGTGTTATATATGTTATTCAATGTGCCTATGTATACTTTATAGTAGTCCATGCACCTTAATGTTATCTGCATTCCTTTATATAGCTGATATATATATATTTTTTAAACATTTTTCTTTGATGTCTTATAACTCATTTTAATGATTTAAAAAGATAACATATGTTGATTTCCAATTCATTAAATCATGGTAGTTTGCTGAGATATTTCTTCCTATTCTGTCTGGTTCTGTCTAAACTTCAGGTCCTATATTTTTGAAGTGCAGAGTATGACAAAAGCATTCAGCTGTGATTTTACAGGGTCATGCATTGGAGAGGAAAAGCATTTTTCATCTCATTCTCATCTTTCATTTACAGCTTCCTCAAAGCAACCGAGTCAGCACAAATCAGTGACATGAAATAAATAAGCAGGAACAGAACATCTCTCTCGCTTTGGTGAATGTTCAAAACCTCCCCTCTGGATCAAACATTCTTACTGAGAGAGGAATAAACACACAGTTTATTATCTCAGGATATAAAGAAACAAAATGTTCCTTGAACTTTCCTGTGCATGGGAGATGTGAGTAACTAAGGCTTCTTAAAAATACAGGAAATTCTCTTTTCAAAATGACTAATTATTTAAAAATAATAACACTTAATTTGTCTCCAGTACTTCAACAAACCCTGACAATATAACAGAATAATTATTTAAACTGAGTCCAGCTGTAAAAGAACTACTTTCAAGGGCCCAGCACATTTAAATACCTATACATTTTTGCCAGACTGAGGTCACATCAGTACTATTAAAGAAATGACAGATTAACATGCATTTCTTACAATGTTCTATCAAAAAATCAACCACATAAAAAAGGATTTCTATTATGGGTCTTCATTTTACAGAAACTGGATACTTGTTAAAACGTAACAGGGGAATAGCTGATGGAGTGATCTATAATTCCATCACAACAATGAGCAGTTAAAATAAGATAACCTATATTTCAACCATTATATGGTAAGGAACATTCATAGATGATTATGGCTTAGGCAGTACTGTAAATATAGGATAAATAAAAATAATGGCAAAAATAATTAGAGGCTCTCAGTACTAATGTTATGCTAGTATTGGTTTAACAAAAAACAGTATGACAAATTAAATTTCACAGGGCTTTTTATTTTATCCTAATGGAAAAATAAAGGAAATCTGCAATTTTGTATGCAGTTTTTATTCAGTGCCAAAGTATTGTGCTCTAAGTGGGTTACTTATCAAAAGGAAAATAAAAATCTTGGTAACATACCAAATAAACAAATATCTTAATACCTGCTCCTACGACCAGTGGCATTGAACCATTAGGATAAGACTAGGTCACTTAAGAGGCCTTTCTAATAACTTATCTACGGTCAATTGTTAAGTGAGGTCCATAGCCATAACAACTATGGATCAGTTTTGCAAACACTTTCTAGAATCCAGAGTTGGGTACCAGAAGGTATTATCCTCTATTGAAAGGGATGCTACAGGGGGATAGGAACTGGGGTAGGGGTGGAAAGGGACAAATTCCCTGCAGATTATATTAACAGGGGACACAAAAATACACAGAGAGAGAGAGACAATTAAAGATAACATTCTATGATACTTGTAAGCTAGGCAATGCTGTTTGCCACACAATGTGAGGCTTTTGCCCCACGATGAGTGCCTTCGCTGTTCATCGCATAGCTTGCAATGAGCACCTTTGGTTCATTAACCTGCAGGTTGTCCCTTCCCTGTGTGCTTCTCTTCTGTGTGTCTGCTGTTTGTGTGAAGCGCATTTGACTGCCATGGAGGGCTTCTATCTCTCTTTTGCCCACCATATTATAAATTATTGTTGTGGTGAACTACCTACTCATAAGATCCACAACACAGGCTGAGATCCCGCTCCATGCTGATGATCGCCAGTAAGCTTGAAACAGCTGTACATGGATAGGATCCTCAGCTTGTCTAAAATCCAGCCTTAGCTTTGCATTAAAGCTGTGTGATACAGCATGCATAGAAAAGGAAGCCATGTTTGAAAAAGGCTAAGGATTGAAGAGTGAGGCATTTGTGGGCTCATTTATATGTCCCTGCTCAGCTTCCCAGAATGCAGTGTAATAACTAATTTTCTCAGAATTCTGAGCTGGAAGCAGGTTTTTTAACTTGTTTTAGACATTCAAATGTGAACACAGATGTAATATTTACTATATATATATATATATATATATATATATATACATATACACATAGATCCTGGGAGTAGAGTGGAATTGTAACACTCAGGGCCACAGTTTTTTTGTCTCTTTAAACCTTATCTACCCCCAGATATTTTGAGGCTCCTATGACTGTATACTGCACCCCAGGAAAGTGCAATATTTTTGTTTGCATTAACAACTTAGTGTGAATGTTGATCGTCGAGAATATCCAAACACATTGGATGTTAGTGTAGTATTGAATAATTTATAACAATGTAGAACAATATTAATAGTAAATCTAGATGTATAAGGCAATGTATAGTGCATTAGGCATTAGCCCAGATATGTGTTAATTAATGTAACCTATGCAACTTAATAGTTTTGCTGGATATCCTTAGGAAACATGAATATGGTCCATTGGATACCTATCCACAGTAATTAGAATAGAAAAGACATTCATTGTAAACAATGTCACCATTCCTATTTTTTCCTTATTTGTTACATATTTGACTTAAATTGTTGTGGTTTTAAGGTAGAAAATACTAAGTTACACTTAGGGATATCAGTTTAAAAATCTCACTCAAAGTCCTTACCGCATACAAACGACTTCTTCATTAAATATTTTCATCAGCTGTCATTTTTAACCCTCTGTTCATATTCCACCTATTAAACAAGTCTGTAAAAATAATTCAGATTAAGACAATGATGCTATACACATGCTTCAATCAATACATTTTCTATTTGAAACTATATTAACTTTCCTATAATCATCTGGCTGCTCTTGAAGTTTATATTAGACTAGCGACTTGCCCGTCAAAAAATGAAGGCAATGAGATGTGTATGTTTGGAAAGTTGTTTAGTTATTAATATACGTATTTGACACTTGTAAGATTTTAGTTATGATGAAATAAGTAGTATTGTGATATTACACATGTTTATTTTTGTAAAATGTTCTCTTGGTGAACAGTAACTGTTAAAGCATTTTGTATTAAAAGTATTAACATTTGAAAGTAAGAACAGTTGAACTTTAAATGAATAAGTATTGTAAACTTGAGGTAATGGTTTTTTAACTCAAGAATTGTTAACTTAAATATACATTGAATCCAGAGGAAGGCAAACAGTAAAAACCCTCCTTGAAACGTAGCGAATTGTATCATAGAGGGAAAAAAAATAATTCCTTACTGACCCCATGAACTGGCGATCAGATTACTCCCTGGATTCATGTTTAACATAAAAGACAACATGTACATTGTGACTTAAAACGTGGTTGAGCTCTTAACATGAACTTTGTAATATGTGTAAGTAAGGAACTTGAAAGTATATTTTTGAAACTTGAACTTTCTTATCTGTCTAAGTAAGGAACTTGAAAAAATTGTTTTCAAACTTGTAACATTAGAAACAGTAACATAGTTAATTAACATTTTAACATAGTTTGTAAAAATAATGCTAAGGAAATGTTTTGTGAGGCTAATCATCCATAAACAGTACTTCCATTAATTATGACTGAATTGTTTATTGATTTGTATTTTTCAATGGTTGACCTTTGTTTATTGCTGTGACTTAAAACGTGGTTGACCTCTTAACATGAACTTTGTAATATAAGTAAGAAACTTGAAAGTATATTTTTTGAAACTTAAACTTTCTTATCTGTGTAACTAAGGAACTTGAAAACATTTTTTTCCAACTTGGAACATTATAAACAGTAACATAGTTAATTAAGATTTTAACATAATTTTGTATTAAAAGTATTAACATTTTAATGTAAAAACAGTTGAACTTTAAATTAATCAGTATTGTAAACTTGAGGTAATGTTTTTTTAACATGCAAGTTCTATCTCAAGAATTGTTAACTTAAATATACATTGAATCCAGAGGAAGGCAAACAGTAAAAACCCTCCTTGAAATGTACCCAATTGTATCAGAGAGGGAAAAAAAAATTCCTTCCTGACCCAATGAACTGGCGATCAGATTACTCCCTGGATTAATGTTTAACATAAAAGACAATATTTACATTGTGACTTAAAACGTAGTTGAGCTCTTAACATGGACTTTGTAATAAGTTGAAGTAAAGAACTTGAAAGTATATTTTTTTTAAACTTGAACATTCTTATCTGTCTAAGTAATGAACTTGAAAATATTGTTTTCAAACTTGTAACATTAGAAACAGTAACATAGTTAATTAACATTTTAACATAATTTGTAAAAATAATGCAAGGCAAGTGTTTTGTGAATCTAATCATCCATAAACAGTATACTTCCATTAATTCTGACTGAATTGTTTATTGATTTGTATTTTTTAATGGTTGACCTTTGTTTGTTGCTGTGATTTAAAACGTGGTTGACCTCTTAACATGAACTTTGTAATATGTCTAATTAAGAATCTTGAAAGTATATATTTTAAAACTTGAACTTTCTTTTCTCCCTAAGTAAGCAAATTGACAAAAAACATTTCAAACTTGTACCATTAGAAACAGTGACATAGTTAATTAACATTTTAACATAATTTGTGAAAATAATGCAAGGCAAGTGTTTTGTGAGGCTAATGATATATAAACAGTACTTCCATTAATTATGACTGAATTGTTTATTGATTTGTATTTTTGAATGGTTAACCTTTGTTTGTTGCTATAGTAATTGTTTTAAATCGCACATATAGTTTGGTCTCTGGAAAAGTGGTTCTCTATATTGTGTTTTTTTATATTTTTGCATTTGCTTTTAAATTTGTTTTGCATGGCTTTTATTTCTTTAATGAAAAGTTAAAGTACTTCATAGTAGACAATGTTTTTAGTAAAAATACGTCCATCTTCTAATAAATCACCTTGACTTTCATTCTTTTCAATGGAAACTTTAATAGCCTGTGGATTTTTGCACCGTGATAACGCAACGTACAATTGGCCATGTGCAAATACTGGTTCTTGTAAGAAAATACGCACAGATTTGAACGTTTGTCCTTGTGATTTATTAATGGTCATAGCAAATGCCATAATGATGGGAAATTGTCTTCTTTGAAGTATTAAAGGGAGACTACTTTCACTTGGTGCTAAATCTATTCTTGTTATGAAAACTCTCTCTCCTTTATGGGTACCAGTTAAAATTTCAGCATCTATAAAATGGTCCTTTAATTGTTGAACAATTAATCTTGTCCCATTGCATAGGCCTTTTTTGGGGTTCATATTTCGCAGTAACATGACAATTGCACCTATTTTTTAGCTTCAAAATATGTGGTGGCATTCCAGAAGGAGTTAGTGAGTTTATGAATTCAGTGGAAACGTTAGCCTGACTTTCATTGTCATCAGCAAGTACAGAATCAGCACTGTGATAATTTCTTTGTAGTGCATACATTTTTTTAAAGATTTCATTATTGAGGATTAATGCATCCTTCTTTTTACACGTTAGTATGACTTGGTTGGCAAGCTCTGAATATTTATGATTATTTATGCTACCTTCAAGTATAGCCGATATAATATCTTGGTGACAAATCATATGAGGTGGGATCTGCACAGTGTCGTCAGGTAAATGTGGTATTTTTTCTGTACTGCCTTCTCCAGTTTTAATAAGCCAATCATTGAAATCAGTTTGGCCTTCTGATCTCATGTTTTGTTGCAGTTGAAGATGGGTAAAATGTTTACATAGTGTGCTTGACTTTATACAGGTTTCGATAATGTCAGTTCGATTTCCATGTACAACGACAGGTAATGTTTGTCTTAAATCGCCACCTAACAAAATTACCTTTCAACCAAATGGAAAAGTATTATCCATGACTTCACAAAGCAAACGGTCAATACATTGGAGGGCATAGCATGACATCATTGTGGCCTCATCTATTATAATTAATTTACTTTTTTTCAATTTCTTTGGTTGTAATGATGTCATGCGAATATCTGACACAGAGGTTTCTAAAATAGGCACTGGCAGTTTAAAGCCACTATGTACAGTTCTTCCACCTTCTAACAAAAGTGCAGCAATTCCAGTAGTGGCAAACGGCAGTGCTATTTGACCTTGTGCTTGTACAGAACTCATTAATAAATTATATAGATACGCTTTTCCTGATCCGCCAGGTCCATCACGATAGAAATAACGCTCTGTGACCATGTCATCCTCTATTGCATTTTTAATGGCATTAAATGCTTGCAATTGTAACGTATTAAAAGTTGCAAGTCTTTCTTCTGTTCTTTCTACTTGTAGTTGAATGTCATAGTTTTCAAAGTTTATGTCATCTATAAAACCTGGATCAGGCAAATTAAAACTTGCACAACTTAATCCATGAGTTAAAAATATTTCTTGGATTTCCATTAACGCTTTTAAGTGTGCAATCGGTTCATTGTATAGTCGCATAAAGTCTTCAGCCATATTACTTTTAAATGTGTCCAAAAAAGCTAATGCTTTTGGAGCATTTGAGAAAATACAAATAAAAGAAAATTGTTCTCTCATCTGCCGTGGCATTTGACATTGTGCTGCTTCTTCTAAACATCTTTCCCATTCTGTATCATCAGATGGAAGGATTCATATACTATGGCCCTCATTCAATTGCAATTTGGCCAATTGAATAGGGGTCTAAATAAGCACATAACAAATTTTTTTTAAAGAAATTTTTAGTTAGTAAGCATCTATCCAAAAGCAAGGTTTTCACTAACTAAAAACTTATTTTAAAAAAATATGCTATATGCTTATTTAGAGCCCTATTCAATTGGCCAAATCGCAATTGAATGAGGCCCTATGTCATTAACAGTTCTTAAGTGTTCAAAACTTTGTGCTCCAGGAACATTTAAAAGTAATATTCGTAAGCAAAAACGTTCAACATCTCTTGGACTGACTGTGTAAATTCTTGGGATTATTTTATTTCATCTGCTTTTCCTAGGTCTCCATAATCCATTCACAAAAACATAGTGATATGGAATTTCAATATATAAGAATTGTGTTGCTTCTGAATCTGTCGAATTTAATTGAAACCATGCAGTTAGTGTAGTGTGACGAAGTTCACTTTGGGCCAATTCATTTCTTTCATTTCCAGCATGGAAATACACTAAATGTCTTTGTGGCGAATGTACTGCTAATATATATACTGCATGTGATCTATCATGCATTTCAAATTTTAAAAGCCGCCACATAGCTTCTGGCGCACTGACATAGCGAGCATCTACATGAGATGCAAGTTCATCATGTACTAACTCACTACTTTCAGGTTTGTCTGCACTTTTGACGACTACAGTAGCTGCATCATAGCCTTTGTAAATATATTTGTACACATATTTAATGGATTTGATGGAAGTGCAGGCTTCTACATTAATGTGGGCGTTATACTTCATGAGTAAATGTGGATTGTAGGGTACTACATATCTATTGTCAACTTTTTTTGCCACGAATAATGGCACTATCTCCTTCTCTTCTTTTATAAAGTGGATAGCCATCACAATTGGGCATAGGTTTTGTCTCTATAATCTTTTGGAAAATCTTTGGAACATTTTTTTATTTTCCATACATGGTGATTATGGATTAAGCTCACCACAGGGTCCATGAATCATGCGATGAGTAACAATCTCATATAGTCTACCATATAGTTCTGGATCTGCTAGTTCTGCAACAATGACTGCATCCACTTTGTCAGCAGTATCTAATTTATCTTTTTCTTGAAGTATTATGAGAAGATGTGCATGTGGAAGGCCTCTTTTTTTAAATTCAATGGTATATACATAAGCAAGACATTTGCCAAATAAGTGACTTATAGTGATGTCACGTATTAATTAATTTAATTTTATCTTAAAAACTCTGGCTACTAAATCTGGTCTATCGGAAGGAGATAGGCCAAGAAGTAAATTTTGTGTAATTTCTGGCCATTGGGGATTACATGTAAATGTAAGAAATAAATCGGGTTTGCCAAATTTGGTGACAATAGCCATAGCATCATTGTATCTTTCTCTCATATTTCGAGGAGATCCTTTAAAGGAAGATGGTAAAATGATGGCTTTGCCAGCTCTCATGTCTCTGCTTGTAGCCACCTCAGCAACATAGTCCATTAGTCCAGAATATTGTTCTACACGTAGTTTATCTTGTTGATATTTTATAAAGTTTAAACTATTGGCCTTAACTTGCAAATAGGAATCAATAATCCATTGTTGTGTTAGTTTTCCACCACATAAAATTGGATTAAATGTATTTTGAATGGCAATTTGAGCTACTTTAAATTCAAGCATAGAAACATAATTTCAGATTCTGGCTTTAGCATTTGGGTAACTGGGAAGTGTTAATTTTGGTTGCCAACCTGCTTCTCCGTGTGGGAAAAAAATGGGATATGTCATTGGATCTAAATTTGGACTTAAGATACTCATATTAATGAATGGTTGCTCCTCATTTCTGGGTTGTTCTCCTTCATCATTTTGAAACACCATTGCAACCTCATTTGATGTTGGCAAGTTGTAACAACGTTTATCAGTATGTCTGTCTCTTTTAAGCACCATATTGACCTTTGGCATTGGTAATTAATGTCTTTGTGCATGAAGTTGTTGTTCATTTTCTACTTCTGCCAATTTTTGATAAGCTTTAGTGTAGGGGTTATTCTCCATAATGTTATCAAGCTCTATAAAAACAGTGGGTAAGCATTTTTTATTTTCTTCCAGCTGCATAAGTTGGTCAACAGCTTCCATTGTATCTAGGACATATAGTTGAGCAAATTTTCTTTGCTGTCCTTCCTCTGGATGTAAATGGGAAGTACGATGATAAATTTGGCCTTGGACTTTAGAAACAGTAAGGACCATGTCCTGGTACATTAGCAGCTAATGTTGCCCCCATAGATGCAAAGGATATGGCACTATTGTAGGATCTTATGTTTGTCTTAAATTTTTTGTAGTTTGGAAAAGTAGGTTCAGTCATAATGTTTTGCAAATAGATTGGAAATTCTTTTCTTTCTGGAAGTTTGAACTTGCCTTTTTGACAGCAACTAATAAATTGGCCATCTCTGGGTCTCTCCTGTTTAAATTAATCAGCCTCACAAAACTGACATTGTGTATTCATGTCCCCACAATTATGAACCTCTACTGCTTGAGTAAAGGACAATTTGCAAAGCATATATCAGTCTCATTTTCAAAATCATCAGGTGAAATGTCATGTGATGTTTCAGGAACAGGTTCTAAATGCTTTGTTTTTTTGGTGGCTTTTTTTGGTATATCTTTTATTGGTTTAGGTAAAATGTCATGTAATGTTTCAGGAAGAGGTTCTAAATCCTTTGTTTTTTTTGTGACTTTTTTTGGTATCTCTTTTACTTTTTCAGGTAAAATGTCATCTGATGTTTGAGGAACAGGTTCTAAGTCCTTTGTTTGCTTAGTAGCTTTTTTTGGTGTATCTTTAATTTTTGCAGCTGATGCTTGCATTTCTTTTGCATTCTTTTTCTCGTCGAATTTCCTTCTGCTCCGGTGTCTGCCGGCTGTCTGATCTCTGTCGTCGTTCTCTAGCTTGCCGTCTTATCTTTTCTTGTTTGCTCTCGTAATCAGCCATGTTAATCTGTAAAAAAAAATAATGTATCATTAGTTTATTTTGAGATGTTAAGTTTGTTTTAAAAAAAAATTCTTATCAACAGTTTGTTTCTATGTGATTCTAGTTGATTGTAGCGGTACTTTCTTCGTATTGTTAAATAAGTGTTTTTTATTTTTTTGCTTTTACTTTCTGTCGTAGGTTGTAATTTTTGCCTTACATGCATAGCACACTCAAGGTAATTACACTATAGTTTCTTGTAGATATAGTAGGTGTATTTTTTTGGTTTGTTAATTATTATTTTTTTGTACTTTTGGCTAATAGCGATAGTAGAGTGCAGAAATTAGTCTTTGTTAATTTATCGTACAGGGGATTGTTATAGTATTTTTATATTTTCTTTAAAGGCTTATATGTTGGGGCTCTGAAAATGTTTCTATTGTTTTTTGGGTGTTAGAACTAATTGTAGTACTATTGTATTTTATGTGTGTGGTTACGTTTTATGTTTAATATTGTACATTAGGACTGGTAATTTAGAATGACAAATTTAATTCAGTGTGTGTTTTGAGACGTTTGTGGACTATGCTGGTTTTTTGGGGCTTATAGGGATAGTAGAGGGCAGAAATTAGTCTTTGTAATTTATCGTACAGGGGATTGTTATAATAGTATTTTTATATCTTATTTAAAGGCTTATATGTTGGGGCTCTGAAAATGTTTCTATTGACGTTTTTTGGGTGTTAGTACTATATGTAGTACTATTGTATTTTATGTGTGTGGTTAGGTTTTATGCTTAATATTGTACATTAGGACTGGTAATTTAGAATGACAAATTTTATTGAGTCTGTGTTTTGAGACTTTTGTGGACTATGCTGTTTTTTTTTTTCTGGCTACATTGAAGTTTGGATTTACTGTTAAACATTATTGTCCATAAAAGACAAATAAGAGGTAAATGAGAAATGTGCCAGTTATATTTTGGTAAAAGTTATAGTTAGTCGTTGTTATTCTTTTTTTTTTTCTGTTGACATAGATGCAGAGCAAACATGTTTATTTAGTTTTCTCTTTTCTTACTTGTTATACTGTACCTTGGTTGAAGTGTGATTTAAAGCAGAATCTTTGTTGGTCCTCTGTTGAAAGTCTTCGTCCGATGGTCTTCAAGCAGTGTCTGTTGTAAAAGAAAAATTAAAATGTTATTTCATTTGAATGTATTTGAAATGAATAGCATATTTCATTGTTTTGGTCTATTGTATCTGTTATGGTGAATTTTTCTGCTATGCTGTTTTTTTATGCAACCTTTTAAAAATACTTTAATTGTATTTGTATATTTCAGTTATCCTTTTTTTTATACTGTAATTATTAATGTTTTTCTTACTTTGGATATGATCGCAATGTTTTTAGCATTATCCTGTTTTGTGTCTACCACTTTTGGTATGCTAATTTAGGCTTCTTTGTAAGGCTTATAGGTTCTTAAACAGTAAAGAAGAAAATTAATTTACTTTGCTATGTGTTTGTGTGATTTTTGGTACAATCCTGTTTTGTGTCCACCATATGTTGCATACTTTATTTGATTAATTAGTCTTTTTTATGAGGATTAAATGTTGTTGTACATTGAAAATGAATGTTTTTCCTATTTTGGATATGATGGCAATGTTTTTAGCATTATCCTGTTTTGTGTCCACCACTTTTGGTATGCTTATTTAGGGTTATTTGTAAGGCTTATAGGTTCTTACACAGTAAATAAGAATATTATTTAACTTTTCTATGTGTTTGTGTGATTTTTGGTACAATCCTGTTTTGTGTCCACCATATGTTGCATACTTTATTTGCTTAATTAGTCTTTTTTATGAGGATTACATGTTGTTGTATATTGAAAATGAATGTTTTTCCTATTTTGGATATGATGGCAATGTTTTTAGCATTATCCTGTTTTGTGTCCACGATTTTTTGTATACATTTTTAGGCTTCTTTGTAAGTCTTATATGTTCTTAAACAGTAAAGAAGAATATTATTTAACTTTTCTATCTGTTTCTGTGATTTCTGCTACAATCCTGTTTTGTGTCCACCATATTTTGTCTACTTTTTTGTTCAATTAGTGTTGTTTATGCGTATTCAGTCATGTTGGACAGTACAAATCAATGTTAATTGCCTTTTCTATATCATGTTGTGCTATTTTTATCCTGTTTTGTGTTCACCACATTTTGGTTGCTGCATTTGGCTTGTGGGTGATGGTTTGTAGGTTATTTTACAGTAAAGAGGAGGAATACTTTTGTTTTTTGTATGTTGCTAATGTTTCAGATGCTATCCTGTTTTGTGGCCACCTCTTTTTTTTTTGGTTTCCGTGAAACTGTCTGTCTTCCTAAATTTGTATAGGTCTTTGTGAAGTTTGTTGTACTGTGTTTTGTTCCTTATTCAATTTATATGTATTTTTTTTATTTTACTTGAAATTGTTATATTGGCGGCCATTAAACATATATAGTGCCTTTATTTTTTCTACTTGTTATAATTTACCTTGATTGAAGTGTTGTTCTTGCCCGAATGACAGAGGGTCCCCTCCTGCCAATCTTATTCGGCCGGTCTTCTTGTAGTGTCTGTGTCTGAAAAAGAAAGTGAAATGGTTAATTGTATATTTCTTCTTTTTGATTTTGCAAAGCATGGTCTATAGTGTATTTTTCTATCTTACCTCTTCTTCTTTCTTTGTGTTCTTTAAAAGGAATTCTCGTTCACAGAGCACGGTGCAAATTCTTGAGTGACGCTGTTGATGCAGAGTCTGTTTGAATAGTAAAAAAAGGGCAAAGATTCAGCTTTAGGTTACATATGTATTAGTGTCATATTATTTTTTGCTATGAGTTGCAGTAAATTAATGTCATTTAAATATACTTGTTTAATTAATTTCAATTAACATTAGTTTGTTGTAGGGGCGATACACATAAATGTGCGTGTCACATGTCACTATACATGAATCACATTTTCATAGTTAAAGTGGTTTTTTTTTGTCCTGTCTTGATAATAAAATGTAATATATTATAGCTTACCTCTCAGTTGTAATTTGCACAGTGTAAAGTAGGAAATTAGGAAATAATTCTCTTCTCAAGTAACAGCAGCAGTTAACTATCCAGTCACTCCGTACATCACCTGAGTAGAAATGTAGAATTTTCTGGAAAGTAGGCAGTATTTATAAACTTTCAAGTGCCTCAGACCGTTAGAACGCAATACGCATGCGCTATTTGCGTTCCAGCTTACAATTTGCGTTTTATGCGTAGTAGTTTTCAAAATGGTGGTTAATATCAGTGTGGTACGTGCCACATAGTATGTGTTTCAGTTTTGCGAGTCACTGTAGTATTGTTACGTCTGTAGCCTTGTTTTCGTTTTGTTCGGCGGCCATTTTATCTCTTGCTTAGGTGATTTTCGGCAGTTTAAACTCGTTTTTTTGGACTTAAATGGACGTGTAAATTAACTTTTTGAGGTGCCAGATGCCTCCCCTTGCTGTAAGTTAGATTTTTATGTGTTCGTTGTGTTTATTTCTTGTGTTTCTGATGTTTTCATGCTCGCCGTTTTCGGCCAGTTTTGCGTGTTCGGAATGGGTCGTTTCGCAGCCGTATTTTTTTGCTAGGGACGCAGTTGTTTTTTTTTGAAGTCGTGCGTGTACGACGCAGTTGTTTTTTTTCTAACTTGTGCGTGTGTGTGTTAACCGGCTGTGAGGCGCCTTTGAGTTTTTTTTCTAAGTCGTGCGTGTGTGTGTTTTAACCGCGTGTGAGGCGCCTTTGAGTTTTTTTTCTAAGTCCTGCGTGTGTGTTAATTGCGTGTGAGGCGCCTTTGAGGCTACATCTCCGCAAATGCGGCCCCTCGCTTCGCAAGGGTACGCCTTTGCGGACAAACACAGCCGAAGTTGGATCCTCCACCACTGCAAATGCGGCCCCTCGCTTCGCGAGGGTCCACATTTGCGGACAAACACAGCCCCTCGCTTCGCGAGGGTCCACATTTGCGGACAAACACAGCCGACGTGGGATGCTCCACCACCGCAAATGCGGCCCCTCGCTTTACGAGGGCTGCGGGCTTGCTGCCCGATCCCGCAAGCATGAGCAACAGCTCGTATGCTCACAACTATATATGTGATTGTTGGGAAAAATTGAAAAGTGATGAATATACTGCTGGCACAATATTAAGGCAAGGCATCTTCATGTTGAAAGTCATTTCAATGGGAGCTGACATGTTTGCATTTTCTAAGTGTAGTAGAGAGGAATAGAATAGTATAATGAAAATCTATCCCTGGCTTATAGAAGCATATAGATATAGAGTGCTATTTCTTTCTGCTGTTAGCACAGTTACTAAGTGGAAAGCAATCCAAGCTCCTGTATTCTTATTTAAACATTCTGTATTGACTTGGCAATGTCAGACCTTTTTCCATTTGGCTTCTGTACAAATGTGTAGTTCAGCTACAGTACAAACTTTATTAAGTATCCATGCAGCCAATGCCTTCAACAATGTTTTGGCAAAGCGGCAAACAACAAGCACAAAATCTAAATTTACATCCCTTTGTCAACAGAAAAGAAATGTTCTGCTAAGCAAAGGAAAAACACAGCATTCTGTTTTTTTTAGTTTAACAAATCGAATATTTTCTGCTTGCAGAGAAATATAAAAAAATGTTTTTTGCAGTATACAGCAGTCAAATGTTGAACTAGACAGTACATAATAATTATACTAAGGACTGAAATATGTTATTCTCGTATATAACCTAACATACATGTTAAGAGCAAACATTATCATGCAGCAGATAACCATATTTTGTCAGTATAATGTATAGATACTATTTATGAATCAGAAACTAGGCTAAATTCAGACCGGGGCATGAGAGAACTGTTGCATAAAGCTTGCTTTAAAGGGATACATGGCGGAGTGCATTGTCTTGTTCTTTTTTAAATTCCCACTTGATACTGAATGGGTCAGAGTTTTATCAGTTTGTAGATAAATACATTGATAAGTTGGTGTTTTATTACCCTACTTTTGAGCATTCCTTTGAATATAAAATGAGCTAAGCTAACACATATGATTAGCTCACGGTCTCCCACATGCTTTTATTAAATGCATTGCATTTCATCTATTTCTTCACTGTTTAAGTCAGGTTTAGATTTTAAGCTGCCCTAGGCTTATTTAGATATGTACTGCCCTCACATTCCAGTTACTACTTACCATTTTTTTCTTGCTATATAAGTATCATAAGATCACCAGACATACATACACAAAATCATGAGTGTATGTGTTTTTATGTGTGTATGTGTATGTCAGAAAGTAATATCATACACTCCACTGCACGCTACCTTAGGCCTAAGCCATTGGGCATGGAATGCTTTTCTTATAAACTGTAAAGAGATTGAGTATAGCAGCAGGAGCAACCAGAAAGTTGCCTGTAAACACAAAAGTCAAGAGGAATTATGAAATATGCTATAAAACCCAAATATAATTGAAAGTTACAGATTGGAAATGCAGCTAAGCATGGGCAAGCTCTAATAATGAGAGATTTTTACTACCCTGAAATAAACTGGATAAATGAGACCAGCAGTTCAGCTAAGGGTAACAGGTTCGTGAGTACACTCAGGGATTATTATTTGGCCCAGGTTATAAAAGAGCCTAATAGAAATGAGGCTATCTTGGATTTAGTCATCACAAGTAATATTGATGAAGATGACTGACTCTGGAGTGGCAATACATCTATTTAGGACCATATTTAAATTACCATATCAATTCATAAAGCAGTGACCATGCTCCTACAGAGGAGACCGTGGGCCTCATTCAACTGAGAAATTGTAGCTTACAAGAGCCCATAATGTAACCTATTTTGCTATTTATTTGGCATCGTTTTGCGAGCCGCAAACGATCTACAGGTTACATGCTGGAAATCACTGTGGTTGTTACAACCGTAACTTACGCCACATCTAAGCCTTTGATCTTTCACGTCTGCAAGAGTTATGATCGCAAAAATTGCAAATCGCTCTTCAATTGCTACAATTCCCCAAGCCCGCAAATGTTTTCACACCCAGCACAAACAGCAAATGTAGAAGAAAATCCTACGGGTACCAGATAGGACCCGCAAAGGGGTTATAGACATGTCTGTAGCACTGTAAATGCAAATAACAAATCAATACTGCACTGTAAATGACGGGGAAAACGATAAAAGACATTAGTATTAATTGCACAACAGTCTCAAGCTCACAAATTGGCAATAAAAAAAAAATTATGTTTAATTTTGGGGTTAAATCGATCTCGGAAATCAATGAGTTAAAACATATCAGGCCACCCATATGGACTAGAACAGTATTGGCATTCATTTTTATTATTTTTCAGGTTTGCGAGTCCAATCGCATATGGGACCTCTAAATGCTAATTGATTGACATGTAACCTCCATCTTATACTGCCGTAATAATGACGGTCTATTTTTCTATTGGCTGTTTTCAAATGGGTTGCTACAGCCTTGTTTAATTGATCATGATCACGCTCTGAAATACTACATACGATTGCATGATTTACGGTTTCGGGTCGTAACTTGCGGGCTTGTTCACTTGAATCGCTCTGTAATTGTAGCAGAGTTCAAGCCTGCAGCAAGCCTGCAGACATACAGACTTTATATCATGAGTTGTGGCCTTGCAATTGAATGAGGCCTCCTGTGTGTACATGTTGTACATAGAGACTTGTTAAGTGGTCAAATCATCCAGTTCTAGTTAGAAATGTTTATAATGATCTGCATTACCTTTCGGATCTGTTTGCTGTCATTTTCATTAATTTAAAGGTAACCTGGATCATGTCCTAGTGACCACACTGTACAAGACACAATCCTGTTGGCAGAATTAGACCTAAAATTGGATTTACTTTCTAAAACACTTGTGTTACTTGGGTTTGACCAATGTACATCTCCACAATGCAATTTTTACAGAGATAACAAAACTGTGCATAAAGAATAAAGTTACAATAAATATAATCACATTTTTCTGATTTTGCTATCATGAGGAGTGTATTGTAGCCTCTATTTTTTATATGCATTCATAGATCAATCTCTGCTCTGGAAATGCTGAGCTTACATATATTTTTGAATGAGTGTGCCTTAACCCTATAGCCTATATGGATACCCTGAGATTCTTGCATCAAGTCTGCTATATAAAATTACACAAAAAACTGAAATTGGCAATAGGTTAAACACTGCATTTCTGTTTGCAAAACAATTTTAAAGGGCCATTGAAGGCATTTGATTTTGTTAAACAGTGTGTTTCTCCGTGTAGCAGAATATACAGCTCTGAATGTATAATATGTCTTTGAGGGCTTGTCCCTGTCAGTCAATGTGCAATATATCTGAGTCATAAGTATTGGTCAATGAGTCGTGCATGTATTTGCTGTGGTATTTCATGTTAATTTCCAATACATTTAACTTTCACTTTTATAATGTTTAAAACATAAAGGGATATTTGAAAACTGCATTCAAATTCCCCCAATCTGATGTACAATTTTAAATTAAATGAAATAAAGTTTACATGGTTTTAGCTGCCTTTTGGGTGTTTAGTGGATCTTCTGTTGAAAACAAATGTATAATTGTCATTGTTAGTCTTAGTCATTGTGCAAATAAAGTGTTACTAATAAAACTTACATTTCAAAAAGAAAAATATTCTCAAAAGTTTTTTAAAAATTAACTGATACACTGCTTAATTATCTGATAAAAATCTAGCAATTAATTTCCTTTTCTGGGAGAACAAAAATATTTCTTAAATGGAGATTAAACTCAGTGATGTCTCTTTGATGCATGGAATAGGCGGAGTTAACAAATATGTAATTAACATTGTGTATAACTCTAATCCCCTTTTGGATCGCTACCTTGTCATGGTGAAGGGGCTCAATAAAGCTGTGAGCTGTACTAAATATGGTCACCCAAAATGGGAAGGTCATAGGAGAGAGGTCTGACAACTCCAGTATCTTGTCATGAAAACCAAGGATAAGCATAACCAGAAATACAGAAAGATGTCTCTGGTGTGCACATCCATATGGTCACAGATAGTCAGACACAACTAAAGGACAGAACAAAAACAAATCACTCTAATAATAATTTTTAATAAGGGCTGATATATTAAAATAGGTGCTGCTGATGGATACTTATAATAGGTGTACAGTGCATCAGTCTTACCCAATAAATCCCAAAGAGTGTGGAGAGAAAGGTTTCTCACAATATTCAGTACCAGGAAATCTACTGTTTTATGTGCATAGGAATGTAGTGGTTCTTTAAAAGGTATCTTATATTGGTTTAGTTTATTTAACTTACAAGTAAATAATAATAGGGAGGATATAAATCATACATGTATTTAAAGGAAACAACATATTTATTAAAAAATAGCAATACAAAATTGGAATGGCATGAAAGGAGAGCAATAGGACCGAAAGTGATGTGATGGCCATAATCCTCTTGATTGCTGCAAACTCTCTAGATTATGGTTCTTCCTTATTACTGTTTTTTTTTTTTCATGTCTCTTTTCTAATGGTAATAACATTTATAAAAATACTAGCGACTTGCCCTTCAAAAAATGACGGCAATAAGATTGTAAGGCAGGTAATGTTGTTTGTGTTCAAAATTAATTTTGTTGGTGTTATAAGATCCTTCGGCTCTCATTGCGAGCCTCGCGCTGAGCGCCTTTGGCGCTCATCGCGTGGCTCGCAATGAGAGACTTAGGCGCTCATTGCGAGGCTCTTGGTTGTTTGTGTGCTATGAGCAGCGTTGGTATTTTTTTTGTATGGCAATGAATAATTAATAAAATAAGAAATTTATATACTTTACCTATTGTGAAGTAATATATGCAGGACGCATTGTGTTGAAGAGCTGGCAATCTGTTTTCATGTTGCTGCATCATCAGTGCTGTGGAGCTGCTGTGTAAGCATCATGAATGTGTGTAGTGTAATAGTGTGCGTTCGCGAGACCAAACCATTAGGGGAGCTGTGTACTTCCGGATTGTATAAGTTATTGTTGTAAAATGGCGCCTAATGTGTGGTATGCGGCTGTGGCTGATTTTGCGTCCTTGTTTTCGGATGTTGTCCGACTTTTTCGGAATATCCGTAGGTGTTTCGTGGTGTTTTGCGTGTTTAGGGTCCTTTAGCCTCGTTTTTGTTTTTTTCGGTAGCCATTTTTTCTCTTGCTTAGGGGATTTTCGGGTGTCTAAACTCTTTTATTTTAAGGTTAAAATTGAGGTGTAACTTCAGTTTTCGAGGTCCTGGGTGCCACCCCTTGCTGTAGGTAAGGTTTTTATGTAATTGTTGTGTGTATTTATTGTGTTTTTCATGTTTTCATGTGCGCTGGTTTCGGGCATTTTTTGCGACGTAGTAATGGGTCGTAACGCATCTCGTATTTTTGTTTCGTAAGTCCGTAAATTTTGCGAGGTCCGCAGTTGCTGGCAGCGTTAGCAACGGCCTGCTTGCTCACAACTATATATGATACTAGCGACTTGCCCGTCAAAAAATGACGGCAATGTGATGTATATGTTTGTCAAGTTGTTTAGTTATTAACATATATTTTTGACCCTTGTAAGTATTTTAATATGAACGTGTATTTTTGTAAAATGTTGATGTAATGGTTTTTTAAAATGTAATTAGTATCTGAAGAATTGTTAACTTTAATATACATTGAATGAATAGGAAAGCAAAAAGTAAAAACCCTTCTTTAAACGTTGCGAATTTTAACATGAAGTTTAAACTATATGTAAGCAATAACCATCAAAGTATAAATTTGTAAACTTGAACTTTATTTTTTATGTAAGTTTAGAAGTTAACAAAACATTTGTATAATTTTGAACATTATAAACAGGAACATAGTGAATACATTTTGTAACCTAATTTTTTATTAAAAGTATTAACATTTGAATGTAAAAACAATTGACATTTAAATTAATCAGTATTAAAATTCAATTTCTATCACAATAATTGTTAACTTGAATATACATTGAATGTAGAGGAAGGCATACAGTAAAACTCTTCTTAAAACGTACGTAATTAAAGTAATTTATTACTGAGCACATAAACTGGCGATAAACATTAATGTAGGTAGTAATCTTAAGAAGACAGACAATATTTACATTGTGACTTAAAAGGTGCTTGACCTGTTAACATCCACTTTGTAATCTGTTGAATGAAATAACTTGAAAATATATTTTTTAAACTTGTAACATTAGAAACATTAACATAGTGACTTAACATTTTAACATAATTTTTACTAACAATGCAAGGCAAGTATTTTGTGAGGCAAATCATTCATAAACATGACTTCCATTAATTATGACTGAATTAAACAACCAATTGTTATGTATTTTGCAATGCTTTAAAAAAATGTTGGCATCGTTAATTTGTATCCTTCAAAGTTATAGTACTTCATAGTAGACAATGTTTTTAGTAAAAATACGTCCATCTTCTAATAAATCACCTTGACTTTCATTGTTTTCAATGTAAACTTTAATAGCCTGTGGATTTTTGCACCGTGACAACGCAACGTACAATTGACCATGTGCAAAAACTGGTTTTTCCAAGAAAATACCCACAGATTTGAAAGTTTGACATTGTGATTTATTAATGGTCATGGCAAATGCCATAATAATGGGAAATTGTCTTCTTTGAAGTATAAAAGGGAGACTACTTTCACTTGGTGCTAAATCTATTCTTGGTATGAAAACTCTCTCTCCTTTATGGGTCCCAGTTAAAATTTCAGCATCTATAAAATGGTCCTTTAATTGTTGAACAATTAATCTTGTGCCATTGCATAGGCCTTTTTTGGGGTTCATATTTCGCAGTAACATGATAATTGCACCTTTCTTTAGCTGCAAAATATGTGGTGGCATTCCAGAAGGAGTTAAAGAGTTTATGAATTCAGTCGAAAAGTTAGCCTGACTTTCATTGTCATCAGCAAGTACAGAATCAGCACTGTGATAATTTCTTTGTGGTGCATAAATTTTTTTTAAGATTTCATTATTGAGGATTAATGCATCTTTATTTTTACACGTCAGTATGACTTGGTTGGCAAGCTCGGAATATT
Organism: Discoglossus pictus; assembly: GCA_027410445.1. Lineage (NCBI taxonomy): Eukaryota > Metazoa > Chordata > Amphibia > Anura > Alytidae > Discoglossus > Discoglossus pictus. The sequence goes on from CM050169.1 coordinate 71,286,379, forward strand.
CTTCGTTATTTATGCTCCCTTCAAATATAGCCGATATAATATCTTGTTGACAAATCATATGAGGTGGGATCTCTACAGTGTCATCAGGTAAATGTAGTATTTTTTCTGTTCTGCCTTCTCCAATTTTAATAAGCCAATCATTGAAATCAGTTTGGCCTTCTGATCTCATATTTTGTTGCAGTTGAAGATGGGTAAAATGTTTCCATACTATACTTGACTTTATACATGTTTCGATAATGTCAGTTCGATTTCCATGTACAACGACAGGTAATGTTTGTCTGAAATCGCCACCCAACAACATTACCTTTCCACCAAATGGAAAAGTATTCTCCATGACTTCACGAAGCAAACAGTCAATACATTGGAGGGCATAGCATGACATCATTGTGGCCTCATCTATTATAATTAATTTACATTTCTTCAATTTCTTTGCTTGTAAGGATGTCATGCGAATATCTGACACAGAATTTTCTAAAATAGGCACTGGCAGTTTAAATCCACTATGAACAGTTCTTCCACCTTCTAATAAAAGTGCAGCAATTCCAGTAGTGGCAAACGCCATTGCTATTTTTCCTTGTGCTCGTACTGAACTCATTAATAAATTGTACAAATATGTTTTTCCTGATCCGCCAGGTCCATCAAGATAGAAATAACGCTCTGTCACCATGTCATCATCTATAGCATTTTTAATGGCATGAAATGCTTGCAATTGTAGTGTATTTAAAGTTGCAAGTCTTTCTTCTGTTCTTTCTGCTTGTAGTTGAATGTCATAGTCTTCAAAGTTAATGTCATCTATAAGACCTGGATCAGGCAAATTAAAACTTGCACAACTTAATCCATGAGTTAAAAAGACTTCTTGGATTTCCATTAACGCTTTTAAGTGTGCAATGGGTTCATTGTATCGTCGCATAAAGTCTTCAGCCATATTACTTTTAAAAGTCTCCCACAAAGCTAATGCATTTGGAGCATTTGAGAAGATACAAATAAAAGCAAATTGTTCTCTCATCTGTCGTGGCATTTGACATTGTGCTGCTTCTTCTAAACATCTTTCCCACTCTGTATCATCAGCGAGTAAGTTTCTATGTCTTGCAGCTAAATGGAAGGATTCATATACAATGTCATTAACAGTTCTTAATTGTTCAAAACTTTGTGCTCCTGGAACATTTAAAAGTAATATCCGTAAGCAAAAACGTTCAACATCTCTTGGACTGACTGTGTAAATTCGTGGAATTATTTTATTGCCTCTGGTTTTTCTTGGTCTCCATAATCCATTCACAAAAACATAGTGATATGGAATTTCAATATATAAGTATTGTGTTGCTTCAGCATCAGTGGAATTTAATGCAAACCATGCAGTTAGTGTAGTGTGACGATCTTCACTTTGGGCCAATGCATTCATTTCATTTCCAGCATGAAAATAGACTAAATGTCGTTGTGGCAAATGTACTGCTAACCTATATACTGCATGTGATCTATCATGCATTTCAAATTTTAAAAGCCGCCACATAGCTTCTGGCGCACTGACATAGCGAGCATCTACATGAGATGCAAGTTCATCATGTACTAACTCACTACTTTCAGGGTTGTCTGCACTTTTGACGACTACAGTAGCTGCATCGTAACCTTTGTAAATATATTTGTAGACATATTTAATGGATTTGATGGAAGTGCAGGCTTCTACGTTGATGTGGGCGTTGTACTTCATGAGTAAATGTGGATTGTAGGGTACTACATATCTATTGTCCACTTTTTTTCCACGAATAATGGCACTATCTCCTTCTCTTCTTTTATAAAGTGGATATCCATCACAATTGGCATAGGTTTTGTCTCTATAATCTTTTGGAAATTCTTTGGAACATTTATTATTTTCCATACATGGTGATTGTGGATTAAGGTCACCACAGGGTCCATGAATCATGCGATGAGTAACAATCTCATATAGTCTACCATATAGTTCTGGATCTGGTAGTTCAGCAACAATGACTGCATCCACTTTGTCTGAAGTATCTAATTTATCTTTTTCTTGAAGTATTATTAGAAGATGTGCATGTGGAAGGCCTCTTTTTTGAAATTCAATGGTATATACATAAGCAAGACATTTGCCAAATAACTGATTTATAGTGAAGTCACGTATTAATTCATTTAATTTAATCTTAAAAACTCTGGCTACTAAATCTGGTCGATCTGAAGCAGTTTGTCCAAGAAGTAGATTTAGTGTAATTTCTGGCCATTGTGGATTACATGTAAATGTCACAAATAGATCGGGTTTGCCAAATTTTGTCACAATAGCCATAGCATCATTGTATCTTTCTCTCATATTCCGAGGAGATCCTTGAAAGGAAGATGGTAAAATGATGGCTTTGCCAGCTGTCATGTCTCTGCTTGTAGCCACGTCAGCAACATAGTCCATGAGTCCAGAATATTGTTCTACACGGAGTTTATCTTGTTGATATTTGATAAAGTTTAAATTATTTGCCTCAACTTGCAAATATGAATCAATAATCCATTGTTGTGTTAGTTTCCCACCACATAAAATTGGATTAAATACATTGCGAATGGCAATTTGAGCTACTTTAAATTCAAGCATAGAAACATTATTTCGGATTCTGGCTTTAGCATTTGGGTAACTGGGAAGAGTTAATTTTGGTTGCCAACCTGCTTCTCCGTGTGGGAAAAAGATGGGATATGTCATTGGATCTAAATTTGGACTTAAGATACTCATATTAATAAACGGTTGGTCCTCATTTCTAGGATATATTCGAATGTCTCTTTGAAATGGTGGTTCTCCTTCATCATTCTGAAACACCATTGCAACCTCATTTGTTGTTGGCAAGTTATAACGACGTTTATCAGTATGTCTGTCTCTTTTAAGCACCATATTAACCTTCGGCATTGGTAATTGATGTGTTTGTGAATGAAGTAGTTGTTCATTTTCTACTTCTGCCAATTTTTTATAAGCTTTACTGTAGGGATTGTTGTCCATAATGTTATTTAGCTCTATGAAAACAGTGGGTAAGCATTTTTTATTTTCTTCCATCTGCATACGTTGGTCAACAGCTTCCATTGTATCTAGAACATATAGTTGAGCGAATTTTCTTTTATTTCCTTCCTCTGGATGTAAATGGGAAGTGCGATGATAAATTTGTCCTTGGACTTTAAAACAGTAAGGACCATGTCCTGGTACATTAGCAGCTAATGTTGCCCCCATGGATGCAAAGGATATGGCACTATTGTAGGATCTTATGTTTGTCTTAAAATTTTTGTAGTATGGAAAAGTAGGTTCAGTCATAATATTTTGTAAATAAATTGGAAATTCTTTCCTTTCTGGAAGTTTGAACTTGCCTTTTTGACAACAACTAATAAATTGTCCATCTCTGGGTCTCTCCTGTTTAAAATAATAAGCCTCACAAAACTGACATTGAGTAGTCATGTCCCCACAACTATGAACCTCTACTGCTAAAGACTTGAGTAGAGGACAATTTGCAAAGCATATAGGATTTTGACTTTCATATTCATCAGTTGCAGTTTGGCCAATTGAATCGGGGTGTAAATAAGCACATCACATATATTTTTTCAAGAAGTTTTAACTTATTAAGCATCTATCCAAAAGCACGGTTTTCACAAACTAAAAACTTCTTGAAAAAATATATATTATGTGCTTATTTAGAGCCGTATTCAATTTGCAAAATCGAAATTGAATGAGGGCCAAAGAATATAAATTTAGTTTGCTATGTGTTTCTTACAATCCTGTTTTGTGTGTACCAGTTTGTGTGTACCATATGTTGCATACTTTGGCCCTCATTCAATTGCAGTTTGGCCAATTCAATAGGGTTGTAAATGTGCTTATTTGGAGCCCTATTGAATTGTCCAAAATATCAATTGAATGAGGGCCTTTGTTTGCTGGATTTGTTATATTGTGAGGGCCTCATTGAATTTGGTTTTTCAATAGGGCTCTATATAAGCACAGAGAATATTTTTGAACAGAAGTTTTTAGTTAAATTGAGCCAAATGTGCTTATATAGAGCCCTATTGAAATGGGCAAATCACATTTGAATGAGGCCCTCGGCCATTAAACATATTTAGGTCCTGAATCAATTGCGTTTTGACCAATTCAATAGGGCTCTATATAAGCACATAAAATATTTTTTGACAGAAGTTTTGAGTTAGTGAAGACCTTGATTGTGGTTAGAAGTTCAGTAACTAAAAATGTCTGTCTAAAAAATCTATTATGTGCTTATATAAAGCCCTATTCAATTAGCCAACTCACAATTGAATAAGGCTCATGGTTCGGTTCTTTTTTATACTTAATACTGTACCTTGATTGAAGTGTGGAATGACAGAGGGTCCCCTCCTGCCAATCTTAATCCGACGGTCTTCTTGTAGTGTCTGTTTGAAAAATAAAGTGAAATAGTGAATTATAGAATTTTTTATTTGTATTTAACAAACCATGGCCTTTTCAGCATTTAAAGTATTTTTGTATCTTACCTCTTCTTCTTTGTTGGTGTTCTTTAAAAGGGATTGTGCTTCACAGTGCACGGTGCAAATTGTTGAGAGACGCTGTTGATGCAGAGTCTGTTTGAATATTAAAAAAAGTAGAAAGATTGAGTTTTAGGTGATCTATTAAATTGCAGTAAATTAATTTCATTGAAATATACTTCTGTAATTAATTTGAATTAACATTTTTTTTTGGTGCGGTCTACTCACATATGTCACATACATGAAGCACATTTCCATAGTTGAAAGTAATTTTGTTGTGTGCGTGTGACATATCACTATACATGAATCATATTTTAATTGTTAAATTAACCTTATTTTTATTTTTGGCCAACATACATAAATGTGTGTGTGACATGTGACTATAGATGATACACATATATGTGCGTGTCACATATCAGTATACATGACTCATATTTTAATAGTATTTTAATAGTCCCAACTTATTTTTTTCTAATGTAATTTAAATGTAGTTGTTTAATTAGTTTGTTGCAGGGGCAATACACATAAATGTGCATGTGACATGTCACTATACATTATACGCATAAATGTGCGTGTCACTTGTCAGTATACATTATACACATATATGTGCGTGTCACATGTCAGTATACATTATACACATAAATGTGCATGTGACATGTCACTATACATTATACGCATAAATGTGCGTGTCACTTGTCAGTATACATTATACGCATATATGTGCGTGTCACATGTCAGTATACATTATACACATAAATGTGCGTGTCACATGTCACTATACATTATACGCATAAATGTGCGTGTCACTTGTCAGTATACATTATACACATATATGTGCGTGTCACATGTCAGTATACATTATACACATAAATGTGCATGTGACATGTCACTATACATTATACGCATAAATGTGCGTGTCACTTGTCAGTATACATTATACGCATATATGTGCGTGTCACATGTCAGTATACATTATACACATAAATGTGCGTGTCACATGTCACTATACATTATACGCATAAATGTGCGTGTCACTTGTCAGTATACATTATACGCATATATGTGCGTGTCACATGTCAGTATACATTATACGCATATATGTGCGTGTCACTTGTCAGTATACATTATACGCATATATGTGCGTGTCACTTGTCAGTATACATAAACCTCTTTGTCTTCTTTAATTTTTTTTTTTTATGTCCTGTCTTGAAAATAAGTAATATATTATAGCTTACCTCTCAGTTGTAATTTGCACAATGTAAAGTAGGAAATTAGGAAAGAATTATCTTCTCAAGTTTTAGCACCAGTTATCTCAGAAGTCACTCTGTTCATCACCTGAGGAGAAATGTATTTTTCTCTGTCAAATAGACAGTATTTATAAACTTGTAGAACATTCTGGAAAGTTAGACCGTTAGAACGCAATACGCATGCGCTATTTGCGTTCCAGCTTACAATTTGCGTTCCATCCGCCATTTTGTGCGTAGTAGTGGTTAAAATGGTGTTTAATATGAGTGTGATCCGTTCTGCATAGTATGTGTTTCATTATTGCGAGTAAGTGTAGTGTAGTTACGTCTGGAGCCTCGTTTTCGTTTTGTTCGGCGGCCATTTTTTCTCTCGCTTAGCCGATTTTCGGTCGTTTAAACTCTTTGTTTTGACTTAAATGGACGTGTAAATGAACTTTTGGAGGTGCCGGATGCCCCCCCGTGCTGTAAGTAAGCTTTTTATGTGTTTGTTGTGTTTATTTCTTGTGTTTGTGATGTTTTGATGCGCGGCGGTTGGAATGGGTCTTTCGCGGCCGTATTTTTTTCCGATGCGGCCGTATTTTGTTGCGATGTTGCCGTTTTTTTTTGCGATATACGCAGTTAGCTTTTACGTGTACGACGCAGTGTATTTGTTTCTAAGTCGTGCGTATGTGTGTTAAGAGCGTGTGAAGGGCCTTTTTTACTGTTTTTTTGTTAAGTCTTGCATCTGTGTGTCTGGGTGTAAGCGGGTGTGAGGCGACTTTGAGTTTTTTTTTGTTATGAAGTTGTGTGTGTGTGTATGTGTGTTAACACAGCCGATGTTGGGATGCTCCCACCACCGCAAATGCGGACCCTCGCTTCGCGAGGATCCGCATTTTCGGGGACGTTGTTGGGTTTTTGTTGGCTGGGCGGTTGGGTTTATTCTGTTAAAAAAGTCGTGTGTGTGTATGTGTGTGTTAACACAGCCGACGTTGAGCCTCCACAACCGCAAATGCGGGCCCTCGCTTCGCGAGGACCCGCATTTGCGGCGAACTGCGTCCCTCGCTTCGCGAGGGACGCAGTTCTTGCGGGCTCGCTACGCGAGCCCGCAAGCGTGAGCAACGACTCGTACGCTCACAACTATATATGTGATACTGGCTAAAAATACTGTATATACTAAGCATCATGATTAGGTGAAACCCCACCAGTTACTAATTTGATTTGAAGTGCTAGATTCGACAAAAATTAAAAGATGGGGAAGATCAAGCAGCCAGGTACAGAGAAAGATTAGACCAGGCAAAATGGTTGGCAAACCAGAACTCAGGACATAATCTAGGACTTTGGTTAACCACTGTTGCAGGTCAAACAGCGGTATTGAGTGATGTAGACTTGGCAAACCAAATCCTAGGGATAAGTCCAAGATTTCACTCTAGGACTAGGGTAACTACTACACTGGAATTCATATGAATATAAAATATTAAAACTAGAACAAGAACTCGCAGCAATACAAATAGCACCAATAAAGTGGATATTATAGACACTGAGAAATAATATACTGTAGTATAGTAAGCTGGGCATCCAAACATCATGAGTGGTGTATGACAATACAGCTAGTCATACAGCTGGACAAGTGACCACAGGCACCCTGAAACACAACAGTGCAAATAGCCAGATCTCAGTACAGGTGCCATAGCAATGCCGATAGCCAGCAGCAGGACTTATGAAAAGCTATGTAGATATCTTGGCAACAGGATAGGTGTCAGGATAGCCAGGAACAGAGCAAGGGAAAATTAGGAGTTCTACAGAAGTCCAAAATAAATAGCCAATAGGAAGGGAACAAGGGAGTAGCTGGTTTATAAACCCCAGGTGACAATTACCGTAAGTCAAATTAGCAAACCAGCTGGAAACCTTAAATGATATAGAGCAGGTGCTCACCTACAGGATCAGGAAGACTCTTAGATGGAAGGTAGCATGAAGAGGGCTCGGGCTATGCAAAGAGGTTCACACAGGCATTTGAGAGCTACATTGTCATACGCATAATGGTCTTACTGTACCCTTTTAACAAAGCTACTTAAAATACTGACTTTTGTGAAGAATTCATCTGAATTTTAATTACATGCAAAATAAATATATACAGACTTGCCCCCTTTTAATGGACAGTTTGTATTTTTAAATGGTGATTTTATGGTTCAGGTTATGAAAATATATTCATAAGCACTCTGCCATTTTAGGAAAATCATTTCCAATAACATGTTTATTTCAGCTAAGTGATGAGAATGAATGGGAAATTTTATTTCTGCATGTAATTGAACTCCAGAAGAAACTGTAATTAGACATACCCTTTTAAATATGATGGTTAATTTAATAGTCTAATTACAGCAGAAGCTATATCTGTAACAGGGTGAGGTCATGAATTTCTGATAGAATGTGTTACTCTTTATATATGGCAAGAGCTGTAAGTTTTAATTAAATAATATTCAAAGGGCAAATTACATTTAAAGAGCCGGATATGTGAACAGCTGATAATATTTGTTGCATTATTTAACTGTTTGCTGCATAATGCTGTCCCCTTAAATTAGTCAGGAAGAATCGAGCAATATTAAATAGGACATTTACAGCCTTATTAAATTGTGATTCTGTAAATTGAAAAGGGCTCTATTTAAGCACAGAGCATATTTTTTTACAGAGGTTTTTAGTTAGTGAACTTCTATCCAAAAGCAAGGTCTTCACTAACTAAAAACTTCTGTAAAAAAATATGCTATGTGCTTAAATAGAGCCCTTTTTAATTGTCCAAATCACAATTAAATAAGGCTGTTTGTTAGTAGCAGACATGTTTTTATTTTAATGGTAATTGCAATCATGTTATATAAGACAAACACATTTAATAGAATGTCTGCTTGAAATGGAAGAATATGCTAGTTTGGGTCACAACATTAAGCAGTGTGGCATATCTGATGGAGATTTTGAATGCTTAAAAATAAAGAAAAAATGGCTAGTTTCCCATTACTTAAAGTATGAATGTCTTTCGCAGTTAGCCAAACAATTATAATTTACAACCATACACTGTACAGAAAAGTGGGTCAGCTGCACAGAAGGATTCTACACCCTACCACTTAAGTTTTCTTCTTAAGATGAAATTCCTTAATCTTTCTCAGCCCCCCCAAATGCCATATGAGGACAATTCCTGCTATTAATATCTTGTTATATACCTTTCCTCTTTTTCCTCTCCAGTTCTTTTCTCCAAGATTCAAGGAGAAATAGATCCCATGATTGTGTTGGTTTTGGAATATGTATGTGTTTTAGAGCAATGGTTCTCAAACCTCTCCTTAGGACCCACCAGACAGGCTATGATTTTGGTTTAACGCGGTTTGAATACATATGAGGCAAGAAGAGTCTGTTAAACACTAATTGCTTCTCCTGAGTTTACACAGTGTTAAACTAAAACCATGCCCTGTCTGGTGGGTGCTGATGGGTGATGAGAAGAGGTGTGACAACTGCTGTTCTAGAGCAATAGGGAACTTATTAAATATATATTTCTCTAATAGTTAGATGCCTTTCATAAACTGTCATTGTTATCACAGTGCCTGCGTAAGTGTTCTCCCCCATTTTGGATTCTTTACAATTTGTTACAACCAGGAATTGCAATTTATGTAAATATGGAGTACAATTTTGGGCACCACTTCATAAAAATGACATTTTAGAGCTGGAAAAGGTACAGAGGAGGGCAACAAAACTAATAAGGGGAATGGAGGGGCTAAGTCATGAAGAAAGACTAACCAAATTAAACATATTTTCTCTAGAAAAAAGGCATCTAAGAGGAGATATGATTACCTTATATAAATACATCCAGGGTCAGTATAAAGATTTGTCAGGGGAGCTTTTTGTGCCAAGACGTTTTCAACTGACAAGAGGACATCCCTTGAGGTTAGAAGTAAAAAGATTCCACCTTAAAGAAAGAAAAGGGTTCTCCACAGTAATGGTGGTTAATCTGTGGAATTCTCTACCAGAGGAGGTGGTGACAGCGGATTTGATAGATAACTTTAAAAGGGGAATGGATTTATTTCAAATTAAAAAGGGAATTCAGGGTTATCATGGATTATTAGAGAGACAGTATTGATCCAGGGAGAAATCCGATCGCCAGTATCTGGGGTCAGGAAGGAATTATTTTTTTTCCCCTTTAGACAGAATATACAATTTGTGTATTTTTTTAATAATTATTTTATTTGTATATCACCAATGATGTGCACAACATGTTACAGAGACAAGGTTCAATGTAATTACATGACAAAGGCAGAAATCATCATTGTCAGCCCTGACAATAAATTACGAGTTACTCCCTGACACTCTGACTCCCAAAACATATGCTAATAAAGTTTCCCCACACCTGCAAACCATAGTACTCCCCTAACTCCCAAAGACTGATGAAATAATTATGGATACCAAAGAACACTCATAAAGACATTTCTGTGTGCCGCAGCAGCCCTTAGGTAGACACTACGCTGTCTCTGCCCAACTACCCTGGGCCCTAAACCCCTATCCTTGCACCTACAATGAATCCTCATTCTGCAGGGAGTACTTATGAACCCCTCGTAAGCCAGGGAGTCCCAAATAGACCCCATATTATCTAGGGAGTCCCCATCGGGGACATTAACCCCCACCCCCAGTGCAAGTCCTTAAAGGACCTGTACAACAAATTAACTTTTGCCGATGGTCTTTAAATGACCCGTGGCATATAAATGGTTAATCCCACCACAGGGGGTACCATAAGTACCCCCTGTGGCACCTAAAATCAAACCACCATGCTGCAGGGTCCCTATCAGTACCCCTGAAGAGGCCCCAAAATTAACCTGATCAGGACCACCACGCAATGTCTAAATTCAAATGTACCACTCGCGGTTCCTTAAACTAATCAGATTTCAGACAATCAGAATGGGATAAACCCTGTAAACCATTCTGATTGGCAGAAATCTGATTGACAACTATTTCAGACAATCAGAATGCTCCAATGCATTTTTTATGCAGGAGCAGAAACCGCGATTTGGGGCGGGAAGATTCTCCTGGCAGGAGCCCTGTTAGTTTTAAGTATTTTTTATTTATTAACCCTTTCTTTTTTCACAGGTTGTATTTCTTTTTTATTTTCATAGTGTATTTTTTTTATTTTTGGTGTACTCTATTTTTTATTTCCTTTAAGTGTTTTTTAATTTTTTGTAATGTAGGTTTTTTATTTTTTGTAACTAGGGGGTAATTGTATTTGATTAGCTAAGTAGTTAGTTAGGGGGTGGTTTAATTAGGGGTTAATTTGTGACATGGCAGTGGTTAATTTGTGACACATGTCCTTTAAGGCTTCGAGCTGCAGGTGGGGTTAAGGTTAGATGTCCGGGGAGCCCAATTTGATGTTCCTGGCTTATAGGGCAATTTAATAGGTTTCAGGGAGTCCCGATTGGGAGTCCCTGGCTTATGATGTGTTAATAGGTGGCAGGGGCTCCCGATCGGGTCCACCTGCAGCATGGGGGTTCATTATAGGTGCAAGGGGGGTCCTTTAAGGATGTGGGTTTACGGGCCAGGGTAGTTGGGCAGTTACAGTGTACTGTCTCTTTAAGGGCTGTTGTGGCACACAGCAAAGGTTTTTAAAGCCATTATGAGTGCTCTTTGATACCCGTAATTATTTCTTCAGTCTTTGGGAGTTAGCAGTTGAGGGTAAACTTTTTATTAGCATAGGGTTTGGGTGTCAGAGTAACTTGCAATTGTTTGTCAGTGCAAAACTCAATGGTGATGTCTTTCTTTCTTTGTTGTGAAGTTCACTTGGAGCAGTTATCAGCAGATATTTGCTGTCAATCTTTTAGGTGAGGGGGATTAAAATAGCTAGGTAGGGTTTACTAATTGGTTAGGGCACAAGTAAGTGCTTTTTCTGAGATTTACATGAGGCCCTTTCATCTGTTCATTCTTAGATTGAGCACCTCTGTTTTTGCCAGTATTGGTATTGCATATACTGTAAGACACCCTCATGTTAGTAATCATGTGGAAAAATAGAGTGAAACATATGCATCATCTTAACTGAATGTGTATTGTTTGGTCTTATAGTCTAGCTTCATATATCTTCCATATCCTGTCTGACTGGGTTGGTTTAATGAATCAATGATTGGAGTTAAGAAATAATATAACTTGGTGAAAAAAAACTTCTGATTTAAAAAATAAGGTGAAACTGGCTCCTTATACAGGGAGCAATGGGAATAAAAACATATCCATATATTTTTGGAAATGAATGTTTTCATTACAAAAGGTATAAAAAGATATTGTTAATGTTGTTAGAGAAACTTCTTTGTAACAGAGATTTTAGTGTTCAGTAAATAAGGAAATGTCAAGATTTTATGAAGTGTTTGCATTAAATTACTTTGTTGCTTTTCCATAAAAAAATAATCCACTACTGCAAAAGAATGAAAATACATTTTATTTTTGTCTTTAGCATTTTCTTGGCCTAGATTTGAATCAGCTGACAGGTTGTCTGATAAAGGATTAGTTGCAAAATTATAGACTGGTAGAAAACGCAGAGTGATGCAAACCTGATTGAATTTTCTCTGTACACCTTGAAGAATTTAATATATGCAGAATTAGGAGGAACCAGTGTTAATAAATTAAAAGAATAGTTCTTGTAAATTTACATAGTTGAATGTTCCTGTTCAATTAGATTGATTGCCTAAGTGTTCTGCTTTGGACATAAAAAGTAATGCTCTACAAAATGTTACTCTAAGGATATTGCTTTAACATCTAAGAACTTAGAACAAAGGATTCCTCTACAATGTCAGTTCTATTATGAAATGGTATATACAAGCTTCTGTTCTTAAAAGATAAACCATTTGATTCACAGAGTGTATTATGGTGTGATTTTAGAAGTCTATATGTGTATCATTGTATTTCCAAGTACTGTAAATGTAAAGTCCAGTAAGTGTTTATCTGAGACATTCTGATCATATTTACCAGTGTGTATAATGTACAAAATCCCAAATAAAGCCATTTGTAAAAAAAAAAAAAAAAAAAAATTTATCTTTATCTATCTGAACAGCCAATTATTTCTGCACATTCTCCTGCACATTACTCACACTGTGTAAATGTTATATGCACAGCATGCATTTGTGAAAATAGATCTTACTTACTGATATATTAAAGTATCACATTATTGTAAATTTATTCTTTTGAAGAACGGCATTTGGAAATAGAGCATTTTTTTGTGTCCTTTCCTGGGGCCTCATTCTATTATCGGCCGCAGCCGTTGCGGGGCCGCAAGGAGCGGCCGCAAGCTATTCTGCTATTCTATTCCCTTACGGCCGGGGATTCCGGCAGGCTTGCGGCCGGTGCCTTGCTATCTCTTGCGGCCGCTCGCGCCGGAGGAAAGCCTTTGATCTTAAACGGCCGCAAGAGATTTGCAATTCAATTGCTCCGGGAAACCTCTCTGCAAGGCTAAAAGCGAGCCGCAGTTACTTGCAGGAAAAAGGTCTCGCTAGCACCAATTAAGCACATAAAATAGCTCAACTAAAGCCATCCTGCACTCTGAGAAGACTATAAAGGGATTTTAGGTGTTAGAAAAAATAGCACATAATTATCCTGTACTCAAATCCGTAAAATATTTAATTTTTAATATCCGTAAAATATCCATGTAAAAAGTCCAGAGTGCTTGCAGCACCTCAGACACACCCACGCCGCAGCCGGAAAATAAACAGTTAATTTGAACTCGGGTTTGGGCAGATGTGCAAGCTTGAGAGTGGGTTCCTTTTAATCCTCATGTCCCCCAATATGATCCCTAGCATTTATAGAGCTGTACAGTGCAGGCTTGAATTTATTTTTCAGTTTTTATATTTCACAGCTTACGGCCGGTTCCAAGATATGCGGCCGGCCGTAAAAGGAGATCCTTGCGGGGCCGTATAATAGAATCGCGAGTTTACTGAACCCTCGCAAGGAATCGCAGCCTTACGGCCGATTTACGGCCGATAATAGAATGAGGCCCCTGGTCAATAAGATGAGGACAATGGCTTTAATCAAGACAGAAGAGGACCAAAACCACTTCAATCAGTATGGATTCATTTGGGGTAGGTAAGTACTATTCATTTTATTTATTTTATAGGTTGTGTTTTTTATTTTTTCCTTGTAGTTCTTTTTTTTATTTTATTTTACTTATTTATTTATTTTTTTTGCAATGCAGTTTTTTTTATTTTTTTGTAAAGTTTTCTTTTTTGTAAGGGTTGGTTTTATTTTGAATAATTTAGATTTATTTTATTTATTAGTTTATTGGGAGCTTAATTTATTACTTTACTTTAGTTTTTTGTAACTTAAGCCAGCCAGGAGCCCCATGACACTTAATGTGTTAATTTATTTTACCATGTAGGTCTGTATAGACCCAAACGGTAGATAGGGGGTTAATTATTATACTATGGTGGTCTATATAAAGCTCCATAGTATCTTATGAGCTAATTAGGTAACTATAGAGGTCTATATAGATGCCATGTTTTATAGAAGTTAATCAGTTTACCATAGAGGTCTGTTGATATGGTTTATCTGTGTTAATTGATTAGTTGCTGAGCTGCAGGGGTTAACTGTGTAGATGCCAATCTAGGTTAACTAATAGGGGTTAAGTATTTAGGTGCTGATCTCCAGAGAACTCCAGAATTCCAGTGAATAGCAAGAAGAGACAAGGAGACATTCTACAATGGCCGATGTAAAGAGATCAAAGGCACCTTTCATGCTAATGTGGGTGTTATAAAATACAACAATGGTAGGGACTTAACAGAAGAAGATCAGATAAAGAAGAGGTGGCAGGAATACACTGAAGAGCAGAAATGACCTCAATAGTTTGTCCAATGAGCTGGAACCAGACATTTTGTAGAGCGAAGCAGGATATCTTGCTGATGACAGGGTTATAGGGGGTGATGGATTCCCAATTAACTATAAAAAAATCTACAAGATGATGCTGTGAAAGTGTTGCTTGAATTTTGCCAACACATTTGGAAAACTCAAAAATGGCCAATGGACTAGAAAAGCTTGTCTACAACCCAATCCCAAAAAAGGCAGTGTCAAAGATTGCTCCAATTATCGAACAATTGCACTAATTTCATTTGACAGCAAGGTAATGCTCCAAGAGCCTGCAAGCTAGGCTCCAAAAACATATGAACCGGGAATTTTCCAGATTTGCAAGCCAGGCTCTGCAGAGTAAGAGGCGCAAGAGATCAAATTGCCAGTGTCCAATGGATAATAAAGAAAGCAAGAGAGTTTCAGAAAAGCCTTTACTTCTGCTTCATAGACTATTCCAAAGTCTTTGACTGTGTGGATTACAACAAAATGTGGCATGTTCTTAAAGAGATGGGAGTACCAGATCATCTAATCTTCCTCCTGAAGAATCTGTGTGCGGACAAAGACGCCAGAAGGTCAGAACCGAGCATAGGACAACAGAATGGTTCAAGATCAAAATAGGAGTGCGACAAAGTTGTATATTGTCACCTTATTTATTCAACTTATATGAAGAGTACATCATGTGTAAGGCCGGACTGGATGAACCCAAAGCAGGAAGCAATTTTGCTGGAAAAATATCATCAAACTCAGAGACGCCAAAGTTACTACTCTGATGGCTGAAAGTGAGGTGGAACTAAAGGACCTACTGATGAGGGTAAAAGAAGAGAGTGCAAAAGTTGGCCTGCTGCTCAAAATTAAACAGACAAAAATCATGGCAAACGGCAATCTCAGTTCCTGGCAAATAGACGGGGAAGAAGTGGAGGCAGTGACAGATTTAATTTTCCTGGGATCCAAGATCTATGCAGATAGCAACTGTAGTCATGAAATTAAAAGATGTTTGCTTCTGGGGAGGAAAGCTATGGCAATCTTGGACAAGTGAGTAAAAAGTTAAGATATTAAACTATCAACAAAATTTAGAACTATGGTGTTCCTAGTAGTAACATATGGATGTGAGAGCTGGACTGTAAAGTAGTCTGAGCTCTGTAGAATTGACGCCTTTGAATTGTGGCAAAACCTAATCAGAGTCCCTTGGACTGCAAGAAGATCTAATGAATCAGTACATCAGGAAATCAAGACAAACTGTTGACTAGAAGGTATGATCATGAGGCTAAAGGTGGAGATGGATACATGAGGTCACTGAAGCAATGAAAATGAACTTGATGGAGCTCAGAGGGGCATTGACTACGAGATGTACCTGGCATGCTGCTGTCCATAGGATCATGAAGAGTGGGACATGACTGATCGACTAAACAACATCAACAATTTAGGTGCTGAGGGAGTTATTGATGGACCCCCTCAGCATAGAGGTTAACTATACAGGTGCTGAAGGGGGGCATTGATAAACCTCTTCATCATTTAGCGACCAGTAGACTCTTCCAGTAGCCAAGCAAGGGGCAGCATTTGCGGAGGTGGAGGCTTCCACGTCGACCGCAAAGTTTATGGACTTAGCATCCACAAATACGAGACCTTACTGCTCGAACCCCACCTACATGAAAACATTAAAAACACTATAAATACACATAATAAACACATAAAAAGCTTACCCACAGCAAGGGGGGAGGCACCCTGGACCTCTGCTAGTGAAGTTACACCTCAATTTAAGTCCAAATTCAAGAGTTTAGACACACGACAATCCCCTAAGCGAGAGAAAAAATGGCCACAGAAAAAAAAGGAAAACGAGACTACAGGACCCTAATCACGCAAAACACCACAAAACACATACGGATTTTCCAAAAAAGCTGTACGAGGTCAAAAATACACTATTAACAAGGACGCAAAAATACGACCTTAACGCCAGACCTGCGCGCACATGAAAACAATAGAAACACAATAAATACACACACCAAATACATTAAAACCTTACCCACACAAAGGGGGGGGGGGGCAACCAGAACCTCTGCAACTGAAGTTACATCTCAATTTAAATCCAAATTCAAGACTTTAGACATGAAAATCCCCTAAGCGAGAGAAAAAATGGCTCCCGAAAAAAACGAAAATGAGGCTACAGGACCCTAAGCACTCAAAACACCACAAAGCATATACGGATTTTCCGAAAAAGCCGTACGAGGTCCAAAATACACTATTAACAAGGACGCAAAAATACGACCTTAACGCTGACCCGCGCGCACATGAAAACAATAGAAACACCATAAATACACACACTAAATACATTAAAACCTTACCCACATCAAGGGGGGACACCCAGGACCTCTGCAACTGAAGTTACATTTCAATTTAAATCCAAATTCAAGAGTTTAGACACATAAAAATCCTCTAAGCAAGAGAAAAAAAGGCTGCCAAAAAAACGAAAACGAGGCTACAGGACCCTAAGCACTCAAAACACCACAAAGCACATACCGATTTTCCCGAAAAAGCCATACGAGGTCCAACATACACTATTAACAAGGACGCAAAATCATCCAAAGACACGTACCACATACACATTAGCTGCCATTTTACAACACTAACACGCAATGTGGAAGTACACAGCTACCCTAATGGATTTTTCTCACGCACGCAGACTATTTACACTACACACTGCACACATTGCTGACAATTACACATCAGCTCCACAACACTGAAAACTGACATTGTATGCTGCAGCAACATCAAAACAGATTGTCAGCTCTTCAACACAATGCTTCCTGCATATATTACTTAGAAATAGGTAAAGTATATTCATTTATTAATTTACTCATTATTTCATTAGCATACAAAAAAAACACAGCCAACGCTGCTCATAGCACATAAACAACCAACAGCTCGGCGCTCATTGTGAACCCCACATTGAGCACCGAAGGCGCTCAGCATGAGGCTCGCAATGAGTTCTGAAAGATCTCGGAACACCAACAAAATTAATGTCTCAACCAAACACCATTATCTGCCTTACAATCTTATTGCCGTCATTTTTTGACGGGCAAGTCGCTAGTCAGGTATAATAACAAGGCTGTCAAAACAGCAAATAAAACACTTGTTACAATAGACAAAAGTCAAGTGATGTAAGTATGACCCCTTTAAGCCTTTGTCTGGTGGTTAACAACAAACTATGAAGTACTTTACCTTAGCCATTGTTCGTGACCCCCCCCCCCCCCAATCAATCTAATAGGTAGCTGGAACTTCTAAAATTATTATGGATGTCCTAGTTAGCCACAAAAAGTGAATACACACTGGAGCTGCCTCAACTCCCCTAGCCAACTCCCTCCAGCTTAATAAAAGTATCTCTATCCAAGGGGATGTTGGCTGAAAGAGCAGGTAGACACAACCACATAGTTCCATGAATTTACTGGGGCTTACCATAGTTCCCTCCCTGCTCAATAGATATCCTGATCCTGATCCTGTTAATAAGCCCCACTAACCTCTGATGGCTTTTCCAAATAGCGGAGAGCCCGTCCCTGATAATCGAAAACGTACACACCCACGGTTCCCCACGTGGGTTAGACCCCTCACCTAGACACTCTGTCTCCAGCAATTACTCTACCTAATTAATCCCTGCTGTGCCAAGATCCTGCCCGGAGGTAGCTGATGACTGGGGTAGTAGACCCCTCGGCACCTAGGTGAGGAAGAAGTCCTGCACTAAGTCGTTGGAGACAGACCTGTCCCACGTGGAATAGTTCAAAGGGAGCATAAGGTGTGAAATCTATGGTTACAAATAGAAGTGGCTTTCATTTTCAAATGTATTTCCTAAAGTGCACTGAAATAGCAGTTTCAGTAAATCTATTCTGTTTGTACTGCTACATTTGCACATTTGGGCATGCTATGGGAAATATTTGGCAGCTGATAATTAAATGCTAAGATTCTTTCAATGTTGCTAACCACTTTTTAATGTTGTGCTACGCTAGAGTAAACTTTGCAATGATGCTGACAAGTTCAACAATTAGGCAGATTTTGAAAACCTTAACAGTGTTGTTTATAAAGTAATTTCTGTTAATCTGTTGTGCAAATTCAAAAATCAAAAGAGTTATAGATGCAAATTATAGAGAAGACAAAGCTATGTTGTGTGCTCTATGAAATGGTAACTGCTCAGGTTACTGTCTCTCAAATGTTACTATTAATTTGTCTATTATTAAATAAAACAGATATGAATTAAAATAAAATTAATTTATAATATTAAACAAAATGAAAAAAATGCCCATATATATGTAACATTAAAGAAAAAAAAACAATTTTACTAAACATGCTATTTATATATTATAAATAGTGTATATACAGGATCTTTTCAGTTTTCTCATCTCCAGCAGTGGCATCCATCAATTTCTTGTTAGTGTAAGGCTTATCATCTGCCACTACCCTAACCCTAAGCCTTAAACCTTAACCCTAACCCCTTACCCTAAACCCTAACCACTAAATATAACCCTAACCCTAAACCCTACACCCTAAACCAAAACACTAACCTTAAACCCTAAATGTAACCCTAACCGTAAACCCTAAATATAACCCTAAACTTTAAACACTAAATATTTGCTGACAGTCATAGCTTTAGAGTTACCTTAAGGGTTAGGGTTATGGTAAGGGTTAGGGGGTTAGAGTTAGGATAAGGGTTAGGGTAAGGGTAATGGTTTTTCGCTTGGAAACTGTATACAATCTCAGCAGCGCTTACACTTACTGTGTACAATTTTGGCAGCACCATCTAGCAGCTCCTTGCTGCTAGCGCTGCTGCCATTGCTGGAGTACTCATAAATGAAAGATCCTAAAATGATTTGCCCCTATTTAAAAGATAAATTGAAAATAAAACAATAAAAAGGTCATGTAATAATCTTTGTGATATTCTTTGCCATTAGAGCACTAAAATAAATTACAGAACATATATGCTGTTTTATTTGACTATTATTTAGCAATTTATCTGTATAATAAATACCTTATTGTTATTTTAATAATATTTTCCTGATAGCTGTATAGCCATACCATAGGGCATGCGGAATTTGGAATACAAATTTACGACATTTACCTTTCTATTAGCAAGGGATTAACACTGTTTACTTGGAGAAATCACATTCCTCACTGCATCTGTGTGTGTCACGTAAAATTTCCACATCCTAGATTAACATCTAATTACCTTCAAAGCCCTATTTTTAAATATCTTACAATATGCCAATCTTAATGACATATTTTTAGTTCAGTGCACACCAAAAATTGTCATATGGCATTCATTTACTCAATATGTGTTCTTTGTTAGGAGGGGCAGGCAGGTGTTGTGATATGCGTAAAAGGTACATTTAACTCATTATGTTCTTTCAAGCACTTGGCAGACCATAGCTTGGTTAATTTGATATGCATGGAAGATAAAAAGGAAGTGTTTAGGCACAAAGGAGTACATTAAACATGGAAAATTAAAAACTGTAAGTCTCTGCACATGGTTGGATCTCTGTAGAGTTACTCAGAATGAGCATGAGATAATTATACATTGTGAGAAGTACCAAGTGACACTGTGTTGGAGAAATAGAGACATGCTGGTATAACCCCAATGTGAAAATCAAGTTATTCCCTTCATATATGTAAAATAAGTACATATAATTCAAAATAGTAAGTTTTGCACTTATCATTCATACTTGATGTGGTTTGCACAATTTACAAAGGAAGTAAAACAAAAATCTTAAGCTGTAACTTTTATATATTACTAGCGACTTGCCCGTCAAAAAGTGACGGTCAATAAACTGTTAAAGCTGGGAATGCTGTTTGTGACATAATGTGATTATCTGGGACTCTTAACCTTTTTTATCTGCAAATAAGTAGAAAAATCTATTATAAAGTTTTTTAATTTTTTTTAACAATGAGCTGTTAAACCATATAAAATGTTTGCATTGTCATGTATGTAGTAATAATGGAACAATACATGAAATGTGTATGAACAGGTATTGTGAACCATTACATAAAGGTTCATGCAACTTATATTGTAAACAGTGTTGAATTAATTATTTGTAACAATACAAACATCAATAGGTCAACTTTGTATAAATGAGTATTTAAAACCATTACAGAATGCTGCTTAACATGCAACTTTTAGTTGAACTACTGGTAAAGCACATAGGTATTGAATCCAGAGGAAGGCAAACAGTAAAAACTCCCATTGAAATCAAAGGGAGAAAAAAAATAATACCTTCCTGACCTCAGTAACTGGCGATCGTATTACTCCATGGATGAATCCTGTCTATTTAATTATACATTTAAATTTGTAACAAATGATTATGCTTCTACTGACATAAATTTTTAATAACATTCAAGAAATCAACTTTTCAAACCTTGTAAAATCATTGTTAACAATGCAAACATTAATGTAAGTTAATAACATTTAAAATGAAAATATAAAAAAAATATAGTGATCTTGAATATTGTATACAGAGGAAGGCAAACCAAAAAAAAAAAAACCCCAGTAAACTTTGTCAATTGTTTCAAAGTGGGCAAAGTGACCCCTTTAACCGGCAATCGGATTACTCCCTGGATCAATATTCTCTATATCATGAAACATTTACATTTTGCAACAAATGATGATCCTGCTACTAACATTAAACCTTAATTATATAGAATGAAATTACTTTTCAGTCCTTTGAAAATTTTATTTTAACATTACAAACATGAACTTAAAGTATTAAAATGGAAACTTTAAAGCTAAAAAAATGCAAGGTAACGGTTTTGTGGGGTCAATCCTGGCAAAAATGACTTTCAAGACATTCCATTTTTTTTTTGTCTGTCAACGTGGTTCCCTTTAAAAGAGCTCAGCAGACTTGTAATTTTGTCTATGGGATTTAAACCACTGTTTTTTTTTTTTTTTTTATTGCTGTAGTTGTTTTTTGCCATTTTATAGAGTTTTCTTAGCAGTTTTCTTGTTTGTTTTCAATATAAATGTTTATTTCCTCTGGATTCTTGCATCTTGAAAATGCAAAATACAGTTTGCCATGGGTAAAAACAGGTTCTTCTAAAAAGATTCAAACAGATTGAAAAGTTTGTCCTTGTGATTTATTAAAGGTCATGGCAAATGTCATGATGATGGTCAATTGTCTTCTCTGAAGTACAAAAGGTAAGCTACTTTCACTTGGTGCCAAATCTATTCTTGGTATGAAAAATATTTCACCTTTATGGGTACTATTAAGAATTTCTGCATTTATGAAATTATCTTTTAGTTCTTAAACAATTAATCTGGTCCCATTACATAGTCCTTTTTTTGGGCTCATATTTCGCAGTAACATGACAATTGCACCTTTTTTTAGCTGCAAAATATGTGGTGGCATTCCAGATGGAGTTACTGAATTAATAAATTTAGTTCAAAAGTTTATCTGAGTTTCTTTGTCATCACCAAGTACACAATCTGCACTGTGATTATTTTTTTGTGTTGCATCTATTACTTTTAATATTTCATTATTCAGAATCAATGCATCTTTATTTTTGGACATTAACATTACTTTGGTTGCAAGCTCTGCATAATCGTCGTTACTTATTGTATTTTAAAATATAGAAGATATAATGTCCTGTTTGCAAACCATATGAGATGGAAATTTCCATGGTATCATCGGTTAAATTCTGAATTTGTTCTGTTTTTTCTTCTCCAATTTTGATGAGCCACTCATTGAATTCATTTTGTCCTTCTGATCTCATATTTTATTCTAATTTGAGTAAAGAGTTTGTGTTTTTTAGATATCTCTGTAACAATAAAGAAGGCAGTCTGATTTTGGAAACACTAAACAAAGGTGGTGTCGAAGTCTGCTTGTACTAATCAAAGGTACATGGTGTGTGATTCTGAGATCCTAAGAAAAGGGGTCTGATGGTGCCTGTCTCCTCAGAAATTATGCTGTTATCTGAAGTGTCGGCTGGTGTCGAGATCTGAACAAAAAGTTGCGACCCATAGAGAGTGAGAGGATTGGGGTGAGAGTAGTCCCCCAAAACTTGGAGTCCGTAATAGCTGGTGGTAGCGGTGGGATATCTCAAGCATTTTTACCAGCAGCCAGGATAGCTACTTAGAAATTACAAAAAGAAAGAGAGCCAGGTGACAGAGGCAAAGGACTGCAGAAGAATGGCCCTTCTAAAGCAATGGATGGTGTTCCTGGGATTGTCTCAGAGCCATGAATTGTCAGGCTGGCTGAAGAAATTGGTATGGAAAGATATTGCCTTGGAGAAACAGTATCATGCCAGGATAGGGCCTGTTGATGCGCTTGGAGCGGATCTCTATGTTCGATTGGTGCTAATAGATGTGCTCTGGGAGATTGTGTATGGTGATCCTGAATGTGGCATGGGGACTGTAAGGAGGCAGAAAAACTTATTTCTTAAACTCTGTCAAGGTTTGGGACTAGAACCATAGTCCCTGGAGGCTAATTTGCTGGAACCCCTGATTCAGCAAGAGCTGCAGCTGGAGGCTGAATATGTTGAATTGCTGGATGAGGCATCCATGGAGGGGTTTTGGCCATCCAGTTGGATGAACCCTGTCAGGTGGACATGGAGGAATAGGACTGATTACCAGAAGTCTGGGGAGAGAATATTATGGACTCTGACCAGAACTATACCAATATGGAGGTAAAAATGGGCCAGGCCCAGTTAATTTTTTCTACAACTGGAACAGATGACGATGGTACCATACATTATGGGTACATTTCAAAAGCAGTGGAGTCTGAGTCTCAGACAGGAATAGTAAGCCAGATGGAGGGCCTGGATAACTACAGTCCAGAAACAGCCATAGATACTCGTGCAAACACAGAGATTAACCTTGGGACTGTGTCAGACCAAGGTGGGCAGCCATACCCAAATGGCTGGGGCACAATTGCTAATCACAAGGCAGTTGAGAAGACAGAGAATGTCTGTCAAACTGATGGCCCAAGGGGAAGTCTGGATGAGAGCTGTGAGTTCCTGCCAGGGAAAACTGTGGCCATGGACTCAGAAGGAGGTGAGTTCTGTGCCCAGGCAGTGGTTCCAGAGAGAGGGGGAGGTGACATGCTAATCCAGATGCCACCTAGAGGAGTGGAGTCTTTAGACCAGGCCACAACATTGGGTGCCGGCTTCCACATCCGTCCAGTACATTCCCCCTTGGAATTACTATTTTTCTGGGCGCCCCAGGGGAGTGCTTTACCCAGGCAGTGGGGCAGAAGAGTGCATCAGCCCTGGTTTTTGGGGCGTGGGATGGCAATGGCACCCTTGGCACAGAGGCCTGTTGGCAGAACCCAGGCCCAAAAGAGAGTCTGGATGGCATTAGCTATGTTCACTGTGCCCTGGTAATGGACTGTGGGACTAGCATGGAGCTCCAGCTAATAAAAGATATCAGAGAGCTAGCCACAGACCAGAGGACAGAAGAGGTTATGATCCCTGAGATCCTGGCAGAGACACAGCAAATCAGTTAAAGAGGGACCACATTCCTTATTGTGTGCCCAATCAAGGGGAGCTTGAGCACAGTGCCCTGAATTTGGTTCCGGGCGAGATGGGATACAGCGCACAAACTGTGGTCCAAGGAGATGGAGATACGGAGTCCCATGCCCAGACCATTACTCCAGGTGAGCAGGGGTACTTTGCCCAGACTGTGGTGCAGGGAAAAGTGGAGCCTCCAGTCCAGACCACCATCATGGATGCTGGGTTCAGAATCAGACCAGTATATTCGTCCCTGGAGGTATTAGTTTATGGGACTCCCAAGGAAAATGTTTCCCCTCAGACATTGGGAACAGAAGGGCACTGGCCCTGGCTTTTTGGAGGGGGGCTAGCCATGTCACCTTGGGAACTGTCACCTGGACTGGGTACCACCCTGGGACCTGTTGGACTGGGTGAACTACTAGGCCCAAGACTGTTTTAGATGCAGCTGCCCAAGGAAATTGTTTCCCTAATGGATGGGGAGGGAGGGGGCATGTGCCATGGCCCGGGGGAGGCGGATGGCATTTGAGCCATGGAGGCTATGCCCAAAATTGTGTGCCCATTGGAATTGGAAGAAATGTGTACTGTGATGAAATAACAACTCTATCACTTGCACAAGTTACATAGTTACATAGTTACATAGTATTTAAGGTTGAAAAAAGACTTTCAGTCCATCAAGTTCAACCCCCCAAGATCTCCTCTGATCTGCAATATGTGGATTAACTATTAATCAATTAGTTGTATATAAAAAATAAAAATAAAATAATCAATTCCCTCCTGATCCCAGACACCGACAGCCGGACTTCTCCCTGGATCAATATACTGCCTCTCTAATTATACATGATAACCCTGAATTCCCTTTTTAATTAGAAATAAATCCAGTCCCCTTTTAAAGTTATCTATCGAATCCGCTGTCACCACCTCCTCTGGTAGAGAATTCCACAGATTAACCACCCTTACTGTGAATAACCCTTTTCTTTCTTTAAGGTGGAATCTTTTTACTTCTAACCTCAAGGGATGTCCTCTTGTCAGTTGAAAACCTCTTGGCACAAAAAGCTCCCTTGACAAATCTTTATACTGACCCTGAATGTATTTATATAAGGTAATCATATCTCCTCTTAGATGCCTTTTTTTCTAGAGAAAATAACTTTAATTTGGTTAATCTTTCTTCATAACTTAGCCCTCCATTCCCCTTATTAGTTTTGTTGCCCTCCTCTGTACCCTTTCCAGCTCTAAAATGTCCTTTTTATGAAGTGGTGCCCAAAATTGTACTCCATATTCCAAATGAGGGCATACTAGAGATTTGTATAGTGGCAGAATTATATTTGCTTCCCCGGCTTCTATACCCTTCTTAATACATGCTAATATTTTATTTGCCTTTGCAGCTGCTGCTTGGCTCTGAGCACTGTTCCCTAGGTGGTTGTCCACAAGCACTCCCAAATCCCTTTCAATATCCGATACACATAGATTTGCTCCATTAAGATTATAAATTGCATGGCTATTTTTCCTTCCCAGATGCATAACTTTACATTTATTCGTATTAAATCTCATCTGCCATTTAGATGCCCATTCCTCTGTTTTATGTAAATCCCTTTGGAGGGAAAGCACATCACTATCTGATTTAATTACCTTGCACAACTTCGTGTCATCAGCGAAAATGGAGACACCACACTCCAATCCTACCTCTAAGTCATTAATAAATATGTTAAAAAGGAGAGGACCTATACTGAACCCTAAGCAACCCCACTTACCACATTAGTCCAATCGGAGTATGTTCCATTTACAACAACCCTTTGCTTCCTGTCTTTTAGCCAGCTCTCAATCCATGAGCAGATATTTACTGCAACTCTTGTATCTCTTAGTTTGCACAATAGTCTCCCATGTGCCACTGTATCAAAAGCCTTTGCAAAATCCAAAAAGACTACGTCCACTTAGTTGCCTTGATCCAGGTTCCAGGTTCCTACTAACCTCCTCATAGAAACTAGTAAGTAAGAAGTAAGATCAGTGCGTCTAGAAATTTGTCCGGCAGGAGGAATTCCTAGGCCACACTAGGATAGGGGAAATTAGCTGCTATGAACAGAAGGGCCCACTGGACTGTTTGGGGTTAATAAGTTGTTATATGTGTGGTTGGAGGGTGCTGGCAACTTGCTTGGCAGTTGTATCATTGGTGTTGTGCATACATGTAGTTGTAACATGGATGTGATGGCTGCATGTAGTCTGTCATTGATTAACATTGGAATACTGTATCTGTGTTAGAAATAGGATAGTGTGCTATGCAGTCACTTATGTGACAAAGGGTTAAAGATTTTAAAGAATTTATGTGGCCTGCGATTGGCCACTTGTGAAGTCTTTAGCTTTAGTCATGAAGGGGAGAGCTAGTTTTATGGGAGATAAAATGTGTAATGAATAAAAAGCCAGACCCCTCTAAACATCTGGAAAGCATGTGGGGGTAGTAAGATCTTTGTGTGTTTTTAGATATCTCTGTAACGATAAAGAAGCCAGTCTGATTTTGGACACTCTAAACAAAGGTGGTGTAGGAGTCTGCTTGTACTAATCAAAGGTACATGGTGTGTGATTCTGAGATCCTAAGAAAAGGGGTCTAATGGTGCCTGTCTCCTCAGAAATTATGCTGTCATCTGAAGTGTCTGATGGTGTCGAGATCTGAATAAAAAGATGCGACCCATGGAGAGCGAGAGAATTGGGGTGAGCGTAGTCCCCCAAAACTTGACGGGCGTAACACTAATGTTTGTCTACAATCTCCACCCAACAACATGACCTTTCCACCAAAAGGCAAATTATTATCCATGACTTCACACAACAAACAGTCAATGCATTGTAGAGCATGGCATGAGATCATTGTAGCTTCATCAATGTTAATAAATTTACTTTTCTTCATTTATTTTTGCTTGTAAAGATGTCATTCTTATATCCGACACTGATGTTTCCAGAATAGGAACTGGCGGTTTAAATCCTCTATGCACAGTTCTTCCACCTCGTAACAAAACTGTGGCAATTCCAGTTGTTGCAAATGGCAGTGCTATTTCACCTTGTGAACGAACAAAACTCATCAATAAATTATATAGATACGTTTAATCCATGAGAGAGAAATACCTCTTGAATTTCAATTAATGCTTTTAATTCTGCAATAAGCTCATTGTATCATTGCAAAAAGTCTTCAGACATATTTGTTTTACATTTTTCCCACAAAGCTAATGCATTTGGAGCATTTGAGAAGATGCAAATGAATTCAAATTGTTCTCTCATCTGCCATGGCATTCGACACAGTGCTGCTTGTTCTAGACATCATTCCCATTCTGTATGATCAGCCAGGAAGTTTCTGTGTCATGCAGCTAAATGAAATGTGTCATAAACGGTGTATTAACAGTTCTCAACTGTTCAAAACTGTGTTCACTAGGAACATTTAAAAGGAGTAAACGTAAGCAGAAATGTTCAAAGTCTCTTGGATTTACAGTGTAAATTCTAGTTATAATTTTATTTCCATATCTTTTTTCTTTTTCGCCATAATCCATTAACAAAAACATAATGTTAGGGAATGTCAGTATACAACAATTCCCTTGCCTCCAAGTCAGTACAATATAATTGAAACCACGCAGATAATGTAGTTTGACGATGCTCACTTTGTGCCAAAGCATTTATTTTATTTCCAACATTGAAAGAAAATAAGTGTCTTTGGGGCAAATGTACAGCTAATCAATATACTGCATGTGAGCTATCATGCATTTCAAATTTGAGAAGACGCCACATTGCTTCTGATGCACTTGCATAGAGACCATCTACATTACATGCAAGTTCATCATGTAATAACTCAGTTTGTTCTGGATTTTCTTCACTTTTTACCGCTACAGTAGCTGCATCATAGCCTTTGTAAAAATATTTGTAGACATATTTAATGGATTTTATAGAAGTGCAAGCTTCCACATTAATGTGTGTATGATACTTCATGAGCAAATGTGGATTGTATGCCACCAAATATCTGTTATCATCTCTTTCCACAAGTAATGGCATTTTGGCCTTCTCCTCTTTAATATAATGGATAGCCATCACAATTGGCATAAGTTTTGTTTCT
This sequence comes from Discoglossus pictus, assembly GCA_027410445.1. Taxonomy (NCBI): domain Eukaryota; kingdom Metazoa; phylum Chordata; class Amphibia; order Anura; family Alytidae; genus Discoglossus; species Discoglossus pictus. The sequence continues at coordinate 71,314,477 of CM050169.1, forward strand.
ATAATCTTTTGGAAATTCTTTAGTGCATTTTTTATTTTCCATACATGGTGATTGTAGTTTAATATCTCCACATGGTCCATGAATCATGCTATGAGTTACAATCTCATATAGTCTACCATGTATTTCATGGATCTGGTAGTTCAGCAATGATGACTGAATCCACTTCATCACTAGTATCCAATTTATATTTTTCTTGATGGATTATAAGCATATGTGCATGTGGAAGGCCTCTTTTTTTTAAATTCTATGGTATAAACATAAGCCAGACATTTGCCAAATAACTGAGTTATGGTTCTGTCACATATTAATTCAGTTAAGTTGATTTTGAAGACTCTTGCCACTAAATCTGGCCTATCTGAAGCAGTTTGTCCAATTAGCTGATTCTCTACAATCTCTGGCCATTGTGGATTACATGTAAATGTAATAAATAAATCTAGTTTTCCAAATTTAGTTACAATAGCCATAGCATCATTGTATCTTTCTCGCATATTGCGAGGAGATCCTTGGAAAGAAGATGGTAAAATAATGGCTTTGCCAGTTGCAAGATCTCTGTTTGTAGCTGCCTCAGGGACATAATACTTTTCTACACGTAGTTTATCTTGTTTATATTTGATGACATTTTAATTATTTGCCTCAACTTGCAAATATGAATCAATGATCCATTGTCGTGTCAGTTTTCCACCACATAAAATGGGATTAAATCCATCTCTAATGGCAGTTTTAACCACTTCGAATTCAAACATGGAAATGTTATTTCTAACACATACTTTTGAATTTGGGTAACAGTCAAGTGTCATTTTGGGTTGCCATCCAGCTTCCCCATTTGGAGAAAAAAAAAAGATATTTCATTGGATCTAAATTTGTACTTAAGATACTTATGTTGATAAACGGTTGGTCCTCATTTCTGGGATATATTCTAATATTCCTTTGAAATGGTGGTTCTCCCTCATCATTTTGAAAGACCATTGCAACCTCATTTGATGTTGGTAAGTTGTAAGAGCGTTTATCAATATGGCAATCTCTTTTAAGAACCATATTGACTTTTGGGATTGGTAACTGATCTAATTCTGCATGAATTATTTGTTCTTGTTCTATTTCTGACAATTTTTTATAGGCTTGCGTGTACAGGTTTTGGGCCATAGTTTTATCAAGCTCTAAACACCATGGGTAAGCATTTTTTTATTTTCTGGAAGCTGCATACGTTGTTCAACAGTTTCCATTGTACCAAGGACATATAGTTGAGCAAATTTTCTTTGCTCCCCTTCTTCTGGATGTAAATGAGAAGTACGATGGTTAGATTTGTCCTTGTACTTTGAAGCAGCAAGGGCCATGTCCTGGCACATTAACAGCTAATACTGCACCCATAGATGCAACGGATATGGCACTATTATAGGATCTTATGTTTGTTTTGAAATTTTAGTAGTTAGGGAAAGAAGGCTTTGTCATAATACTTTTTAAATATGTTGGGAATTGTTGTCTTTGTGGAAGTCTTACCTTGCCTTTTTGAAAGCAACTAACATACTGGACATCTCTGTGTCTTTCCTGTTGGAATTGATAAGCTACACAAAACTGACAGACAATATTCATATCACCACAATTATGAACCTCTACTGCTAAAGATTTAAGTAAAGGACAATTGTGAGAAGATATATCAATATTACTCTCTAAATCATCATTAGAATTCTTATCTGATTGATCAGCCACATTTTCTAAATACTGTTATACTGTTTTGTGTGTGGCAGTGTTGTTATTATGCATTTAGATGTGTTTTTTGTGTGCTACTGTTCTCATTAGGTGTTTAGGGCATGGAGTTGGGCTTAGAGGGTTTGGCACCAGAAATAGTATACATCCTTCCATTTTGTATATATTAAGAGCATTGTCGTTTTCTGTTTTGTGTGCACCACTGTTGTCATTTGGGGTTTATGGTTATGGGGTTAGGCTTAGAGTGTTAGTTAGCTTGCAGTACTTTTCCACAAAGGCCGAGACAAAACAGGATAGGTACTTTCATTTTATATCTGTAAACAGCAGTCCTTTTTTTTTTTTTGCTTGTAATACTGTACCCTATTTGTTCAAATGTGTTGTGTTGAAATTGCTGTAGAAATGATGAGAGTCTTCAGACAGTGTCTGTTGAGAATTAAAGAGAGAGATGGAAATGTTAAAATAACATGTAAATACATTTATTTTTAAGTAAGAGCATATAAAACAGAATATATTCTTCCATTTTGTATGTATTCAGATAGTTTTAGCTTATGGGGTTAGGCTTAGAGAGTGGTGCATATAAATAGGATAGATCCTTGCATTTATTATGTTTTAAGAACATTTGTTGTATTATTCTGGTTTGTGTGCACCACTGTTGTCATTATAGGTTTAGGTTATGGGGTTAGGCATAGATGTTATTGCAGAAAAAACATGAGATATTATTTGATTTAGTATGTGTTAACAACATTTGTTGTAGTATCCTGTTTTGTGTGCACCACATTTGGCATTAGAGGTTTAGGTTATGGGGTTAGGCTTAGAGGTTGGTGCACAGAAAACAGGATATATTCTTCCATTTTATATGTGTTAACAATATTTGTTGTAGTATCCTGTTTTGTGTACGCCACTGTTGAGATGATGTGTTTTGGTTCTGTGGTTAGGCTTATAGATTGTGGCACAGTGTCTGTTGAAAAAGATAGACAGAAATGCAAATGTTGAAATATGACAATATTCGTAGTAGTGTACTGTTTTGTCTGCACCACAGTTGGCATTACAGGTTTAGGTTATGGGGTTAGGTTTGGAGTTTGGTGCACAGAAAACAGGATTTATTCTTCTATTTTATATGTGTTAACAACATTTGTTGTAGTATCCTGGTTTGCGTATGCCACTATTGGCATTAGAGCCTTCTGTTTTTTTTTTTTTTTTTTATATTAATGAATGCTCAAACTTTTGATATGTTTTAAATGTTACTGTACATGAATAACATTGTCCTTTGCAATATTTGAAAGTATTTTTTTAATTATTAATGTATTAATTATAATGTATTAATTAATTAATTATAGCTTACCTGTTTTCAGTAATTTGCAGATTTTAAACTTGTAAAGTGATAATGAAGTTGCTTCAGAAGTAACGCCACCAGTGAAATGCTCTATACGCATGAGCTATTTGCGTTCCATCCTTCAATTTGCGTTCCAGCCACCATTTTGCGCAAGTTAGTTCTTGCATAGAAAATGTCCTCGATTTTGTATGTGTTACGGAGCGCATGATGTGTGTTACGTGCCGTATGAAGTGTTATTGAGTTTGGGTAAGTGTTCCGAGTAGGTGTTTTAATTTTACGTGCTTAGCCTTGTTTTGGGTTTTTTATCCGCCATTTCTTCACTCTTTTAGGTGATTTTTCAATCGCAAAATTGATCAAATCCAAGTTAAATTCGCAACCAACCTCACTGACAGAAGTTATGCCTGTCCCCCTGTGGTGTGTGTGTGAAATTTTTAAATGTTTATTTTTTGTATTTGGTGTTTTTTTTTTTTTATGTGCGCCCTTTAACTTCGTATTTTTAGGACCTTGTATTTTTTTTTTAAAGTCCCTCGGGTCATATTTTTTCTTTCTAAGTCACGTTTTTCTGGCACTTTCCTTTGTAAAGTGTTACGGTCGTAATTTTTTTACAATTTTTTTTTTCAAACTGCTATGGATCTTGCAAAGTTAATTCGATAATGAAGGTTTTTGTTAAAGTGTAGTCCCGCGGCTCGTAGATTTATGTTGAACTGTATTCACGCAAGTCGTAGGGATGAGGGCCTACAGTGCTAATCTCCACCAGCACAGTGAGCACCTTCAGCGCTCCCTGCCTAAGTCGTATGGGGTCATAGGAATGAGCGCCTATGGCTCAATGATTAACAGCCTTAGTAAATTGACATTTGTCAAATTCAATAGGGCTCTATATAACCACAGAGCATATTTTGATTATAGACCTTCAGCGCTCATTGCGAGCCTCTCCTGTCGTGTACTTTTGGTCCTCTGAGCACCTTCATCAGTCATGATAAAGAGAGATATATATTTTTATGTATATGTATTTAAGTAATAATGAATTATTTCTTTAATAAATTAATATAACGTATTAATATTAAGTATTTATAATTAATATATGTAGCCTGAAGAGCTAAAAATCTGTTAGTATTTTCCGACAGCATAGAATATACATTTTGAGTGTTGATGCCCTGTTGATAAAGTGTAATGAATGTTCCAAGCGTGCATTATAAATAGGCTGCATGTGCGAGGTAAAGCCATTGGTTTATTGTGTAAAGCGGCATTGTAGATTCGTAATGTTATTAAAGTGTTACACGGATCGTGAGCATTTTCCGGCTTTTGTAATAGTGTATTTTCTAGTTCGTAGGTTATGTGTAAAGGGCTACACGTTTGGCAGTGTTTTGCGCTGTACGGGGTCGTGTAGCCTCGTTTTCATTCTTTTCGGCCGCCATTTTTTTTTCCCGCTGGCGAAAGTCATGTAAATCGGCTTAAATTTGCGTTCCACCTCACTCGCAGACATCCTGCCTGTTGCCTGTGCTCTGTGTGATGGTTTTGTAATTTTTGGTGTATTGTTTTTCTGTTTTCGCAGTGCGTCCGTTAATCTCGTATTTTTTTTTCTAAGTCCCGGGTAAAAAAAAATTCTAAGTGCTTGTCAACCACTTGCACGCCAAGGTGATCCCGCGTTTAGTAAGTGTTTTGTGGCTTGTCGCGTGTTTCATTGCCTCATCATGTTTGTGGTGATAGTTGTAGTGCGTTGTAGTGCCTTAACGGCTCGCCCCGCTACGTGAGGCTCGCAGGCGATGAGCGCCTTCGGCGCTCATTGCCTTAGTGCTACGCGTTAAGGGCTCGCCTCACTTCGCGAGGCTCGCAGTGATGAGCGCCTTCACCACTCATCGCCTAAGTGCTGCGCGTTAACGGTTTGCCTCGCTTTGCGAGGCTCGCAATCAGCGCCTGCGGCGCTCATTGCCTAACTCGTACGCACCACGCAATGTGAAACGATGTCTCGCAGTTTGACAACTATTATATGTGATTGTAATTGAGGTTGAAAAAATACCTTTAGTCCACAAGTTCAAACTTTTTAAGTTTCCTCTGAACTGCAATTTGCAGATTAATTGTTCATTGATTTAGAGGAAGATAAACAGAAAAAAACCCACAGTGAAACTTTGCCTATTGTCTCAAGAGGGAAAAAAATAATACTTTCTGACCCCAGATACTGGTGATTGGACTTCTTCCTGGATCAATACTCCCTCTCTAATTATCCAGGATAATTAGAGAGGGTGGTGGAGCATCCCACGTCGGCTGTGTTTGCGGTGGTGGAGCATCCCACGTCGGCTGTGTTTGTCCACAATTTGCGGTGGTGGGCGATCCAACGTCGGCTATGTTTGTTCGCAAATGCGGACCCTCGCAAAGCGAGGGGCCGCATTTGCGGTGGTGGAAGATCCAACGTCGGTTGTGTTGTTAATACACACACACACGCACAACTTTTAAAAAAAACCTCAAAGGCGCTTCACACGCGGTTAAAACACACACGCATGACTTATAAAAAAATCAACTGTGTCGTACATGTAAAAACCAACTGCGTCGCTCGCAAAAAAATACGGCCGCCAAACGACCCATTCCCAACACGCAAAACCGGCCGAAAATGGCGCGCATGAAAACATCAGAAACACAAGAAATAAACACAACGAACACATAAAAAGCTTACTTACAACAAGGGGGGGCATCCGGCACCTCGAACAGTTAATTTATACATCCATTAAGTCCAAAAAAAAGAGTTTAAACTGCCAAAAATCACCCAAGCGAGAGAAAAAATGGCCGCCGAACAAAACGAAAACGAGGCTTCAGACATAACTATACTACAGTGACTCGCAAAACTGAAACACATACTATGCGGCACATACCACATTGATATTAACACCATTTTCAAAACTACTACGCATAAAATGGCAGATTGAACTCAAATTGTAAGCTGGAACGCAAATAGCGCATGCGTATTGCGTTCTAACGGTCTGAGGCACTTGAAAGTTTATAAATACTGCCTACTTTCCAGAAAACTCTACATTTCTACTCAGGTGATGAACGGAGTGACTGGATAGTTAACTGCTGCTTTTACTTGAGAAGATAATTATTTCCTAATTTCCTACTTTACATTGTGCAAATTACAACTTAGAGGTAAGCTATAATATATTACATTTTATTATCAAGACAGGACAACAAAAAAACAACTTTAACTATGAAAATGTGATTCATGTATAGTGACATGTCACACGCACATATATGTGTATCATGTATAGTGACATCTGACACGCACATTTATGTGTGTAGGCCCTAAAACAAACTAATGTTAATTGAAACTAATTAAACTAGTATATTTAAATGACATTAATTTATTGCAATTCAATATGTAACCTAAAGCTCAATCTTTCTCCTTTTTTTACTATTCAAACAGACTCTGCATCAACAGCGTCACTCAAGAATTTGCACCGTGGACTGTGAAAGAGAATCTCTTTTAAAAAACACAAAGAAAGAAGAAGAGGTAAGATAGAAAAATACATTACATGCTGAAAAAGACCATGCTTTCCTAAATCAAAAAGAAGAAATATACAATTAACCATTTCACGTTCTTTTTCAAACAAACACTACAAGAAGACCGACGGATTAAGATTGGCAGGAGGGGACCCTCTGTCATTCAGACAAGAACAACTCTTCAATGAAGGTAAAGTTTAACAAGTGGAAAAAATAAAGGAAGTATATATGTTTAATGGCCGCCAATATAACAAATGCAGCAACCAAAAAGTGGTGAACACAAAATAGGATAATGCTAAAAACATTGCCATAATATCCAAAATAAAAAAACATTAATTTTCACTGTAGAAAAACATTTAACCTTTATAAAAAAGACAAATTAAGCAAATAAAGTATGCAACATATGGTAGACACAAAAAGGATTGTACCAAAATCACACAAACACATAGCAAAGTACATTTATATTCTTCTTTAATGTTTAAGAACCTATAAGCCTTACAAAGAGGCCTAAATAAGCATACCAAAAGTGGTGGACACAAAATAGGGTTGGACCAAAAATTACACAACACACAAAGACATAGCAAAGTAAATTAATATTATTTTTTAATGTTTAAGAACCTATAAGCCTTACAAAGAAGCCTAAATAAGTATACCAAAAGTGGTGGACACAAAATAGGATAATGCTAAAACATAACCATCATATCCAAAATAGGAAAAACATTCATTTTCAATGTACAACAACATTTAATCCTCATAAAAAAGACTAATTAAGCAAATAAAGTATGCAACATATGGTGGACACAAAAAGGATTGTACCAAAAATCACACAAACACATAGCAAACTAAATTAATATTCTTCTTTACTGTTTAAGAAGCGATAAGCCTTACAAAGAAGCCCAAATTTGCATACCAAAAGTGGTGGACACAAAACAGGATAATTCTAAAAACATTGCGACCATATCCAAAATAAGAAAAACATTAATAATTACAGTATAAAAAAAGGATAACTGGAATATACAAATAGAATTAATGTATTTTTAAAAGTTTGCACAAAAAACAGCATAGCAGAAAAATTCACCATAACAGATACAATAGACCAAAATAATGAAATACGTTATTCATTACAAATACATTCAAATCAAAATACATTTTCATTTTTCTTTTACAACAGACACTGCGTGAAGAGCATCGGACGAAGACTTTCAACAGAGGACCAACAAAGATTCTGCTTGAAATCACACTTCAACCAAGGTACAGTATAACAAGTAAAAAAGAGAAAACTAAATAAATATGTTTGCTCTGCATCCATGTCAACAGAAACCAAAAAAAAAGAATGACAATCACAACTATGACCCTCATTCAATTGCAATTTGGCCAATTGAATACGGGTCTAAATAAGCACATGACATATTTTTTTTAAAGAAGTTTTAAGTTAGTAAACATCTATCCAAAAACAAGGTTTTCACTAACTAAAAACTTATTTTAAAAAAATATGTTATGTGCTTATTTAGAGCACTATTGAATTGGCCAAATCGCAATTGAATGAGTGCCTATAACTTTTACCAAAATATAACTGACACATTTCTTATTTACCTCTTATTTGTCTGTTATGGACAATAATGTTTAACAGTAAATCCAAACTTCAATCTAGCCAAAAAAAAAAGAAAACAGCATAGTCCACAAAAGTCTCAAAATATAGACTAAGTAAAATTTTTCATTCTAAATTACCAGTCGTAATGTACAATATTAAGCAAAAAACCTAAACACACACATAAAATAGAATACTACAATAAATAGTACTAATACCCCAAGAAAAAAAAAAAAAATTAATTGACCGAACATATGAGCTTGTAAATAAAATATCAAAATACTATTATGACAATCCCCTGTAGTAAAAATTACAAAGACTAATTTTTGCCCTCTACTATGCCTGTAAGTTAAACAAAAAAAAAAAATTGCCTAAATAACTAAAATATAAATTTGAATTAATACTAGACACCTACTACATGTAGAAGAAGGTATACTGTCAGTTCCTTCACTGTGCTATTCATGTAAGGAAAAAATTACAACGTACCACAGAAAGTAAGACCAAAAAAATAAAAAACACTTATTTAACAATACAAAGAAAGTACCACTACAATGAACTACAAGCACACATAAACAAACTGTTGATAATAAAACATGTAAAAAACAAACTTAACATCTCAAACTAAAACTAATTATAAATTATTTTCTTTTACAGATTAACATGGATGCTAACGAGAGCAAACAAGAAAAGAAAAGACGTCAAACTAGAGAAAGACAAGAGAGATGGGCCAACCAGCAGACACCAGAGGAGAAAGAAATTAGACGAGAAAAGGAACGCAAAAGACTTGCAAGCAAAAGACTATCAGCTGCAAAAATTAAAGATACGCCAAAAAAAGCTACTAAGCAAATAAAGCATTTAGAACCTGTTCCTCAAACATTAGATGACATTTTACCTGAAAAAATAAAAGAGATACCAAAAAAACAAAGCATTTAGAACCTGTTCCTGAAACATTACATGACATTTACCTAAACCAATAAAAGATATACCAAGTAAAGCCATGAAAAAAACAAAGCATTTAGAACCTGTTGTTGAAACATCACATGACATTTCACCTGATGAATATGAAAGTCAAACTGCTATATGCTTTACAAATTGTCCTTTACTCAAGTCTTTAGCAGTAGAGGTTCATAGTTGTGGTAACATGACTACTCAATGTCAGTTTTGTGAGGCTTATTATTTTAAACAGGAGAGACCCAGAGATGGCCAATTTATTAGTTGCTGTCAAAAAGGCAAGATCAAACTTCCAGAAAGAAAATAATTTCCAATCTATTTACAAAACATTATGACTGAACCTACTTTTCCAAACTACAAAAATTTTAAGACAAACATAAGATCCTACAATAGTGCCATATCCTTTGCATCTATGGGGGCTAATGTACCAGGACATGGTCCTTAATGTTTTAAAGTGCAAGGCCAAATTTATCATCGTACTTCACATTTACATCCAGAGGAAGGAGAGCAAAGAAAATTTGCACAACTATATGTCCTAGATACAAAAGAAGATGTTGACCAACGTATGCAGCTGGAAGAAAATAAAAAAATGCTTACCCAGTGTTTTTATAGAGCTAAATAACAGTATGGACAATAAACCCTACACTAAAGCTTATAAATAATTGGCAGAAGTAGAAAACAACAACTTCATGCACAAAGACATCAATTACCCATGCAAAAGGTCAATATGGTGCTTAAAAGAGACAGACATACTGATAAACGTCGTTATAACTTGCCAACATCAAATGAGGTTGAAATGGTGTTTCAAAATGATGAAGGAGAACCACCATTTCAAAGAGACTTTTGAATATATCCCAGAAATGAGGAGCAACCATTCATTAATATGAGTATCTTAAGTCCAAATTTAGATCCAGTGACATATCCCATTTTTTTCCCACACGGAGAGGCAGGTTGGCAACCAAAATTAACACTTCCCAGTTACCAAAATGCTACAGCCAGAATACAAAATAATGTTTCTTTGCTTGAATTTAAAGAAGCTCAAATTGACATTCGAAATACATTTAATCCAATTTTATGTGGTGGAAAACTAACACCACAATGAATTATTGATTCCTGTTTGAAAATTGAGGCCAATAATTTAAACTTTATAAAATATCAACAAGATAAACTATGTGTATAACAATATTCTGGACTAATGGACTATGTTGATGAGGTGGCTACAAGCAGAGACATGAGAGCTGGCAAAGCCATCATTTTACCATCTTCCTTTCAAGGATCTCCTCGAAATATGAGAGAAAGATACAATGATGCTATGGCTATTGTCACCAAATTTGGCAAACCCGATTTATTTCTTACATTTACATGTAATCCCCAATGGCCAGAAATTACACAAAATTTACTTCTTGGCCAAAGTACTTCCGATAGACTAGATTTACTAGCCAGAGTTTTTAAGATTAAATTAAATTAATTAATACGTGACATCACTATAAGTCACTTATTTTGCAAATGTCTTGCTTATGTATATACCATTGAATTTAAAAAAAAGAGGCCTTCCACATGCACAACTTCTCATAATACTTCAAGAAAAAGATAAATTAGATACTTCTGACAAAGTTGATGCAGTCATTGTTGCTGAACTACCAGATCCAGAACTATATGGTAGACTATATGAGATTGTTACTCATCGCATGATTCATGGACCCTGTTATGAGCTTAATCCAAAATCACCATGTATGGAAGATAATAAATGTTCCAAAGATTTTCCAAAAGATTATAGAGACAAAACCTATGCCAATTGTGATGGCTATCCACTTTATAAAAGAAGAGAAGGAATTAGTGCCATTATTCATGGCAAAAAAGTTGACAATAGATATGTAGTACCCTACAATCCACATTTACTCATGAAGTATAACGTCCACATAAATGTAGAAGCCTGCACTTCCATCAAATCCATTAAATATGTCTACAAATATATTTACAAAGGCTATGATGCAGCTACTGTAGTCGTCAAAAGTGCAGACAACCCTGAAAGTAGTGAGTTAGTACATGATGAACTTGCATCTCATGTAGATGCTCGCTATGTCAGTGCGGCAGAAGCTATGTGGCGGCTTTTAAAATTTAAAATGCATGATAGATCACATGCAGTATATAGATTAGCAGTACATTGCCACAAAGACATTTAGTGTATTTCCATGCTGGAAATGAAACTAATGCATTGGCCAAAAGTGAACTTCGTCACACTACACTATATGTATGGTTTGAATTAAATTCCACAGATTCAGAAGCAACACAATTCTTATATATTGAAATTCCATATCACTATATTTTTGTGAATGGATTATGGAGACATAAAAAAAGCAGAGGAAATAAAATAATCCCAAGAATTTACACAGTCAGTCCAAGAGATGTTGAACGTTTTTCCTTATGGATATTACTTTTAAATGTTCCTGGAGCACAAAAGTTTTTAACACTTAAGAACTGTTAATGACATAGTATATGAATCTTTCCATTTAGCTGCAAGACATAGAAACTTACTAGCTGATGATACAGAGTGGGAAAGATGTTTAGATGAAGCTGCACAATGTCAAATGCCACGGCAGATGAGAGAACAATTTGCATTTATTTCTATCTTCTTAAATGCTCCAAATGCATTAGCTTTGTGGGAGACATTTAAAAGTAATATGGCTGAAGACTTTATGCGACGATACAATGAACCCATTGCACACTTAAAAGCGTTAATGGAAATCCAAGAAGTATTTTTAACTCATGTATTAAGTTGTGCAAGTTTTAATTTGCCTGATCCAGGTCTTATAGATGACATAAACTTTGAAGACTATGACATTCAATTGCAAGTAGAAAGAACAGAAGAAAGACTTGCAACTTTAAATACCTTACAATTGCAAGCATTTAATGCCATTAAAAATGCAATAGATGATGACATGGTGACAGAGCGTTATTTCTATCTTGATGGACCTGGCGAATCAGGAAAAATGTATCTATATAATTTATTAATGAGTTCTGTATGAGCACAAGGTCAAATAGCACTGCTGTTTGTCACTACTGGAATTGCTGCACTTTTGTTAGAAGGTGGAAGAACTGTACATAGTGGCTTTAAACTGCCAGTGCCTATTTTCGAAACTTCTGTGTCAGATATTCGCATTACATCAATACAAGCAAAGAAATTGAAAAAAAGTAAATTAATTATAATAGATGAGGCCACAATGATATCATGCTATGCCCTCCAATGTATTGACCGTTTGCTTCGTGAAGTCATGGATAATACTTTTCCATTTGGTGGAAAGGTAATGTTGTTAGGTGGCGATTTTACACAAACATTACCTGTCGATGTTCATGGAAATCGAAATGACATTATCGAAAACTGTATAAAGTCAAGCACACTATGGAAACATTTTACCAATCTTCAACTGCAACAAAACATGAGATCAGAAGGCCAAACTGATTTCAACGCTTGGCTTATTAAAATTGTAGAAGGAAGAACAGAAAAAATATCACATTTACCTGAGGACACTGTGGAGATCCCACCTCATATGATTTGTCACCAAGATATTATATCGGCTATATTTGAAGGTAGCATAAATAACCAGGAATATTCAGAGCTTGCCAACCAAGTCATACTAACATGTAAAAATAAGGATGCATTAATCCTCAATAATGAAATCTTAAAAAAAAATAATGCACCACAAAGAAATTATTACAGTGCTGATTCTGTACTTGCTGATGACAATGAAAGTCAGGCTAACTTTTCCACTGAATTCATAAACTCACTAACTCCTTCTGTAATGCCACCACATATTTTGCAGATAAAGAAAGGTGCAATTGTCATGTTACTGCGAAATATGAACCCCAAAAAAGGCCTATGCAATGGGACAAAATTAATTGTTCAACAATTAAAGGACCATGTTATAGATGCTGAAATTTTAACTGGTACCCATAAAGGAGAGAGAGTTTTCATACCAAGAATAGATTTAGCCATTTGCCATGACCATTAATAAATCACAAGGACAAACGTTCAAATCTGTGGGTATTTTCTTACAAGAACCAGTATTTGCACATGGCCAATTGTACGTTGCGTTATCACGGTGCAAAAATCCACAGGCTATTAAAGTTTACATTAAAAAGAATAAAAATCAAGGTCATTTATTAGAAGATGGACGTATTTTTACTAAAAACATTGTCTACTATGAAGTACTATAACTTTTCATTAAAGTAATAAAACCCATGCAAAACAAATTTAAAAGCATTGAAAAATTCAAAACAATAAACAATTCAGTCATAATTAATGGAAGTACTGTTTAGGGATGATTAGCCTCACAAAACACTTGCCTTGCATTATTTTTACAAATTATGTTAAAACGTTAATTAACTATGTTGCTGTTTCTAATGTTACAAGTTTGAAATCAATATTTTTAAGTTCATTACTTAGACAGATAAGAAATTTCAAGTTTCAAAAAATATACTTTTCATTTCTTTACTTCAACATATTACAAAGTTCATGTCAAGAGCTCAACCACGATTTAAGTCACAATGTAAATATTGTCTTTTATGTTAAACATTAATCCAGAGAGTAATCTGATCGCCAGTTCATGGGGTCAGTAAGGAATTATTTTTTTTCCCTCTCTGATACAATTCGCTCAGTTTCAAGGAGGGATTTTACTGTTTGCCTTCCTCTGTATTCAATGTATATTTAAGTTAACAATTCTTGAGTTAAAAAACCATTACCTCAAGTTTACAATACTTATTAATTTAAAGTTCAACTGTTCTTACATTCAAATGTTAATACTTTTAATACAAAATGCTTTAACAGTTACTGTTCACCTAAAAGAACATTTTACAAAAATAAACATGTTTAATATCAAAATACTACTTATTTCATCATAACTAAATCTTACAAGTGTCAAATTCATATATTAATAACTAAACTACTTTCCAAACATACACATCTCATTGCCGTCATTTGTTGACGGGCAAGTCGCTAGTTACATATATAGTTGTCAGCAATACGGGTCGTTGCTAACGCGAAGCGAAAGCCTCCTTGCACTGGTGGAGATGGGCGCTTTAGGCGCTCATCCCTACAACCCCCTACGACTTTCGGATAACAAATGCGGACCCTCGCAAAGCGAGGAGCTGCATTTGCGGAGGTGGAGGCTCTACTGCGCCTCACAAGCGGTTACAAATGCCCAAAGAAGCGGGACTTTGAAAAAAAAAAAAAAAAAAACACTCAGTGACTAAATACAGACTTACACAAAAAAATACATGCCACGGGACTTAAAAAAAAAAAAAAAAATGCGGACTTACACAAAAAAATACGAGCCGCGTGACTTAGAAAAAAAACAATTACAGACTTGCAAAAATACTACCTTAACGGCCGACCTGCGCACAGCAGAAAACATAAAAAAAAACACAAAATACACACAAAATAAAATAAAAACCTTACCCATAGCAAGGGGGGCACCCAGGATGTCTGGAAGTGAGGTTACACCTCAATTTAAGTCCAATTTACAGAGTTTAGACACTCGGAAATCCCCTAAGCGAGAGAAAAAACGGCCGCCGAAAAAAACGAAAACGAGGCTACACCACCCCTAAAGCTGCAAAACACAGCCAAGCACATACGACTTTTACAAAAACCTGTATGAGGTACAACATACACCATTGGCAAGGACGCTAAATCATCCACACCCGCGTAACACTTACACTTTCGCCGCCCTTTTACCACACTAACTTACTCAATGCGAAAGTACACAGCTACACAAACGGTTTCCCCTCGTGCACGCAGCCTATTTACACTGCACACATTGCTGACACTTACACCTCAGCTCAACAACACTGCAAATCTACATTACATGCTGCAGGAACATCAAAACAGATTGTTAGCTCTTCAGCACATTCCTTGATGCATATATTAATTATCAATAGGTAAAGTATATTAATTTATGATTTAATTAATTAATCAATTAATTATCATAAAAAAAAATATACAGAAAAAAAACAAAAAACACAGTATCGCAAAAAAACACAAAGACCTTCACTGCGCCTCACAAGGAGCGCCAACGGTGCTCATAGGACACAAATTACATCAGGGGAGAGCCTTGCAATAAGCGCCAAAAGGAGATCAGCGCAAACCTTACAATAAGCACAAAAGCACCTCTTATAACAAAAAATAAAGAAACCCAGAGGCTCGCAATGATCACAGAAGGATCTCACACAACCAAAACACTTACTCTTACAATTTTATCCTTTATCATTTTTTGACGGACAAGTAGCTAGTAATATATATAAACTAGTGACTTGCCCGGCAAAAATTACAGCAATAAAATAAAATTCGAAGTCTGGCAATGCTGTTTGCCACGCAATTATGTTGTTGCAGCCAGTTGCGCCGTCACACATGCGAGACTCGCAAAGCGAGGCGAAGCAGCCTTGTAACACTCAGGCTGCAATGAGCGCCAAAGGCGCTCATTGCAACCAATGGCGCCATCACACATGTGAGGCAGCGCGGCACTTAGTCTGCATTTTGAGGGGCACAAATGCGAGGAAAATGTGGTGGACGAAAAACGTAAAAAATTCTGAAACTGCATGAAAACGAGGCTGAGCAAAGCCAAATACACGACGGCAAAGACAGTAACACTTACACCAACAACGCCAGGCATGGTGGGACTTTGAAAATAAAACAAAAGGCCTTCAGCGCCTAACACGCAAACATTCAGAAGACACACAGAGTAGAAAGAAACAGGGAAGGGACAGGGGGAAGATGGTGGAAAGAGACACATGGCATTCCCAAGCACTATACTTGCAGGTTAACGAAACCTGCAATGAGCGAGGTGAGCAGTTGAGGCATTGAAACACGTGGGGCTTAGGCTGAAATGAGCATTAAAGGCACTCCTGCGAACCTCTGAAAGCAGTTGAGGCATTGAAGCACGCGGGACTTAGGCTGAAATGAGCACCGAAGTTGCTACTGTGAAACTCGCAAAGCGAGGTGAGCAGTTAAGGCCCGCGAGACTTGGGCTTAAATTAAAAAAATTCAGACCTCGGAATCTCGAGTGCAAAAACTTTCGACCTTGGAAAAATATGAATTTAACGGCCAAATCGCGAAAAGCGAAATACAAACCAAAAAACATAAATATGTCTCAAATTAAATTACAAACTCATGCATAGCACATGGGGAGAGCCAGGAAGCCTGTGAGTGAAGTTGTAAGTTAATTTGAGGCATATTTGTCATTTTTTAAAGATTAAAAATCGGCTAAGTGAGAAAAAAAATGTTGACGGAAAATGAAAATGAGGCAAAATGAAGCCTTAGCGCACAACTCAACGCCAGGAACGTAAGAGTTACAAAAAAAGACTATTAGGAAGGACGGAAAATGCTCACGAGGTGCATAAGACATAGACAATCACTGCCATTTTACAACACTAACTTTCAAATAATAACATTACGAACGCGGGAAAATCCTATCTTGGGGGCAAAAAAGTCTGACCTACGAAAAATACAGATTTAATGCCCGAACCGCTAACCACTAACTTGCAAATAATAAGATTACGATTCTGTTTTACAAACGGTTTTGCCGCTCGCAACCATCCTATATATACTGCACACTTGCCACTCCTCAGGTGATGAATAGTCTCTCTGTACATTTTCTGCTGCTGAAAAATCCAAAGAGATTGTTAGCTCTTCAGGATATTGATTGCTGGATATGTATTAAAAATAGGTAAAGTATATTAATTAATTAATTCATTTATTATTATTACAAAAAATAATGAATTAGCATTAAAAAATAATCATGCACAATCTCAGATTTTACAATGCCCTTACTTCATGATTACATAAATGCTTAGCTCTTTGAAATATATTTATTAATTAATTAATTATTATATAAAGAAAAATAGTATTAAACATTTTTTATGCAAAAGCTCATATTTTACACTGCCCTGACTTTATGAATACACAAACGCCTAGCTCCTTTGAATATATTTATTAATTGATAAATTAATTATTAACATACATTCATTATTAATTAGTAATCATTACAAAAAAATTAAATCTATATTTTACACTGCACTAAAAAAAATATATATTTTACACTGCACTTAAAAATCTGTATTACTGCTCACTAACATACATTAATGTATTAATAATTAGTAATAATACTTATATATCTGGATTACTGCTCATTGGGTGACAGGTATAGGACCCCAACAGCAGTTAAATATTTAAATCAGTTTAGTATGCCCTGAGATCTCCATTTCTGGAGGACTGTGGCACATTAATTAACAAATAATCTCAATGAAAAAAAGAGAAACATTGCTCTTTCTTATACATTTATTCATTCATTCATTATTAACACAGATTATTTTATTAATTATTAATTAGTAATATTTCCAACACAAAAAAATATATATAGTTGGACAAGGGGGTAGCCACTCCCTGTACTGGTTTAGTGAGTTGTTTAAATACTGGGTGTTTCTAAAATAAAGTTGTTCTTAATTTTCATACTTTGACTAAGCATGTATTATTGACCCAGAGGTATATGCTTGTAGAGGAGCTTGTTCTGACTCCCTACCAAGGTGCTCCCAGGTACACTAGCAAAACAAGCTGGGACTTATGCCTTTGTACCGACAAAGACTGTCCATAGGTCTAGAGTCACCCAAACTTATGTCTAAACCTACTGGGAATAAGAGTACTAGGATACTCTAGATCCCATCATCATAGTAGGTTGTGACAATTGGCTGGAAGTGGTGGGACGACTCTACAAGGACCAGGAATGGAACAGACGGACATCATAACAGAGGCAACAAGGCGGTATGAAGCAGCCTGGCACTTATACCCCAGTAAGATGACCGCACAAGAGGTGTCCAACTTACTAGACCAGCATTGCCAGAGGATCTTGCAGGAGCGCAATGGAGCGAGAGCCCCAGCTCAACAAAGACTTGGCTACAGAGAGATACTGCGTCTAGAGAAATGGATGCCGATTCTGAACCTGTGGCAGGACGATGAGCTAATGGGCTGACTGGAAGTACTAGTAAGAAAAGAGGTTGCCTTGGAGAACCAATATCATGTTTTTCACGCCAGAATAGTTGGTGGCCTTGGAGAGGAGTTTGATTTCCGCTTGGATATAGATTCTGGCCTCCAAGACATTGTGTATGGTGATCCTGAAGGGGGCATAGGAACATTTAAAAGGCACAACAACTTGTTTGTGGAACGCTGTCGTGGTCTGGGACTGGAACCATGGTACATGGAGGCTAATTTAATGGTACACCTGATTGAGCAGGAACTGCAGCTGGAGGAGGAGTATTTTGAGTTGTGGGATGAGATCTATGGGGAGACATTTTGCCCATCAAGAGGGGAACAACCCAGTCAAGAGGACTGGTCGCAGATCTTTACAACACAGATGGTATGTACCGAAGTGATTATGTGCAAGGGGTCTGGGGAGAACATAGTGATAGAGAATATTTTCCCCTAGAACATGCAGTAACTGTGTCAGAGCCTAGCAGGGATGATAAAGTCAGCTTGGGACCAAATCACCAGCTCCAGGAGCCAGAGACCCAGGGGAATGTGCCCTGGGTGGGGTCAGATAAGCAATGTTTGTCCCCTGATACCCCAAGAGGCTTAGTCCCAGAGGAAGGGCTAGCTGAGAACAGTTTCTCCAAACTGGTTATGCCTGAGGTGCCAGATGTGAATAGAGCCTCACCTGGGGACTACCTTCCAGCACAAATCCTGGCAGAAACCCCAGTAACTGCTAAACAGGTAGGGCCAGACTAATTCAGTCTGCCCTCAAAGTTCTAGGCAATGTGGATGGGCCAGAACTGCTAATGGAGCCAGGGGCTCAGGATAGCCACCCAAGAGACTGTGGGGAGGGCTATGTAATGCACTCTGGGGAGAAGGCCGTAGAAGTCAGGTTGGGTGGGAAGGATAAGATTCCCCAGCCTACAACAGATAACCAAAATCTGTACCCTGACACCCCAGGAGAGTTGCTACAAAAGGTGCTAGTGAAGCACAGAGCCCAGGAGGGTTATGTAATGGACTGTGGGGAGGGAAAGGAACTGGTTCTTAGCTACAGGGAACCAGGCCTCACACAGCAAGACTACCAGGGGCACCAAGTGAGCCAGAGGCACCATGAGTGCCAGGGGCACCAAGAGAGTGCCAGGGGCACCAAGAGCCAGACAGGGGCAGCAAGCTTGCCAGCCTTGCAAAGGAGCTGTGGGTGCAGTCTGGCACCATAGTAGAGGGTGAACCAAGTGGGGAGATACCCTGGATAACCAATTTCCAGAGGCCCACTGGAACAGGCACCGCTCCAAAGGACCAGTTAAACCTGGAGGACGGGGATAAGGGTACCAAGCAAAAGGCCATAGAAGAAGAGGGTCAGCTGAGGGCCCCAAAGAACTGCCTGGGTGGGAATTGCGAGATTCCCCAGCCTGCATCAGAGAGCCAGAGCACAGTTGCTCCACCAAGGGCAATAGAGGACAACAAGGAGGAGCTGTCCAAAGCTACAGATGCTCAGGAGGCAGCAGGAAAGGAGCATCCAGAGACTGTTTTAGAGACTCCAGCCCAGCTGTGGGGACTGGCTGAGGGGAAAGGGGTTGCCCTGAGACAGGGGTTGTTTTGTGGGGCTCCCCTAGATACTATTTTGCCTCAGAAGGGGGTATGGGTGCAACCCACTGTGTCCCCAGTGACTTCCATGCTGCTGCCAAGAAGAGAGAGATGGTATCCTGGACTATTTGGGTGGGGGTTGCATGGGAAGAGCAATTTCCGCTGTACAGTCAGGGCAAGACCACGCACTGGGGGAGGCTTTGACGCTACACCTTGGGACTTTGTGCGAACGGACTGGAACTGGCATAGCATACAGAGGGCCTGGCCAAACCAGCAGATTCATGACTATCAGCATAGCTGGAAAAATCTGGGATTTTCCCTGCCACGCTTGGGGGAGGTGTTGTCATGAATCAGCCAGGGGCCATTTTGGACTGGAACTGTTATCTCCCACATGTTATTGAACAGAAGGTTTTGGGCTCCCAGAGCCACTGTTATAATGTTATATATTCCGGGCAGAGTCCCACTGTTATTGTTATGCATTCAGAAAAGAGGCAGTTTACCACGTCACCATTAATAAAGTCGTCATAACGCATTAAGTGGACTGACGTGGGAAGTACTTCCTCAACTCATAACATGTGGGTTATAAATTGTTGTAGTGGTAATATTTGTAAATATATTGTATTGTAATGTGGGAGCCATGTTGTGTGCAGTCATCCATATTGGGTCTGATACAGATAGTAACCTGAGTAGATCACCCATCTGCCTTCCAGCTATCACCTAAAGTAAACACTTGAAGTGATAGCAAGGCCAGAACAAATGGGTCTGTACAGAAATTGAGGCACCTAAACCCCATGGGGTCTTCAGCCCAATTTCAGAGTCATAGTACAGGAGCAACTAGATGTTTCTCCCTTGAGAACCAGAGACCAAGTGAATTAGGTAGCCACACCTAATGGGCGGCCCATGGGAGGGGTCTGGAAGTTCCCAGAGCTTACCTCTAGTCCATTGGCCAGAGGTAATCAAGTTACTCTGGAGATTACCCCATTGGCCAAGAGGAAGATGAGGGTTGGACAAGGGGGTAGCCACTCCCTGTACTGGTTTTGTGAGTTGTTTAAATACTGGGTGTTTCTAAAATAAAGTTGTTCTTAATTTTCATACTTTGACTAAGCATGTATTATTGACCCAGAGGCATATGCTTGTAGAGGAGCTCGTTCTGATTCCCTACTAAGGTGCTCCCAGGTACACTACCAAAGCAAGCTGGGACTTTTGCCTTTGTACCGACAAAGACTATCCATAGTTCTAGAGTCACCCAAACTTAGGTCTAAACCTACTGGGAATAAGAGTACTAGGATACTCTAGATCCCATTATCATAGTAGGTTGTGACAATGCCTATTTAAATATTGATAAAGAAGATCAAGATATATACATGGATATGATGGCCTTAATAGAGGAAAACGAGAATGAAAATGCAACTACATCAGAACCTGGAATACCAAAAATATGGAAAAAAAAATAGTAAATTAACCCCTTAAATTAAGGATTATCCAAACATTAGTGTATTTATACAACAAGTTACAAGAGAACTGGAAAACGTATATACACTTAAACAAAAATCCACATACAATTTAAGTCGAAAGGAAAACATAGCATTAAAGGAACTCCAAGAATGTAAAACTATACAAATAAAACCAGCAGATAAAGGGGGAAACATTGTAGTAATGGCAAATGAGGACTATCACAAAATGTGTGATAAGATTTTAAAAGATAAATCAACTTATGAAACATTGAGTGTAGATCCTACAAATATGTATAGAGAAAAACTTAAATCAGTGCTTGATAAAGCACTGTTAGAAGGATTAATCAATAAAAAAACATATGATTACTTACTACCAAATAGTCCAACAATCCCTACTTTCTATGCACTTCCAAAAGTGCACAAAAATATGTCATTAATACCTGGTAGACCATTTGTATCAGGGAACAATAATATATCTGAAAATATTAGTAGATTCTTGGATTACCATCTTAAAGATCTAGTTACAGGTCTTCCCTCATATATCAAGGATACAACAGACATACTGAAGCAATTGGAAGATATAATAGTACCAACTAAAACATGGCTTGTGAGCATAGATGTAGAAGCCCTATATAGCTCTATACCACATGTTCAGGGCATTGAGGCTGTGGGTTTCTTTTTAAGAACTAAAGGAACCAAAATGGAACTACTACTAACTTTATTGGAATACATACTAACTAGAAACTACTTTATTTTTGCTGACAAATGGATACATCAAATTAGGGGCACAGCAATGGGGACATCATGTGCCCCTAATTATGCAAATTTGTTCCTAGGGTGGTGGGAAGAAAGATGGGTCTTTGAGGAAACCAGAAATGATATGACAGACAACATACTAATGTGGAGACGATTTATAGATGATATCATAATTTTCTGGACTGGAACAAAAGAACAACTCTCTCTTTTTATAGACACCCTTAACAACAACACCCTAGGTCTAAAATTTACATATGAAATTAATTCAACCGAATTGGCCTTTTTAGATCTAAAAATAATGAAGGATCATTTGGGAAACATTAGTACGACCACTTATAGGAAAGAGACAGCATCCAATAGCCTATTAGAGTGGTCAAGCCAACATCATGAACCCCAAAAAAGAGGGATCCCAAAAGGCCAATATCTGCGTATCCGAAGGAACTGTAGTGATAATAATTCCTTTAAGTTAGAGGCTGACAAACTTAGGAAACGTTTTAAAAGTAGGGGATACCCAAATAAATGCCTCAAAAAGGCATATCAATATGCCCTGAATGCAAAAAAGAACAGATCTCCTAAATACTCAAGAAGAGTATACACAAAAGATACATTTGGAACAATCACAAACACAGAAAGGGAAGGCCTCAAGTGAAGAGGATGATATAATACGATGTATACTCACATATGGATATAATGCAAGAGAAATTAAAGACATCTTCTCCAAATTTTGGTATTTACCAACGGCAGATGAAGATCTAAAAACTAAGGTATCCACAGAAAGTTCAATAACATATAGACGGAGTCCAAATTTAAGAGACCTTCTGGTACATAGCCATTTTTCACAACATAAACAGAAGGAAAAAACATGGCTGAAACCCCAGACTGGCTGCTATAGATGTGGACGGTGTAAATACTGTAAATTTATAAAACCTAGTAAGGAATTTATTCATCCAACACCAGGCAACAAATATCCTATTAAAGAGTTTTATAACTGTAAAACTAAAGGAGTTATTTATGTGGTACAATGTATTTGTATGAAAATTTACGTTGGAAAAACGAGTAGAGAATTCAGAGGTAGGATGGGGGAACACATCTGCTCAATTACAAATGAATATGACACACCAATTGCACGTCATGTAAAATCAAAACATCAGAAGGATACATCTGTTTTAAAATTCCTGATAATAGATGGAGCCAAATTGGGCCCAAGAAAAGGGAACCTGGACGATATATTACTTAGGAGGGAATCAAAGTGGATTTACGAATTACAGGCCCAAACACCTAAGGGTCTGAATGAAGGGTTCTCTTTTAAGGCATTTTTATAAATTTTCACAAGGAAAGTAAGTTGAATATCCTATAAAATAGAACATACTCTGAGAGGAAGATAGAATGATGGAATATTGGAATCATGATAGAAGGGTTATTTAGATTTCTTCATATTAAGTAAAGATATAGATATTCCATAATCTCCAGTTATATAATCATAGGAGGAACTATATATAAAGATCAGACACTACTTAATTATAAGCTCACTTATTATGAACATAAATAAATCACCAAAATACCAGCACAAATCATATATGTATATGTTTTTGAATATGGATGTCCTCATATTATGTGAGAACATGGGTATTCTATAACTTTTACTTGCACAATTATGGGATAAATAATCAGACACTGTTCATATTATGAAGTTAACTCACTAAGGATAAATATAATTAAGTCTCTACAATAATTGCACATGAATGATATAGATATAAGTGAATTGGACTTTGAATATAACCTACATAGTAGAATGGTTATAAAACACAGCACAATAGTAGTTCTATAATCACATCAAAATAGTATGTTAATGCAACACACTTTTCACACCATCACATATATAGTTGTGAGCGTACGAGTTGTTGCTAACGCTGCGGGCTCGCGTAGCGAGCCCGCGGCCCTCGCAAAGCGCGTAGCGAGTCGCGGGCCTCGCGAAGCGAGGGCACTGTGCCAGGTTCTCAGTTGCTGGCATGGAGCGCCGCAGGCGCTCCATGCCAGCACCTGAGGACCTCGCAAAGCGAGGTCTTCAGTTGCAGCAACTGCGACCCTTGCAAAATTTCAAAAAAAAGTTTACGTCGCAACACATTACGACACTCGGAAACAACATACGACACACGTTCACACACATTACGACACTCGCAAACAACATACGACACACGTTCACACACATTACGGCCTCGCAACACTCGGACGCAACTCGCGAACATTACAAAATTAAAAACACAATACATACACACAGCACATACATAAAAACCTTACCTACACAAACAGGAAGCACCCAGGACCTCAAAAATGCAACTTACAACTTAATTGCACTCAAAATAAAAGAGTTTAGACACTAAATAGTTTGTTAAGCGACACAAAAAATGGCCGACGAATAAAACGAAAACGAGGCTACACACGCAAACACCATACGAGACACGTTACCACACATTACGACTTCGCAAACATCGGACGCAACACGCCGACATACAAACATTTAAAACTTAAGAAAGACACACAACAAACACATAAAAAGCTTACCTACAGCAAGAGGAACCAGCCAGCACCTCAAAAAAAACAAGTTACACCTACATTTAAATCAAAATAAAACACTTTAGACACTAATACCATCGCTAAGCGAGAGAAAAAATGGCCGACGAACAAAACGAAAACGAGGCTTCAGACGTAACTACACTACACTTACTCGCAATAATGAAACACATACTATGCGGAACGTATCACAATCATATTAAACACCATTTTGAACAGTAATACGCAGAAAATGGCGGATGGAACGCAAATTGTAAGCTGGAACGCAAATAGCGCATGCGTATTGCGTTCTAACGGTCTCACTTTCCAGAACTTTCTACAAGTTTATAAATACTGCCTATTTCAAACAAAAAAATACATTTCTCCTCAGGTGATCAACGGAGTGACTTCTGAGATAACTGCTGCTTTTACTTGAGAAGACAATTCTTTACTAATTTACTACTTTGTATTGTGCAAATTACAACTGAGAGGTAAGCTATAATATATTACATTTTATTATCAGGACAGGTCAAACAAATAAAAAAATAAACTAGGATTTATGTAGTGACATATATGGCACATTTATGTGTATAGGCTCACAAAAAAAATACGGTTCATTTAACAAAACAACAAAAAAACATAATTCAATATTAAACAGAGGTTTATGTATAGTGACATGTGACACGCACATATATGTCTATAATGGATAGTGACATCTGACACGCACATGTATGTCTATAATGTATAGTGACATCTGACACGCACGTATATGTCTATAATGTATAGTGACATCTGACACGCACGTATATGTATAGAATGTATAGTGACATGTGACATGCACATTTATGTGTATTGCCCCTGCATAGTGACATGTGACACGGACATATATGTGTATCATGTATATTGACATGTGACACACACATTTATGTGTACTGCCCCTTCATAGTGACATGTCACATGGACATATATCTGTATAATGTATAGTGACATGTGACACCCACATTTCTGTGTATTGCCCCTTCATAGTGACATGTGACACGGACATATATGTGTATAATGTATATTGACATGTGACACACACATTTATGTGTACTGCCCCTTCATAGTGACATGTGACACGGACATATATGTGTATAATGTATATTGACATGTGACACACACATTTATGTGTACTGCCCCTTCATAGTGACATGTAATACGCACATTTATGTGTATTGCCACTGAAACAAAATTAGCTTAAAACAAAATCAGTAAACAACTACATTTAAATGACATTATATGTCATGTATACTGATATGTCACACGCACATATATGTGTATCATCTATAGTTACATCTCACACACACACATTTATGTGTGTTGGAAAAAAAATATATAAGGTTAATTTAACCATTTAAATATGAGTCATGTATACTGATATGTCACACGTACACAAAATAATTACATTAAACTATGGAATGTGCTTCATGTATGTGACATATGTGTGTAGCCCCCAACAAAAAATAAGGTTAATTGAAAAAAATTACACAACTATATTTCAATGACCTTCATTTACTTCAATTCAATAGATCATATAAAGCTGAATCTTTCTATTTCTTTTAATATTCAAACAGACTCTGCATCAATAGCGTCTCTCAACAATTTGCACCGTGCATTGTGAAGCACAATCCCTTTTAAAGAACACCAACAAAGAAGAAGAGGTAAGATACAACAAGACATTACATGCTCAAAAGGCCATGCTTTGCTAGATGAAAAATTATAAATATACAAATAACTTTTTCACTTTCTTTTTCAAACAGACACTACAAGAAGACCGGCGCATTAAGATTGGCAGGAGGGGACCGTCTGTCATTCAAAACTTCAAGCAAGGTAAAGTATTAAGTATAAACAAGAAAGAACCATGAGCCTTATTCAGTTGCAACTTCCTCAATTGAATAGGGCTCTATATAAGCACATAACATATTTTTTATACAGAACTTTTTAGTTACTGAATTTCTAACCACATTCAAGGTTTTCAATAACTAAAAACTTTGCTCAATAAATATGTTATGTGATTATATAGAGCCCTCTTCAATTGGCAAAATTGCAATTCAATGAGGACCTATATATCTTTAATGGCCAAGGGCCTCACTCAAATGTGATTTGCCCATGTCAATAGGGCTCTATATAAGCACAGAGCATATTTTTTAAAGGAAATTTTTCTTTTGTGAACACGTTGCTTTTGGATACAAGTTCACTAAATACAAAATGCCGTAAAAAAATATGCTCTGTGCTGATATTGAGCTCTATTCCATTGGCCAAAACACAATTGAATGAGGAGCTCACAATATAACAAATGCAGTAACCAAAGGCCCTCATTCAATTGCTATTTTGGACAATTAAATATGACTATAAATAAGCACTTTTAGGCCCTTATTCTATTTTAACAAATATATGTGATGTGCTTATTTACAACCCTATTCAATTTTCAACATTGCAATTCAATGACGGCCTTAGAGTACTATTACATTGTAAAAAATGCAATTGAATGAGGGGCAAACTATGCAACATATGGTACACACAAAGGCCCTCATTCAATTGCAATTTGCCCAATTGAATAGGGCTCTAAATAACAACATAACAATTTTTTTAAAAGAAGTTTTTGTTACTAAAAATATATCCAAAATAAAGTTTTTAAATGACTAAAAACTTATTTAAAAAAATATGCTATGTGCTTATTTAGGGCACGATTCAATTAGCCAAATCGCAATTGAATGAGACACAAACTGATACACACAAAACAGAATTTCTTATTCAATGTTTAACAACCTATAAGCCTTACAAAGAAGCAAAAATAAGAATAACAAAAGTGTTGCGCACCTAATAGCATTGTACAAAAAATCACACAAACTCATAGGAAACTACATTAACATTCTTCTTTAATGTTTAACAACCTATAACCAGTACAATCAAGAATAAATAACTTTTGCACAAGTGGTGTGCACCAAACAGGATTGTCAAAAACTAACACAAACACATAGCAAACTACATTAATTATATTATTTCATGTTTCACTAACTATAAGCATCCCAATAAAGGTTAAATAAGTATACCACAAGTGGTGTGCACAAAACAGGATTGTACAAAAAATAACATAAACACATAGCAAAATAAATTTATATTCTTATTTAATATATCACAACCCACAAGCCTTACTAAGAACCCTTAATAAGAATAACAAAAGTTGTGGGATTGTACAGAAAGTAAAAAAAAAAAAAGATAGAAAAAAATAACCATAACTGATACAATACAGTCAAATTAATACATTTTTAAATTATTTACAAGACATTTCACTCAAACAACATTTTCTATTTTATATTACAACAGATACTGCGTGAAGACAATCGGACGAGGACTTTTTCCACAGGACCGGACCAGCGGACGAGGACTCGGACCAGACCAGCAGACGAGGAATTTCAACACAGGACCAGACCAGCAGACGAGGAATTTCAACACAGGACCAGACCATCGGACGAGGACTTTCACCAACGGACCACAACATCGGACGAGGGATATTGCCACAGGACCACAACATCGGACGAGGGCTATCGCCACAGGACCACACCATCGGACGAGGACTTCCAACAGAGGACCACACCATTGGACAACGATTTTGAACCGAGGACCAACAAACATTCGGATTTAAATCACACTTCAACCAAGGTAAAGTATAATAAGTACTAAAGTATAAAACTAAAGAAACTGCTTTCAGTTGCATCTGTGTCAACAGAAAAATAAAATAATTAATTTACTATCTCCCTTATTTTATTTAAATTGCTACTAAGCAATACATAGCTCAATAACCACATCACTTTTTTTTTTAGCAAAGAAGTTTTGCAGTGCTAAATATCTATCCACAAACAACGTTTTTAATAAATAAAACCATTATTTTAAAAAAATATGTTACATGCTTATTTACAGCACTATTCCATTGGCCAAATTCTTAGCCAGTGAGGACAGGAATTATAAATTTAAGTAAATATAAATGATACATTCTAAATATAAATGATACCTTAATGATTTGCATTTTATTTCACAAATTGTGCACAAGAATCTTTAACAGGAATTACAAATTTAAATATACACAATTACATTTATTTTTTTTCCTTTACAGATTAATACGGCTGATAACGAGACCAAAGAAGAGAAGAAAAGACGTCAAACTAGAGAAAGACAAGAAAGATGGGCCGCCCAGCAGACACCGGAGGAGAAAGAAATTCGACGAGAAAAAGAACGCAAAAGACTTACAAATAAAAGAATATCAGCTGCAAAAATGAAAGATACAACCAAAAAAAATAAAAAAATAATAAAGCATTTACAAACTGTTCCTAAAACATCAGATGACATTTTACAAGATACCAGTCAAGACAGACCAAAAAAAGAAACTACAAAAACAAAGCATTTACAAACTCTTACTAAAAACTTACAGGACATTTCAACCAAACAAGTCCAACATATACCAAGAAAATCTACGAAAAAAACTAAACATTTAGAACCTGTTGTTGAAACATTTCATGAATTTTCATCTGATGAATATGAAAGTCAACATCCAATATGCTTTGCAAATTGTCCTTTACTGAAGTCTTTAGCAGTAGAGGTTCATAGTTGTGGGGACATGACTACTCAATGTCAATTTTGTGAGGCTTATTATTTTAAACAGGAGAGACCCCGAGATGGACAATTTATTAGTTGTTGTCAAAAAGGAAAGTTCAAACTTCCAGAAAGGAAACAATTTCCAACCTATTTACAAAATATTATGACTGAACCTACTTTTCCAAATTACAAAAATTTTAAGACAAACATAAGATCCTACAATAGTGCCATATCATTTGCATCTATGGGGGCAACATTGGCTGCTAATGTACCAGGACATGGTCCTTACTGTTTTAAAGTCCAAGGACAAATTTATCATCGGACTTCACATTTACATCCAGAGGAAGGAGAGCAAAGAAAATTCGCTCAACTATATGTCCCAGATACAATGGAAGCTGTTGACCAACGTATGCAGATGGAAGAAAATAAAAAATGCTTACCCAGTGTTTTTATAGAGCTAAATAACATTATGGACAACAATCCCTACAGTAAAGCTTACAAAAAATTGGCAGAAGTAGAAAATGAACAACTACTTCATGCACAAAGACATCAATTACCCATGCCAAAGGTTAATATGGTGCTTAAAAGAGACAGACATACTGATAAACGTTGTTATAACTTGCCAACATCAAATGAGGTTGCAATGGTCTTTCAGAATGATGAAGGAGAACCACCATTTCAAAGAGACATTAGAGTATATCCCAGAAATGAGGAGCAACCATTTATTAATATTAATATCTTAAGTCCAAATTTAGATCCAATGACATATCCCATCTTTTTCCCACACGGAGAAGCAGGTTGGCAACCAAAATTAGCCCTTCCCAGTTACCCAAATGCTAAAGCCAGAATCCGAAATAATGTTTCTATGCTTGAATTTAAAGTTGCTCAAATTGCCATTAGAGATGAATTTAATCCAATTTTATGTGGTGGAAAACTAACACAACAATGGATTATTGATTCATATTTGCAAGTTGAGGCAAATAATTTAAACTTTATAAAATATCAACAAGATAAACTACGTTTAGAACAATATTGTGGACTCATGGACTATGTTGCTGACGTGGCTACAAGCAGAGACATGACAGCTGGCAAAGCCATCATTTTACCATCTTCCTTTCAAGGATCTCCTCGAAATATGAGAGAAAGATACAATGATGCTATGGCTATTGTGACAAAATTTGGAAAACCAGATTTATTTGTGACATTTACATGTAATCCACAATGGCCAGAAATTAATCAAAATCTACTTCTTGAACAAAGTGCTTCAGATCGACCAGATTTAGTAGCCAGAGTTTTTAAGATCAAATTAAATGAATTAATACGTGACTTCACTATAAATCAGTTATTTGGCAAATGTCTTGCTTATGTATATACCATTGAATTTCAAAAAAGAGGCCTTCCACATGCACATCTTCTCATAATACTTCAAGAGAAAGATAAATTAGATACTTCGGACAAAGTGGATGCAGTCATAGTTGCTGAACTACCAGATCCAGAACTATATGGTAGACTATATGAGATTGTTACTCATCGCATGATTCATGGACCCTGTGGAGACCTTAATCCACAATCACCATGTATGGAAAATAATCAATGTTCAAAAGATTTTCCAAAAGATTATAGAGACAAAACATATGCAAATTGTGATGGATATCCACTTTATAAAAGAAGAGAAGGAGATAGTGCCATTATTCGTGGAAAAAAAGTGGACAATAGATATGTAGTACCCTACAATCCACATTTACTCATGAAGTACAACGCCCACATCAACGTAGAAGCCTGCACTTCCATTAAATCCATTAAATATGTCTACAAATATATTTACAAAGGTTACGATGCAGCTACTGTAGTCGTCAAAAGTGCAGACAACCCTGAAAATAGTGAGTTAGTACATGATGAACTTGCATCTCATGTAGATGCTCGCTATGTCAGTGCACTAGAAGCCATGTGGCGGCTTTTAAAATTTGAAATGCATGATAGATCCCATGCAGTATATAGGTTAGCAGTACATTTGCCACAACGACATTTAGTCTATTTCCATGCTGGAAATGAAATGAATGCATTGGCCCAAAGTGAAGATCGTCACACTACACTAACTGCATGGTTTGCATTATATTCCACTGATGCTGAAGCAACACAATACTTATATATTGAAATTCCATATCACTATGTTTTTGTGAATGGATTATGGAGACCAAGAAATTATTCCAAGAATTTACACAGTCAGTCCAAGAGATGTTGAACGTTTTTGCTTACGGATATTACTTTTAAATGTTCCAGGAGCACAAAGTTTTGAACAATTAAGAACTGTTAATGACATTGTATATGAATCCTTCCATTTAGCTGCAAGACATAGAAACTTACTCGCTGATGATACAGAGTGGGAAAGATGTTTAGAAGAAGCAGCACAATGTCAAATGCCACGACAGATGAGAGAACAATTTGCTTTTATTTGTATCTTCTCAAATGCTCCAAATGCATTAGCTTTGTGGGAGACTTTTAAAAGTAATATGGCTGAAGACTTTATGCGACGATACAATGAACCCATTGCACACTTAAAAGCGTTAATGGAAATTCCAGAAGTCTTTTTAACTCATGGTTTAAGTTGTGCAAGTTTTAATTTGCCTGATCCAGGTCTAATAGATGACATTAACTTTGAAGACTATGACATTCAACTACAAGCAGAAAGAACAGAAGAAAGACTTGCAACTTTAAATACACTACAATTGCAAGCATTTCATGCCATTAAAAATGCTATAGATGATGACATGGTGACAGAGCGTTATTTCTATCTTGATGGACCTGGCGGATCAGGTAAAACATATTTGTACAATTTATTAATGAGTTCAGTACGAGCACAAGGAAAAATAGCAATGGCGTTTGCCACTACTGGAATTGCTGCACTTTTATTAGAAGGTGGAAGAACTGTTCATAGTGGATTTAAACTGCCAGTGCCTATTTT
Organism: Discoglossus pictus; assembly: GCA_027410445.1. Lineage (NCBI taxonomy): Eukaryota > Metazoa > Chordata > Amphibia > Anura > Alytidae > Discoglossus > Discoglossus pictus. Next base: position 71,346,490 of record CM050169.1, read on the forward strand.
GGAAAATTCTGTGTCAGATATTCGCATGACATCCTTACAAGCAAAGAAATTGAAGAAATGTAAATTAATTATAATAGATGAGGCCACAATGATGTCATGCTATGCCCTCCAATGTATTGACCGTTTGCTTCGTGAAGTCATGGATAATATTTTTCCATTTGGTGGAAAGGTAATGTTGTTGGGTGGCGATTTTAGACAAACATTACCTGTCGTTGTACATGGAAATCGAACAGACATTATTGAAACATGTATAAAGTCAAGTACAGTATGGAAACATTTTACCCATCTTCAACTGCAACAAAATATGAGATCAGAAGGCCAAACTGATTTCAATGATTGGCTTATTAAAATTGGAGAAGGCAGAACAGAAAAAATACTACATTTACCTGACGACACTGTAGAGATCCCACCTCATATGATTTGTCAACAAGATATTATATCCGCTATATTTGAAGGGAGCATAAATAACGAAGAATATTCCGAGCTTGCCAACCAAGTTATACTGACGTGTAAAAATAAAGATGCATTAATACTCAATAATGAAATCTTAAAAAAAATTAATGCACCACAAAGAAATTATCACAGTGCTGATTCTGTACTTGCTGATGACAATGAAAGTCAGGCAAACTTTTCAACTGAATTCATTAACTCTTTAACTCCTTCTGGAATGCCACCACATATTTTGCAGCTAAAGAAAGGTGCAATTATCATGTTACTGCGAAATATGAACTACAAAAAAGGCCTATGCAATGTCACAAGATTAATTGTTCAACAATTAAAGGACCATTTTATAGATGCTGAAATTTTAACTGGGACCCATAAAGGAGAGAGAGTTTTCATACCAAGAATAGATTTAGCACCAAGTGAAAGTAGTCTCCCTTTTATACTTCAAAGAAGACAATTTCCCATTATTATGGCATTTGCCATGACCATTAATAAATCACAAGGTCAAACTTTCAAATCTGTGGGTATTTACTTGGAAGAACCAGTTTTTGCACATGGTCAATTGTACGTTGCGTTGTCACGCTGCAAAAATCCACAGGCTATTAAAGTTTACATTGAAAACAATGAAAGTCAAGGTGATTTATTAGAAGATGGACGTATTTTTACTAAAAACATTGTCTACTATGAAGTACTATAACTTTGCAGGATACAAACTAAAGCCATGCAAACATTTTGGAAAAACATTCAAAAATACTAAACAATTGGTTGTTTAATTCAGTCATAATTAATGGAAGTCATGTTTATGGATAATTCGCCTCACAAAATACTTGCCTGGCATTTCTATGAAAAATTATGTTAAAATGTTAAGTCACTATGTTAATGTTTCTAATGTTACAAGTTTAAAAACAATATTTTCAAGTTATTTCATTCAACATATTACAAAGTTCATGTTAAGAGCTCAAGCACCTTTTAAGTCACAATGTAAATATTCTATGTTATCTTAAGATTACTACCTACATTAATGTTTATCGACAGTTTAAGTGCTCAGTAATGAATTACTTTAATTACGTACGGTTTAAGTAGAGTTTTTAATGTATGCCTTCCTCTACATTCAATGTATATTAAACTTAATAATTATTCTGATATAAATTGCATGTTAATACTGATTAATTTCAAGTTAAACTGTTTTTACATTCAAATTTTAATACTTTTAATTCAAAATTATGTTACAAAATGTATTTACTATGTTCCTGTTTATAATGTTCAAAATTAGACAAATGTTTTGAAAAAATTACAAAGTTACATAAAAAATAAAGTTCAATTTTAAAAATATATACTTTCAAGGTTATTGCTTACATATATTTTAAACTTCATTTTAAAATTTGGTACGTTTACAAAAGTCTTTTTACTTTTTACTTTTCTCTGGATTCTATGTATATTAAAGTGAACAATTCTTCAGATACAAATTTAAATTTAAAAAACCATTACATCAACGTTTTACAAAAATACATGTTCATATCACAATACTTACAAGGGTCAAAAATATATTTAAATAACTAAACAACTTCTCAAACATATACTTCACATTGCCGTCATTTTTTGACGGGCAAGTCGCTAGTCTTTATATAAAGCCGATTGAATGAATAATAATAAAAGTGGAATTATATAAGAGGTATATTTTTGTATAAGAGATAAGGACAATGAAGGAAAATAACCATCTTGAGATGTAATGGAATTTTATAAATTACCATAATCCCGGTCTGGAAAATCATAGGGACAAGGGAATGGAGGTAGAAATTCATTCTACGTTATTATTAAAAATTTTAGATGTATATATTGCTCATAAAAGTAATAAGTTAATACCTAATACAAGATACATCTGCTAGTCTCATTATAGCATGATAGAAATGTATTTTAAATAAATGAAAACAGGACCCAAAATATTTCTGTCATGATTCTGTGGTAACAATTAGGGATAGTCCTCTGAAGAACTGTAATGGAGAAATATGGGATTTATTTCCCATATATAAGAAAGATAAAATGATATACTTAACACCAGTATATACATATCAATATTGAAAATAGGTGAAGCTATAAATATATAGTGAATTATATCTGAGATATATGATCATCTCAGATTAGAACAAAAATACCAGTATATACATATCAAAAGTATATGAGATCCAGATATTTATCTAATATGTCCCTTTATGGACATTCGATATAAATATGACAAAAAGGAATTGAAATGTGATTTTGGATGCAATTGACTAGACTTGTCAGACCAGACTTATACATGTTACCCCTTCACTTGCAAATAAGGGTAAAGGGTAACCATGACTACTGATTCGACTATAAATAAGAGGCACCATTGAGAATATCGCCTTCCCCCTTTGAGAAAGTCACACTCATGTGACGAAACGTGCGTCAGGGTAGCGTCTGACATCAGACGCCGATTTTGTAAACGAGCAAGCGCTTTCCATGTAGCTCAATGCAGCTCTGTGACTCCTGAGTCCTTACAAGTTACATATTTGGTGCTCTAGTTCCAGCACACAGGAGAGCCCGGTGCCAAGTTCTAATAAGTGGCAAAAGATTCATTTATCCCATATTACGCTGCAAACTAGATAATTGTGGATATAAATATAAATGCCATTTAGAATATGAGAACTGAGCAAATATAGAGAAGCCTATATACGGGGGTAGTCCAATTGTGGACAATACAGAGATATATACAACCATTGAATTCCCCCAGTATAGTGCTATGAACACCCAATATACCTAATATATATACAGCATCTTAATCTCAAATACACAGGAGAGCCTAAGTATTGAGATTTAAACAATGGCAATACACTGATCGAGTACATATATTATAAAGTGGTATATTAAATCCAAGTGGCGAATATAAAGATAAAAGAACGCCATTAAGAGGAGATATATATATATATATATACATATGGAAAAAATGATCAGTATACCTCATAGAGACATATGCCCTCTTATGAATATAAAGAGGCAGCATTCTTTATTTAGCCCTGTGAATGAGATTAGATAGGTACTGCAGTATATTAAAGGAAATATAGAAGGGTGAGATAAGGCACCATATAACATTGGTATGTAAATTGGTAACTTGGAGGACTTGTAATCTTGGATAAATATATAAAATAGAATCTCTTTGAAATTGAGATATATACCGTATATACATAAAGAAAGCCAAGCTAAATATCTGTATAAAGCACTGATTAAGACAAAATAGGAGAGAATACAATAATTTAATTTATCTCTCAATAACTGGTCTACTGTGCAAAAAAAGGGAGTCAGTATTACATGTTTTTAAGGAATTATTTCCTATTCCCTTGATTTTAAAGAAGTTTTTAATCGACGTTGTCTCCAATAATATAAATAAAGATTTATTTTTTTGCTTTTCTCTGGTTCTTTATTAAATATATGTGAATAGGTGTTATGCACTGAGAGAAATAATTATTATTATTTTCCAACACTATAAAATATACATTGGTGATTAGGCCTTTACATTTTTGCATGTATGCCAATTAAACAGGATACTCTCCATGATTAATGAATTAATCGAATCCAAACATTGAAAATGCTTTTCATGTCATTTTACAGTTTGCTCATCACTGTGAACACTGGACCTGCATGGACACAGAGTGTGAGCTCTGCAGCATTGCATCTGCAATTACATCAACTTTACTGGAAAAAAGGATATTTTCTTTTGGTTTTGCACTGATGACAGTTATTGATTAATTAATTAACGTATATTAGTTACTTAATTCATTCTTAATTAATTATTTTAAAAAAATGAGACTGACCTTATTTATGAATACATAGATGCTTAGCTGTTTACATTTGAATGTATGCCATTTTTGATTAATTGAATCAAAACAGTACAAATCCTTTTCAAGTCAATCTATAGTTTGCTCATAGCTCTTTGTGTTTGGATATGAAATTTACATTTCAGCGATGCCCTTCTGTAGGAAAACATGATTAGCTATTTATGTTTTGCATTGATGACAGTTATTGATTAATTAATTAACATATATTAAGGTTTTACTGTGCCGGCAGCAGAGCAAGTCCCAGGAGGAGGCCGCAGGCCAGCAGCAACGGGGAGCAGCAACCCGGTGGTCATCGCAGAAGGTTCAGCCTGGGCAGGTTCTCGGAGAGAGTCCAGAGGAGGTCCAGTGATGAGGACTGCGCACATGGGCGTGAGGAGGAGAAGGCGGCGTTCCAACGGCGTTGTGGGTGAGTGTTGCGCTGCTGGCAGGCAGCCAGGTCTGAGAAGAAGGCAAACAGGGGATGGAGGAGGTGGGGGCGGAAGATGGAGGACAGCCCCTGGGAGCCAAGGCAGCTGGGGAATATGCAGAGGGATGGTGCAGCAGGCGAAGGAGGGGCGAGGAGAACCTGGAGGCTTAAAAGGACAGGCCGGTGGGGGAAAGCCGTGGATCGGAGTGGCAGGATTTAAAAAAAAAACACAGTCCCAGGACGGAGGCTGGGGGACATGGTCAGCAGAGGGGGAAGTAGCGCAAGAGCACAGGGACGTGAGGACAATGCTGACTGGAGGAGAGCAAGGCAATTTGGAATTAAGGGGGGAGGGACTGCCAGGCATGGTAAGGAGACTAGGGGAATGCTTATAAGGGTGAGAAGCAAGGGAGGACATGGAATGGAGCACAGATGGCAAAAGCAGTGCAGGGACACAGGGGACAGCATGGGGTGTGAGGACAACGCACACTGGAAGAGGAGCAAGGCAGATGGGAAGTAAGGGGGAGAGACCTCCAGGCATGGAAAGGGCTGAACACAGGAGAGGCACGGCACAGGGGTGCTTGGGACGGTGCAAGGATGATGGTGCAGCACAAGAAGGGATCAGGGCATGCATTACCAGGACAGGTTGAGACAACATATGGAAGAAAGGCACAGCGAGGATGGGGGAGGTCAGGCACCACATGCATGGAGGGAGAAGGCCTTGCATGCCAACGGATGCAGAAGAGGGACTGCATGGGCACATGTGGACCAAGGATATACCCTTCAGCTGTTTGCAGGGTCACAGGGTAGCGGGGGTGGGGGGGAAGCAAGGGTACCCCCTTGTCTGTCGGTTGGAGCATGCTTGTGGGCCGGGATTCCCCTGTTGTGTCAAGCTGTTCTTTTGTTTCTCTGTCCTCCCCCTCCCCTTTTCTGTTTTCTTTCCTCTCTTTTGTTGGTTGCATGGGGGGGGGGTTGGGGAGCCATTAGCTGGGCCGATAAGTGATTGTATTTTCTTATGCTCAGCAGGTGGCCCTGTCAGTCAGCAGATGTCTGGGGACAGGCATGTCACCTTTGAGGATGGAGTGGAGTTGCAGCACCCGGTGGGAAGGGGACACGGTGACAGGTCAGGGCACAGATGCAGTCGTGAGAGGAGACATCGGCAACCAGAAAGGACCCGAACGGACAGGTCTTCCCAGAGAAGGTACAGTCCAACACGCAGCCCTGGGAGGGAGGGTCACTTGACAGCCAGGCGTAGGCAGGAGTACGGGACACAGAACAGGACGAGCCCGCTGCCCTCTTATCCAGATGGTAGGAGCAGGTATAGCCCCAGGAGACATCAGAGGTCTAGATCAAGGTCACCAAGCCAGGATGGGTGTGCAGTTTGGCTGCATAGACAGCGGACATCAAGAATCAGAGCATGGTCAGGGTCAATGTAAGTCGCAAGCAGGACCAGGCATGCTTCACCACATCGGGGGGGGCGGAACCCAGTTGGGAACCGTGAATTTATTGAACTCTTTTCCTTGCTCCCGACTCTAAAAAAGAGGAGGATGAGCGTAGGACGAGGTATAGGAAAATTCCCCAAACTTTCAGTAACTGGCTCCAGGCATTTGTGATTTTTGCTAGTATAATTTTCTGCTACCTCAATGAGATAGATAGGATCCATAGGACATATGGGGGGTTGGCATGGTGGCACTGTGACTTTAAGTTTAGGCAGACATTTTTGGTGTTACCTAGCATGCAGTGGGATGACAGGGACATGGGGAGTTGGCTGAAGATAGTGACGCCATTGTGTCCGCTTTCACCCAGTGTTGCGAAGCCGGGGTAGGCTGTGCCGGTTAAAAAGTGGGGATTCTGCTTCACGTACAATAAAAAAGTGCCTGTAAGCGGGGGGGCGTTGTGTAAGTTCCGACACCATTGTTCAGAATGTGGCTTGAAGCACCCTCTTTTTCGTTGCTTCAAGAAAATGAAGGCTCAAAGAGCGTCTCAGAAGGGGAAGGACGCCGGTGTTAGGAAAAAAGATGCGCCCGTGGTTAAGGGAGTACGGTAGGCTTTGCCCGGCGGTTGCCAAGTTGTTGTTGTCCGGGTTCTCGGACGGGTTCATTACACCCTCTTCGGATGCGCCTTTTACCAGGCTCCCGCCCAATTTAAAATCGGCTAGGGAGAGTCCGCAGCTGGTGGTGGAAAAATTATTGAGTGAGGTTGATAAATGGTGGATGGCTGATCCGTTCAGTGAACCTCCTTTGCCTAATCTGGGGGTGTCTCCATTTGGGCTGGTACCCAAGACGGAGCCTGAACGTTTGTAGTTAATTCATCATCTTTCATACCCAAAGGGGGTGTCGGTTAACGACGGTATTGACAATAATTTGGCGGCGGTATCATACACCCCATTTTCCAGAGCAGTTGATCTGGTAAGAAAGGCGGGAAAGGGGGCCTTGTTGGCTAAAGTCGACATCGAGTTCACTTTTCGTTTACTGCCAGTTAACCCCGCTTCCCAATTTTTGCTGGGCTGTAAGGTTGATGGTCAATATTTCGTGGATCTATGCCTACCGATAGGCTATTCAATTTCTTGCTCGAATTTAGAGAGTTTTCGTTCATTTGTTCATTGGGTTACGGTAAAAAAATTAGCTGTGTGGATTCATTGGTTAATTACTTGGATACATTTTTGTTTATCGGGCTACTGGATTCCCCGGACTGTGCGGTATTACTCAAGAGCTTTACGGATCTGGTAACGGATTTTGGTATCCCTCTGGCAGCGGATAAGACGGTGGGTCCCACGCACAGTATTTAGATTGACATGGAAACTATGGTGTGCAGCCTTCCCCTGGAGGGTGTCGGACATGCTGGTATTGGTGAGACATATACAGAATATGAAGAAGGTGGCGCTCAAGACCATGCAGTCCTTGCTCAGTAAATTGAATTTTGCTTGCCGGATCATTCCGATGGGGAGGATTTTCTCTAGGCGACTGTCTCTCGCCACGGCGGGAGTAAAATCATCACATTCGGGTGACAGCGGATCATAGGGAGGACCTCACTGTCTGGGAGCTGTACCTCTCGCATTTTAGTGGTCAGTTGGTCATCTTACAGGATCCGGTGCAAAATTTGGAATTAGATCTTTTTACCGATGCTTCTGGTTTGTGGAGCTTATTTTGGGGGCTGCTGGTGCGCGGAACGTTGGCCGGTGGATTGGCGCCATTTTGAAGAATATGGCCTTTTTGGAATTATTTCTGATTGTGGTAGCGTTGCACCTGTGGGGAAATAGTTTTCAGAACCGTCACATAGTGTTCCATTGTGACAATTTGGCCATTCATTCTATTTCTGCAACCTCTATGCCAGTGGTGCGTTTACTTAGGAGATTATTGTTAAAATGTTTGCTCCTTAACAGTACACATCCCTGGGGAGTACACATCCCTGGGGAGTATAATGTTATAGCTGATGTTCTCTCTCAATTTCGGTGGCAGAGATTCCGGGAGGCGGCACCGGCTGCGAAGGTACAGAGGACACCCATGCCCATGGATCTATGGAGGCTTGCGTACCAGGTATACCTGCACTGGTCCGAAAATCTTTGTCGGAGGGTATATGGAATGCATATAGCAAAGTGTGGGCTGAATGGGTGCAGTTTGGAGCAGATGAGAGACACCGCGAGTTGCAATGCTGCACAGTACAAGTCCTGCTATTGTTTATTATAGAGAGCCATGCTCAGAGTATTTATTTTACTGCCCTGTCAAAAGTCTTGTCAGAGTTGGCATTTTATTTAAAATTTCAGGGTTTTGAGGATTTTACTAAGAATTTTGTGGTAAGGCAGGCATTGAAAGGGATCCGCAAAGGGGTGAGCAAGAATTCGGGCAATAGGAGGAGGCCAGTTTTGTTTGTCTTGTTGGGTAAATTGGTAGAGGTATTGGATGGTATTTGTGTGTTGCAGTATGAATTTTTGTTATTTAGGGCAGCTTTTGTATTAGCTTTCTTTAGGGCACTTCGTATTTCGGAGTTAGTGGCGGCATCCAGATCAGTGGATGGGGGTTTGTTTAGAGCAGATGTTGTTATAGATGGTGAGGTCATCTCTATTTATATTAGGAGATCTAAAACTGATCAGCTGGGTAAAGGCATAAAAGGTTTTTATATATGCAGTGCCATCTAGAAGTTGTTGTCCGGTTCGGGTGTTGCAAACCTTTTTAGCCTGCCTCCCCGAAGGGAGGGGGTCACTCTTAGTCCACTCGGATGGCACTAGTCTATTCAAATTCCAGTTTTCAGCTGTGTTCAAATCTTGTCTTGCAGCATTGCAGCTTGACCCCGGGAACTTTTAGTATAGGTGCAGCCACAGAGGCGGCTAGCTTAGGTTTGGAGGTGGACACGGTAAAAAAGAGTTTCGTACGTACACTCGTCCTCATCTGTTAGTTTATTTTGTTTTTTTCTAGGTTCCTACGTTGTATTGTGGACACTCCTTCATTTATTGGGCGAGAGGAACGGCTGCGGTTCAGGCGATTGGAACTCAGCTTAGTTTTCCTCCTGAAATTTTGGATATAATATGGTTAGGTATTAGGGGTATGTGGTGGCACCAGCTAGCAGGTAAGGTTATGCAAGGATGTTTGGGCCACCAAGGGGTTTGTTGATTCATCTTGGGGGCTATGATTTGGGATCTGTGCCATTAAAGGATCTTGTAATGAGTATTAATTCATAGGTTGATTGTTTTGTTCCCTGGTGTGGTTATCATTTGGATTGCCCCCGTATAAAGTGGAGGGTGGCATTGGATCCGGTTAAATTGGACAGGGCTAGAACGCGTTTGAACAAGATAGTTGGGTTATTTGTAAGGCGTATGGGTGGAGTTGTTATCAGGCATCGCAATTTGGAGCTGGCTTGTGTGCCCTCCTATTACTTGAAGGATGGGGTCCACCTCAACGAGGTGGGCCTTAGGGTTTTTAATTTAACTGGTAAAGGGGGAGGTCTCTTAGACACAGGGTTGGTGGGATCCCCTTGATGGACGTCAGTAATCACTTCTTGTTTTTGTTTTGGTGAATTGTTAACTCAAATAAAGGCTGTGGCCAGTTTTATTCTCACAATTCGTGTCTGTGTTTTATTTAGATGTTGGGATGGGTTCTTCAGAGTTACGTACATAATTATGTATGCAGAGGTCATAGCAACCCCTGGCTTCAGCATGGGGGAAGGGGTGTTTTGACCGGGCTAGTGTGTGGGAGTGTGTAGGGTTAGATAACAGAGGAAGGAGTAGGGGTTGAATAATATTGAGTGCTTCCCGCCTTGTGGGCAGATGGTCCAGGGGGAAGCACATGTGAAGATCCCACCCTCCCTCCCTAATTTTGGTTTGCATTTGTCACAGCTAGTAGGCGGGGGTGATTGCTCTCGTTAAAGGGGAGCAGATTTATGTTGGTGGTATACAACTGGTAAAGGGGGAGGTCTCTTAGACACAGGGTTCTGGGAGACCTCGGTTGGTGGGCTCCCCTTGATGGATGTGAGCAATCACCTCTGGTTTTTGGTTTGGTGAATTGTTAATTCAAATAAAGGCTGTGGCCAGTTTTATTCCCATAATTCGTGTCTGTATTTTATTTATATGTTGGGGGGGGTTGTTCAGAGTTACGTACATAATCACGTATGCAGAAGTCATGTTTTAGACATTCAAATGTGAACACAGATGTACTATTTATTTACTCTATATATATATATATATATATATATATATATATATATATACACACATCTATAACGTGGAGGGTAACTGTGAAGTTATATCTATAGTGTACAGAGAATTAGTATCTACAGTATCTGTCTCTGTCTGTAAGCTCTGCGTGTCTCTGCTGTGTATATATCTTTCAGTTACCACCTTAATTTTGTAATATTTATATAAATATTATTCCTCATAATGTTTTCTGTAAAGCTGTTGTTGCCTCTAAAAAAATGTCCCTGTAAGTTATTGTCAAGCATTGGCAACTATTTATTTTAAACATCACTGATTTACTATTCAAATTGGATTATTGGAGCCTGTATTATGAGGGGGAGGGTGTGATATTGTTGTGACAATTGTAAATAAAAGGTCATATCTATATCATCTACTTTATTTGTTATTTGATATTGATTATGTACCACTGTAAGTACATACATACTTATTGTGTGCTTATTTTCCAGGTGAAGTTAATCATCCTCCTTTTACACAGAATAAGTTTTGAGTTACTAACAGATCTTTCAAGCAGGAGATACTTTTATGTTGAAGAAACCTTCAGACGATAAATCTTCACATGAGTTCTTCAATCCACTATTGTCCTATGGGCCCAATTAAATTAGCCCTCGTAGTTCCCTCGGTCCTGGCAAAAGACATTTTTTTGCTGTTTGCGAGGGCCGATTCCACAATATGTCCCTCTCAGCCTCCTATGCGAGATGATACCCAAAAACAGCAGAGAATAGGCTCCGAGAGAGCTACGTAGTAACACGCAGCCATAAAGCTATGAGGGTAACCTCATACCTCGGAAGAATCCCTATGGGCACAAGAAAGTGCACGCAAGGGATCCTAAAGCCTATTAGTGCTGCATCGGAGCAGCCAGACACTGCCGTCTGATGCTCCCCCCTTCTCCCTAAACACATCCCCATTCTGCAGGGGTCCCTACCGAGACCCCTGCAGCCTGCCCACATTAACCACGTGCAGTGGGGGTCCCCGATCAGCATTAGATCTGGCGCCTGCTGCATTTAAAAAATTTAAAATTCCCTCTGCGGATCCTTAAAGGGCCAGCGGCACACCATTAACCAATTCCGGCCACGGGGGTACTGTAAGTACCCCCACAGCACCAAACATTAACCCCTCTTAATGCTGGGGGTACCCATCAGTAGCCCTGAAGTGTCCCTACATTAACCCCTTGCTGTGGGGTCCCCGTTCGGCATCGATCATGACCCCGCTGCATTTAAAAATTTAAATTTCCCACCTCACAAATCTTTAAAGGACTGTAAACGTCCTGAAAGGACCCACGCTAAAAAAATATTAACCCCTGCCGGGGGGGGGGGGTACTATAAGTACCTCACTAAGCACCTAAAATTAACCCCATCACTCATGGGCTCTATACAGAGCCCCATGAGCCTTTAATTAACCCTGTCACTCACAGGGGTCACTAAATACCCCCATAAGCCCTTAATTAACCCTATAACTCATGTGGCACTATACAGAGCTCCATGCGACTAAAGTTAACCCTATAACTAATGGGGGTCAATACAGACCCCCATAAGCCCTAAATTAACCCTGTCACTCTATACAGAGATCAATGAGACTAAAAATACCCCCTCAGTCCATTAGGGTCTATATAGACCCCTATAGAACACTATTTACCCCTTGGTTAACCCTACAAGTGCCATACATAACCCCCATATCTAAAAATAAATACCCTCTCTATATATTACCCCCTATCTATACATTACCCCCTAAATCTAAGCTAAAATAGAATAAATAAAACAAATTTCCTTTGCAGATGTCCCTTCAGATCACACCCCCTAGGATAAAAAGAAACATCAAATTAGTACACAATTGAACAGTAGATATAAAAAATAAACATTACAAATACAGTATTGTACTCACCTTTCTACCATGTCCCCATCCATCTTCTTCTGTTCTCCTGCTCGGCCCCTGGAAAAAAGAAGCATCACATTAGTATAACATATACACAAATAAACACATCATAATTAAAAAATAAACATTATAAATTTAAAGCTTACCCTCCAGAGCCTTTTCCAGCAGAACATTTACGATGGAGCCTTCTGATTGGATTAATAGGCTGTCAATCAAATTTCAGCCAGACGGCACCAAGTGTGAGCCAATCAGAATGGGATACCACCCTATATCCCATTCTGATTGGCTGATGGACCTGTCAATCTTTTTTTAAACCAATCAGAAGGCACTATTGCATTCAGCCAATCACAATGGGACACAATCTCACAGGGTGATTGGCTGAAGGCATCTGCGCCTTATAATTGGCTGTTGTCACTGTCAATCAGCATCAGTATAGAGGGGAGGGTTAATGTTAGGTGCCACGGGGTACTTACAGCACCCCCGCAGCTGGGATTGGCTAATGGTGTGCTATGGGCCCTTTAAAGAGCCGTGGCAGGGGATTTGATTTTTTTAAATGCAGAGGGAGCCTGATCTATACCAATCAGGAACCCCCACTGCAAGGGGTTAATGTGGGGGGGGGGGGCTGTGGGGGTCCCTATGAACCCCTGCAGCAAGTGGTTAATGTGGGGTCACTTCAGGGGTCCCGATGGGGACCTCCAGCATAGAGGGGGTTAATTTTAGGTGCCGGGGGATACTTGGAGTACCCCCCATTGCAAGGCTTGTATGTAGAACTGCCACTGAGGTCCCGTTCAGGACCCCCGAGGCAAGCGATGAGATGTGAAGCCTGCAAGATCATCTTGCAGGCTGTCACTCCTCCTGCACTGTTGCTCCGTGTTTGACATGGACGGCCCTTCTGGGAGTCATTTGCCTGGACATGAGCCACATTCCTTTGTTGGTTTCTACTTGAGTCCATTCTATAAAAAACAGACTGAATGCTTTGATAAATTAAGTTAAATCAATTATGTTATAAAATCCAACTTCTACCTATCTTGGACTCCCCCAGGGTATCAAAATAGATTTCTTTCTAATTCAAAACTAGCATATGACTTTTTTCCTGATTACTTATGCTCTTAGTTAGACTCAACCTTTTAAAACAATTTCTGTTTTCATTGTGCAGTGGTCATTTAAGTCTCATTATTACTCAGTTATGTGTGATACAAGGGATCACGATATGTGCTTGTGTAACATTGGCTCGCTGCCCTCCCATAGAAAAATATAAATAATATGGCCCACATACAAATGCATTTAATAAAAAGTAATAGCTTGGCGTGTGTATGAGTAGCTATTTTGTTATAAAGGCTGGTAGGGGGAAATGTCTGTGATTTGCTCACAGCAAGAGAGCGATATACATGCACAGAGAAGGGAAATATGGGTGCTTGCTTACCTTACGCACTAACAGGGATTTCTTCACTTTACTGCCCAGGGGCTCCAAAAAGGTAGATGCGGGTCTGCTTACAACCTCTGAGTCAAACTGTATATATCCTATGTAGCTATTTATCTGTGATTCAGCTCACAGAGTATCAAGTAAAATGATAGTGTGTGTGTGTGAGAGAGAGAGAATAAATACGTTACTTTAACAAAAACAAAGTGAAAATAATAAGGTTTCATCTTTGTCTTTGACAGGGAAGAAAAAAGTTGGCATCATGTTTATCCATTGCACCAACAATGGAGAAACATTATGTGTCACAAACATATTCATACATATTATTTTTAGAGGGCTTTGGTGACTATATACAATAACCAAACCTGGCAATTAGTGATGTCGCAAACATAAAATTTTGGGTTCGCGAATAGTGAACGCGAACTTTTTCAAATGTTCGCGCACGGGCGAACATCGGCGAACTGTCATAGACTTCAATGGGCAGGCGAATTTCAAAACCCACAGGGACTCTTTCTGGCCACAATAGTGATGGGAAAGTTGTTTCAAGGGGACTAACACCTGGACTGTGGCATGGCGGAGGGGGATCCATGGCAAAACGCCCACGGAAAATTGCGTAGTTGATGCAGAGTCTGGTTTTAAGCCATAATGGGCATAAATCACCTAACATTCCTAATTTTTTTAGAATAACATGCTTTAAAACATCAGGTATGATGTTGTATCGATCAGGTAGTGTAAGGGTTACACCCGCTTCACAGTAACAGACCAATCTCCCCGTTTAATGCAAACAACCGCAAACAGTCCCTTTGCACAACCGCAAACTCCCCATTTGCACAAGGTTGGATACCAAGCTAGCTATGTCCTGTTCCTTGTCCTCACTGATGTCATTGAAGGTCTCTTCCTCCACCCAGCCACCAAGGGTCCCCGAAAGGTGGCAACAAGCCCCCTGGGACGCCTGCTGTGTTTGGTCTTCCACCTCCTCAAAGCAACCTTCCTCCTCTGACTCTCTTCTTCAGACTCCCAGAGTCTGGGGGATTCCATTGCCCAGCATGGAAGATTATACACAGGTCAGAGTCTGGGGGCTTCCACTGCCCAGCATGGAAGATTATACACACGTCAGAGTCTGGGGGCTTCCACTGCACAGCATGGAATATTATACACAGGTCAGAGTCTGGGGGCTTCCACTGCCCAGCATGGAAGATTATACACAGGTCAGAGTCTTGGGGCTTCCACTGCACAGCATGGAAGATTATACGCTTTGCCTCTGTCTGCGTTATTATAAGGGGTGTACTGATAAGTAGTACCATTCCTATCGGTTTAATCCCTGTTACGTCCACTATCAGGGGACGTGTATATGGCATGGATTTTTGGAAGCGGGAGATGGAAAAAGATGCTTGGTCGGTCCTCCCACTTCAAATTTGGGGCACTGCGCGTGCAATCTAAGGTGCCACCAGATATGAGTGTCACTATGCAGTGGCAAAAGTTGTCAGAGTAGGCGCTGTAGGCCTTACACACACGCCTGTAGGCAGGCAACTGATATTACATCGATTACAGTCAAAAAAGTGTTGTTTTATGTCACTGTACACTACGGTTGCACCAGATATGATGTATCACTGTGCACTGGCAAAAGTTGGCAGAGTAGATGCAATAGGCTTCACACACACGCCTGTAGGCAGGCAATTGCTATTCAATCTATTACAGTCAAAAAAGTGTTGTTTTATGTCACTGAGCACAATATAAGCTGTGAGCCTGACACAGGCAAGCAACTGAAATTAGATTACAGGAAAAAAATGGTTGTTTTCAATGTATGTTACACCACCAGGTATGAGTAGTGAAAATAAGCACAATATAAGCTGTTAGATGTTAGCCTGTCACACACACACGCTCGCAGGCAGGCATAGATTACACAAAAAATTTTTATAAAATAAAATAAATGATGTTCAAAGTTTCCTTAATGATAAAGTATAGGGGGCGAACCAAAAAGCGCATGTGTTCGCCGTTCGCGGCGGACGCAAACATGCGAAAATCGCCGCAAATAGTTCTCCAGCAAACTGTTCGGTACATCACTACTGGCAATACCTAAGTTACTTCGTGTTCAGTTTTCAAATGTGAACAACTTTACCAACATGTTTTGCAGGCCTATATCTGTGTTTGGAGAGTGTTATATAGAAACCAGAAATATATTATTCTCTCTTTCTGTCAGTTAAATAGCATACTCTGCTGGTCAATACTTGCATTACAAAATGATTTAGTTAGCAGTGCCTTTCTTTTTTTCCCATGTGTACAAATGGAGAGAAGAATGTCTACAATGGGCTCTGACAGCTCATCTATTATATTTAGTTTCTGTTCATGGCAAGTCGCTCAATTAAAAAAAAAACTTACTAGGAGAATAATTAGGCAATAGAATTGCCATGGATCTTGTTTGATGCTTCTGTTGGTCCCAGAAGGCATCCATTGTTATATGTAGATGCAGGACTAGCAGTTCTGATCATGTATACATCTCCCACCCTCCTACCAGCGGTAAGGAAACAAAGCCCCAGGATGCAATCTATTGTTAGACAGACAAGACACTACCTTCATTGTATATTTTCCATAAAAAATATTTTATGTTCATAGATTGCACAGCTGTTTGTGTAATTGGTATCACACACACATAAGATTTTCCTAATCTAATGTGGTCATTTAATATTTCAAACTTTTATCATTGTCAATAAGAATTTAAGCATCAACTAATAATAGCCATGAGTGACATTAGCTAAAATAAGATTCAATGTGGAGCAAATTAAGCATTACACCCCACTAAAACATATACAATAAGTCAATGAGGTTAGTGTAACCCTTTGAACAATAGTGTGTCAAATTGTTGAACATGCCTTTGCAATAAGGATATTTTTGTAATGTGGAAAGATTCAGTAATATTCAGGTATCCTAATTTTTATTTGACATTATACATTTACAATCCCTAAAGTAAATGAAAACAAGAAAAGCTGTTGACTTGTGAAAAACGAATTCTCACACACATTGTATCAGTTGTGATTTGTTAACATTCATAGCCTTCATTCTTTATAAGTGAGCCCAGCGGTGCAACACCTTGTATGTGCTCCCTACTCGCTCTGTGATTTTGATGAATGAGATTCTTCATCACACTGTATGTTACATCATTGGTTATGATCCCAATAGAAAATCCACTTTGTCGCATCACCACTCTATTTTGGATGATTTGCAAACCACATAGCTTCGTTCTTAGAACAACAAACATTTTTCATATTGCTAATTTATATGAGAATATGATATTATTTTCCACTACAGCCAATAAAACAATTGTTTGCTGAGATATGTAAATATGTCACTAGATTACTGCATATAGGAAGACTAGATAATACAAACCACTTCACTACTGCTGAGAATATTTTTGGACAACCCAATGCTTTTTTTCTGCCTTTTGTGCAGTTACCAGCTATACATTCTAGTATATAACCACTTTATATAGTAATTTTTTTTCTGAATTTTTATTTCAAATCTTAGTGTTTTTATTATAATGGTTTGTGATCCCAGCTGTACTGTCGACCTGCTGAAGGATGATTATGGACCAATGATGATCTACTAACCATAGTTTGGGATAATATTGGTGCTTTGTTTTTGTTTTTTTAATTTTCAGACAATACAAAAACTGTGACAACATTTAAATATAATAATACTTCTCCTGTTTCACTTATTTATACAATATAATTCCCATAAATATTAAATATCGATTATCCACAAATTTATTTATAACAAGATAGGGAAGTTATCATTAGTTAACTCTTCTAATAGCCGATAATAGACCCATTCTTTCTCAGCAATGCAAAAGGTTAGTTAAACCCACTTGGGCACTACATTTAAATATTTAACTCCTTTGTGACCTTTTAATTATCATCTTGTGTTTTAAATATAATGGATCTTAGGGCTATTGATTGGGACGCCAGAAAAAAAAAAAAAAAAAAACACACACAATATTACCGGACCGGAAAGCGCTGGGTAAGAAAGGGTTGGGGGGAGGGGAGAGTTGTCTATATATAACACATCCAGAAAGAGAACGATCTCCGTCAATCATGCTTTTTATCCCATATTGTCCACTTTTTTAGTGGAAGACAGGAAATCCCATGTTCTTCTATACTTCTTTCTAATAATCTCCTTTTATTAATTTTTATAAAAAATTTCAGACCAATTGGGTACTTTTCCTTGTTTCCAATATGAGGCAATAGAATTTTTTGCTGCCATAAAAATCTTGATCAGAAGTGCTTTAGCTTCCAGCGTGACTTCCTTTGCGAAAATAAGCCATACCCCCTTTTTGAAATTTATTAATTAAGTTTGTTGAATTAATTCTAATTTTTTTGCCTTTATGAATTCATTTATCCAAAGTTTTTTGAAAAGTTTTTATGTGACCTATTGAAAAATGATAGGGTATATTTCTTATTAAATATGTTATTTTGGGGACTAGAAACATTTTTGCTGCTATTATTCTTCCTGACCATGAGTCATATAAATTACACCATCTTTCTATGGAGGCTTTCAAATTTAACAGAGTGAGCTTATAGTTTTGCTCTATCATTTGATTGAATTCTGGGTATATTTCTATGCCCATATGTTTTATATTTTTTTGCCATGTATATGAAAAATAGGTCTTTAATTGTCTATCTTCTTCAGTTTTTTTATTTATCATAAATGCTTCTGATTTAGTTATATTTAATTTGTAGTATGAGATCTTGCTAATGATTTTATGATTTGTTGAAGGTTTTCAATAGAACTAACTGGGTTTTCCAGAGACAGGAGAACATCATCTGCAAACATTGTTATTTTATGTTCAGTGACCACCACTCTTATACCCTGGATGCCTTTATTTTCTCTAATGGAAGTTGCCAATGTTTCCATTATAAGAGCAAAGATGAGGGGAGACAGGGGACATTCCTGTCTGGTCCCATTAGAGATATTAAATGGCTTTGACTTTGATACCCAAGGCCCACGACAGAGGCGGTCGGGGCCCCATAAAGAGCCTTAATAGCCTTTAAACCGAAGTCCCCTAGACCAAACTTGGCTAGGACCTGGTCCATATAGTCCCATCCTACTCTGTCGAAGGCCTTTTCTGCATCCAGGGATAGAAAAACTATTGATCTATTATTTCTTTTTGCATATGAAACTAGATTAACTAGTCTTCTAACATTGTCCATGCCTTGTCTGTTTACTATAAAACCATTTTGGTCTTTATCTACTAAAGTCAGTATTACCATATTCAATCTATTTGCAAGAATTTTGGCATATATTTTAATATCAGTATTAATCAGAGAAATTGGACAAAAGTCTTTACACTCCATACATTCTTTCTCTTTTTTAGGAATAGTTATGATGTATGTCTCCATCATTTCGTTTGGGGTAATGCTGGTCTTTTTGATTTCATTAAATGAGCTAGTTAAGTCTGCTGCAATTTCTTTTTGAAATATCTTATAATAGGAATTAGTATATCCATCCGGGACTGGTGCAGAAGCAATCCTTAATTTAGAAATGACCTCTATAGTTTCTTTTTCAGTTATAGGTTCGTTCATAGCTTCCAACTTTTCCAGGGACATATTTGGCAAGTTTATCGTTTCTAGGAAATTATGAATTTCAATTTATTTTGGTTTATTGTCCTCTCTCTCAGACATATTATATAAATCGGAGTAGTATGCTGCAAATACTCCTGCTATTTTATTTGGCTTAGAGGTAGGCTTAGAGGTAATTTCCCCTTTGTATCGGATTTGATCGATTCTTTTATGGGTGGTATTCATTCTATATTTACTTGCCAGGAATTTAGTTGCTTTATTACCCAAATGATGTAAACATTTCTGAAGTGCCCATCTAAAGTTATTTATTTTCAATTGCTCTATGGTTCGAATCTGCTTTTGTTTGTTATTAATCTGTTCCATGTTTGATATGCTTGGATTCTTTTTATTTTCTCTATCAGCTTGAAGTAATTTAATATTTAATTCTCTTAATGGGGTTCCATTTTTTTTTTTTATTTGAGCCTGCATTTTTATACAAATTCCTCTGATGTATGCCTTATGTGCCAGCCATACTGTTGTGTTCAGTCCTACAGATTGTCTATTAAGTTTAAAGAATTCCTCAGTCTCTAATTTATTTTTTCCTTTACATTCTTGATCTTTCAACAGGGAATTTTTCAGTTTCCATGAGGGAATTTTTTTTTTCAGTCATTCCTATTTTAAACGAAGCTGAAATAAACTGTGGTCATGAATGAGTTATTGGATAAATCTCAACATTAATTAGTTTTTTGAGTGCTAAATCGTTGACAAATATATAATCTATTCTCGAATATGATGCATATCTAGCGGAATAAAGGGTATAATTTTTTTCCGTGGGGTTAAAACACCTCCATGAGTCAAATAAACCAAATCTATATAGAATCTTATTAAAGTTGTTTGTATTTTGTGTCGTGTTTTGTTTATCTTTATTTGCCCTATTCCCCTTACAATCTAAGCTAGGATTGAGAACATTGTTAAAATCTCCACATATTATAACTTGACCCGAAAAATATTTCTTTAATAAATTTAGTTTTTTACCAAAAAATTTACTCTGACCTCTGTTTGGAGCATAAATATTTAAGATAGTGGTCTTATTGTTATTAATTATTCCTGTCCAAAGGGAGAAACGACCTTCTGGGTCAGAAATCGAAATGTCTTCCTTCCAATTTAGTTTTTTATTAAGGAAAATTGCTGTACCTCTAGTTTTTTTAACATATTTTGATTTACAAATCAAATCAATTTTTTTATTATTATAATCTGTCCCTTTACCCTCCTGCCAATGAGTTTCTTGGAGACATACTATATACGCATTTTTCTTATAGAATGTATTAAAGAATATTATTCTCTTTCCCTGGGTGTTCCCTGGACATTTTGACTTAGCACTCTCAAAATCATTTAAGAAAGCTAAGCTTCTAACCTTCCAACTACATACCCTCCTCTCCCCCTCCCCCCTCCCCCACAATTCCGGCCAAGTAAATAACAGACACTCATATATAAAAATTATCAATAAAATTACAGAGTAGAGACAAATACATTAAGAAAAAAATATTACAAAAATGATCACCCTTACAGATGGGTGTTTTAAAGATCGTTAAGCTTTTCATATTGACATAAAAAAATTAATACAATTTGATACCCTTTAAAAGGGAACTTTTCCCTCTCCCCCCCAAGACTTCCTCCCACAAAATTGTAGGATATAATGGGAGAACTTGGTAGGAGAAGGAAAAGAGGAACTTTTCCTGAATTCAGTCGGTCCAAGGCTCCTGTAAGTGATGCTATTTAATAAAAAATTCTCCAGACTGCTATGAAGTGTAATACATATTCACATTTTCTCTTCAAAATATATTGATATAAGTGGAAATGAAGAAACAAAGAAACCAATTACTCATTTCCCCTGTTTTCCCCACCCTTATTCTCCTCCTCCCTTTCTTTCCTCTCTCTACCGCTGCTCTTCTCATTTAAGGCTTTTAGCCTTACTATTTACCTTTGTTTTTGTATAATATTCTAATGCAGTGAATTAAATTAGGTGGGTCACTTCTAATTTTTGTGAATAAATTATCCATATTCTATATTTTCTTTACCATTATATATTAACTTTTACCTTTCACTTATTTTTCAATCCCCTCTCCTTTTTTCTTTAATCTCCCCTCTCCTTTTCCTCTTTTTTTTCCTCTTTCTTTTCCTTTTCCCTTCTCTTTCCCTTTATAACCTTTTTGATCAATTGATCGTGATATTTTTTTTTCTTTTTTTCCTTTCCTTTATTATTTTGTAGTTTTTATTAAGTTATTCTCAAAGCTATACAGTAGTGTTATATATATTCTATGTTCTATTTTACTACTATTTTACTATTTGATTTTATCCAACTCTTAATCAATTCATTTACATATCTAATTTTAAATTTAGCGTGAGTGGTTATCGCTTTATATAGTGTGCTTCCTAAAAAAAAAAAAAAAACAATAGAGAGAGAGGAGAGAAACACAAAGAGGAGCCAATATATATACAAAACCAAGCTATATTCAAACTTCACGTTCTTTTCTTATACCCATTCCCCACAGAATCCAAGCTTCTGGAAGTGAGGATCTCCAATACCCTATCTAAATCCCCCTATTTCAAATTCCACTCATCCAATAGTTTTTTTAGCCTCCTTGGGGGAGTGAACCACTATCTTCATTGAGTCATGATTTATAATTAACTTAGTGGGAAATCCCCATTTATTTTTAATATTTTTTTCCCTTAATAATTTGGTGGCCTCCGAAAATTCTTTTCTTTTGTTTAAAGTTTCTCTTGATAAATCGGAGAAGATCAAAAGATATGCTTTTCTGATAATCATTTCTCTATGAATGGATGAGTGGAATTTGACAATTACATATCTAGGGAGACCTCTATCTATACTTTTAGGTAGTGGTATTCTGTGAACTCTATCTACCATCTGTTCCAAAGGGAGATCATTTATTAATATACCAGATACACATTTTTGTATCTATTGATTTAGTTCTAACTGACTAATATTTTCTCATATATCTCTTATCCTAACGTTATTCCTACATTTTATTGATTTTTGCTTTTAAATCTAAAACCTCTGCTTTTAAGTCAGAAGTTTCAATGCTAATTATACTATGCTTTGTTTGAATTTCATTATATTTAATTTCAAGGCTATCTATTTTACCCCCTAGTTCTACTATTGCAATTGAGTTTTTAGCAATTTCTGCAGCTAAATCTGTAAATAATGACTCTTTAAATTCTGCTAGAATGTTTCTCAGTATGGCTGTTGTTAATCTTTCTTCCTCCTGCTTATCTATGCCTTGGCTATCCTCACTTTCTGTAGCCTCTTCAGTGCTTATCTGATTTCCAGATTGATCTAATTTATCTATAGATTCCTCCTCTACTTGAGTTTTATCTAGATCTTTTTTTTTTGTTTCCCGGAGAGAGAAACATCCCTGGAGTTTTTGCCATTAAGTTTTTCTTTTCTCTAGCCTTTGTTTTAGGGTTCTGAATTTCCCCTTTTATCTTAAAGATATATTGATATTACTATTTATTATTTTTAATGTAAGAAGTTAAATCATAATACTCAAAAAAATGATCTTTGTTTATTTTTTAGTTTATTTTTTCCTTATTTAAAATCATTATACTTATTTAAATAATATAAAGATAATATAGTAAAAAAGAAAGTCAAAAGCAACATATGAAAATAAAGCATGCACAAAAACATTCAGAAACACAAAGAGTTAACTAACTGCCATAGAAACTACGGAACACAAAGAGTTAACTAATTGCCATAGGAACTATAAATAGCTCCACAGAGGAGGCAGCACTGTGCCCCTGATGAGTGAGAGATTGTGACGTCATCAGTAAGCGCGATCACAGCGCAGACCACGCCAATATAGCGTGGAGCATGATAGATATAGCTCTAAAGCTCCAGGTCCACTACTAACTTAAAAGAAAGATAGAAAGCCAATTCCTTCACCACAAAGTCTCAATATAGTAACAATAGAGTAATATACAAGAATAAGGAAATAGAAAAGAAAGAAAAAGGAAAAAGGAGTAAAAGCATAATTAAAGCACAAAAACGGAAGAAAAAGGAGGACATAACCTCCTTCTAAAAAACAATAGACAGAAGCATTAAGGTAATATATAGTTTAAGAAACAGCATAATCAGGAGTGTATACATTTTTAAAAAATAGCACAGCATTAGCACTATAAATGAATAAGGTAAAGTAGTGACTGTGATAGACTAACAGTCACGAGGTAAAAGGGTAATATAAGAGGAAATAAGCACTAAGTCAAATAGCACAAGCACTTTAAGATAATAATTTTTGAATAACACAACTTGAATTATAATGCACTATAAGTGATAGAGCTCTGAATTAACATAAATCAACAGGATAAAAGATTAACACAAAAGAAATGCAAAGGGACTTAAAACATATACTCCAGAGAAGTGCTGTATGAATAAACAAAACTATACAACAGACAAAAGGATTATAAAACCTTATCTTAATCTTATGTAAATAATGTAATCTTATGTAAATTAAAATCCAGGGTACCTGATAAGGATTTGACTAAGGAAACATAACCAAAATTACACAAATACAATTGAATTTAAAAACCAAATCTTTTATTGACTTGAGCATAATAAAGTAATTAAATAAAAAAGCTGTGATCAAAGCAAAGAATATAATAATAACAAAAATAAAACTTTAATAAACCTCTAATAATTTGCTGGACGTCAAAAAACCCAAAGGATTAAACACCTTGGGTTTAACATGATTTTTTTAATCGTTGCATTTTTAACAACATTTTAAATGTACAAATAAAGATTGAATTTTTTAAAATTAGTATGTGGCAATAATAATTAAAATAAAGGCTGCATAAAAGGTGTTTCTGTACAACCTTGGTTGGTTGTTCAAGGATTCCTAAATAGAATCCACAGGACAATAAGAAGTTAAATCAATCTTTATAAGAGAGTTTTTTTTTTATCTAGAATTAACTCTTCCACCCTTTAAATCTTTATGTGTTATAGAGTGTAGTTATATGATGCTGATTTATCTATTGATAAGACATTAGATCTATATCACCTAGTTAACAATCACCAAAAGACTTTAACAAAGTTGAAACCAGGTGATTAGTAAAAAAAAATTGTTATTAAATGTACAACTCTTTTTCAGTGTGTCATTACTTTCCTAATAACCGTCCAGTTTTATATAATCTTCTCAAATAATACTTGTATTGCACTGTAAAGTTCTTAATATTGCAAAGTCCCAAAGTGATTTCCTTTATCTTCAGCTGTTTTTAAACTTTGTGCATATCCTTCTTTAAATCTTTTAGGGCTGTGAGTTGCTGTGTGTTGAATAGTCCAATGTCTTGGTAAATTGGTTTCCAACTTCTGAGACTTTTAACTAAGAGTCCTTTACTTTCCACTTGTACTATCAAATCATGTGAGGAAACTTTTCCCTTCTGAAAATGTACTATATTGGGAATGCTTGGTTAATCTTTCTATGGCTTAATAAGCCCTGTTTGTGTGACATGAGAACACCTTCTGGGGGAATAGGGGGGGGGGGGCTTATGTGGAGTTGGCTAAATGATGTCTTGCCTTTTCCCTTTCTCTCCTGTCCCCCTGATCCTTCTTCCCAATTGCTTTATGTGACTTTATAAGTCCAGTATGTATAAAATACAGCCAGCTTCACAGGGGGTGGGGAGGGGTTGCTTTAAGTGGGGTTAGCTGGATAATTTCTTTCCTTTACCCCTTCTCCCTTCTCTCCTTCCCCTTTTCTGTTTCTTTCCTTCTTCTTTTAAGACATAGCCTATTTTGTTAAAATAACATTAGTGTAATCAGACAGTGTGATATAGCAGGATATTTCCTTCTGATCACCAGTTTAAATCACATATGCATAGTTGATATTTGTATGGCTTTATAAGCCCATTTTATATAACATCATATATAACATAGCAGCTAGCATCCAGGGGGTTAGGGAGGGGTAGCCTTATTTAGGGTTAGCTAAATGTTTTTTCCTTTTCCTTCTCCCCCTCTCCCTTCTCTCCTTTCCCCTTTTTTTCTCTCCTTATTCCTTCTGGGTACAGCCTCTTTAAAAAAACATTCATATATTCAAGCAGTGTGCACCCACAGGATAGTTCTGTATATCACATAATCCTACCAGTTCAGACGCAGGATGTTCACTTCACTGTGGTGTCATCTGTGGTGAGAGCGTTTGAGAAGGAAATCTCTGTGTCTGTGAGGGGATTTCTTTTGTAAACAATCTCTTTCATTTTGCACACAAGCTCCTTTGCTCTCAATCATAATAACTGGTGTTGCCCCATCTCCAACACTCTGTTTGAGACTGTTTGAGGCTGTCTGGAAGTGTTCTGTCTGGAATCAGGCTGGTAATGCTAGGTTCCCTGCATCACTGCAGTTTTGGAGCCAAACTAGCATTCAGACAGCTTCCTGGGCGTGAACTAACTCCCCACCCAATATTGGTGCTTTGGACCCAACACAATTAACCTTACACAATATATAAGTTTGCATGAAAGAGATACAGGCACATTTTACAAATAAAAATAATAAATGATAAGATTAACCAATATTGGAGCACAATTTAACTCTCAAGTGATATATATTTTTTAAATAGGACAACATAGGTTTGAACTATGTGCTTCAATTTATTCATTATATACTCAATATAATAAGATATTTTAGAAGCACTGCATCTAGTAGCACAATACTTAACCAACTGTGTGTATGAAGGACAGTCTTTGAAGACTTATGTCATTATGGATAATGTATATCATATTAAAGCAATAAATAATAGATGTCAAAGGCTCTACAGAAAGTGACCCTTTTTGTCTTTTTTTATGAGACCATTGAAATAACCTATTTAAAATTAGCTTTATACAAGGGATATACTTATCAATATGGTACTATTTGAAACTATAAGAAAGATATGCATTTGTAGATTTAGAAATTAACCTTGTGTTTCCCCAAGATCACAGAAAATAGGGAATACCATTGTCTCTACCCAGAGATGACGGGCCACGTGCACCTTAATTATCTTCCTTTTAGCTTGCAAGAATTCCTCTGGGTTGTGGATTTGGGAATTACCTCTCAGTGCCAAGCCTGCATAGTCAACCCAAAAACGACCAATCCTCTCAATACAGGAACACAGGAAAGCAATACTACCCCCAGTGGTTAGGAACAGAGTTGCAGGCATAGTCCGTAATAATAATTTGATGGTTACAATTCTTATATTCCCTTTAGATGAAACATACACTTCAAATTATGTATGTTTAACTGGCAAAAATATCTATTGATGTGATACAGTATTTATCCACACTCCAGCATGTCTCACCTCCACACCTCCATCTAGGGGTCTTTTAATGTCTGTTTGTTGAGGAAAAAAAACAATTCACACATTCATGTTAGGAGTTGCCATTCCTCTGTCAGGAATCCTTCATCCCAGGGAGGATGATATTGTAAACACTTCCTTGCAGCCAAGGTGTCTCAATTACCCCCCTACTCTGCTGGCCAGCTTCTGCCCTTCAAAACAGGTAACTCCCATAACTGGATTACCATCACCTCATTTCAATTTCAATACCCAAATGCCTGAGTACTACCTTTACATCAATACATTTACATAATAATTCCTGCCTGTAAAGGACACAAACACTGCCCTATATAATACACACATATGTGATAATTATGATTAACCCCAAAAGTCCAGTAGTGGATACTTCTGGGCATGACAATCATAGACTAGATTAATGTTTGTTACATAGTTGCATAGTTACATAGTAATTGAGGTTGAAAAAAAAATGTTTTTAGATCTCCTCTGATCTTTGTAATATGCAGATTATTTTTTAATTAATTTGTATTCACCAATAATATAAGAATCAAGATATAGAGTAATATATACATGGGAAGTTACAGCAATAGATTTCTCTTCCTTTCTGCCTTAAGATCAATGAAAATAGCCTATAAACAAAAATGTATGTTTACATTGATACTCTTAGTCTAAATTTATGTGACCATTTTGATGAATCAAAATCTTTATTGAAAAAAGCGTGTTTAACAGAAAAATCCTTCATTTGCTAATTAATGCAAGGAATAATGTATACTTGAGAAGTTGCAGAAATGGATCTTTTCTCACTGAACTTTAATATAATTGAAAATAGCTTATTAATATTAAAGTTTGTTTATAGTGACACTATCAGTTTTAATTCACATGACTACTTTGACGAATCCAAAATGTTCAGCCTGGAGTGGCATAATTTGAATGGTGATGTAGAGTTTAAAATGAGGCTCCTGCCTGTGGGTGCAGCTTCTCTGAAAAAGCATTTAGTGAACTAGTCTCACTTTGCCTTTAAGTTAGCTCCTTTATTTAAATGATACTGAAAACTATTAAGGTTCACACAGGGTATTTCAACTGATCTCTAAACATAAAAATAGCAAAGATGAACGACAAATAAGCTTTAATGCATATACTGTACATACAAATGATACCAGTGAAAGATAAATTGGCTAGATTATAAGTTATTTTGGAGACTGTGGAGAAAATATTATATACAAATGCAAATAGCAAATGCTAAAGCATCATATTATTAGTAAACAATGAAAAACAAAGGGAAACTAGACAGTAATAGCTGTCACAAATATTAGCAGAAACTACTAGTGTTTTGGCAACTGTGAAGGACATTTCAGACACATGTACAAAAAACAAGCAACTCATTTGTGGAAGCCACAGTTTTGAGGATGGAAAGGATGGAGCACTACTAAAATATTTACTCATTCATGTTGTAAATAATTACACAAGAGTACTTACTTTTTTGTATTAGCTGGGAGAAGGAATAGTGGTTACATTAACTGATCTTTGATAGGGTTTAAAGGGATTATATTTCAAAATATATATAGTGTATTTTAAAAGTGTATTGTATTATGGGAAAGAAATGTGTGGCATAATTACGGACACATTTGCAGTGAACAGAACACAAGGTATAGATTCTGAGAATCAGAAACTGATTTATAGAAATACATTCCAACATAATAATCAGTAGCTTAAAAAAGACTGAAAATCATACAAAGACAAACAAGAACAGCAAAAGAATAAAAAAATAAAAATAAGCTCTCATTGCCCACAGCAACTCTTGTTTTGGTTAAAGTTTATTATAAGTAATTTCTTGTACTTGTACAGCCTTGAGGAATATGTTGGAGCTTTATAAATAAAATATAGTTTTACAATTGTTTAATGTGCTTGGCTTTGGGGTACGGACATGCCACCTAATTGTGTCTTCATATCAAAATATTTGTTATTGTGCTATCATTATAATGTATCTCCTGTGTTTACAATCTTTCAAAACTTTTTCATTTCTGTTATGCCTCCCTTTAGACCTATTTCATGCCATCTGGAGAAGGAATTTGTGTCCCTGGCAATATTTATTGAATATGTTAGTAGTGTAGCTAACTAGCATTTGTCTTTTTATTAATCCTAACAATACAGATGTGACCTTACTAGTGTAAAGTGTTGTTAATAAGACAGGTTTCTTTGTTGACAGTTGGAATACGTTAGTTACAGCTATCTAACAGCACACTCACTTAAATCTCTCTTCTATCATGAACATTCAAAAAACATGATAATCTCAGAAGCCTTACTGAAATGACACACACATTTAATACCATATTTTTAATGTCTGAACAGTGATATTTTAGTTGTCATGAGAGTTGGTTCCCTGGAGGTAAGTTTTTGAGGAACAATTAAAAAATCTTTGTAAAAAATATGTCTTGGTTATTTATTAGAAAAGTTGAACATATAAAAATTTCATCTACATCTATTTTGGTACACATGTCATTATTATCAGATACCTGCAGGACTGGCATGCTCATATCGGACTGGTAGGTATATTATTATTATTATTACTATTATTATTATTATTTTAGTTCATTTATAACGAGCCAACATATTCCGTAGCGCTGTACATAAGTTAAGTTCAGACAAAGATAAATACAAATGAAAAAATTGCAAAGTAAGGTGGGCCCTGTCTTTGAGCTAGGAATCCAATGTCCATGGTGCATTCCCAAAGTACTTAGGATAGAAACTCGCAGATTTACAATCTAAGGTATAGTGAGTGGTAAAAGAGGGTGAGAGTGTTAGGGTGGAAGGTGATACGCTTCTTTAAAGAGATGCGTTTTAAGTGAGGTTTTAAATGTTTTGAGGCAAGAGGATAATCTGGTGAAGCTAGGCAAGGAGTTCCAGAGACATGGGGAAGCACGAGAAAAGTCCTGGAGGCAGGAGTGAGAGGAGGTGACAAGAGTTGTAGAAATAAGAAGGTCATTAGCAGAACAAAGAGGGCAGGTGCGGGAGTATTTGTAGATGAGAGCAGAGATATAAGGGGGAGCATTATTGTTGAGGGCTTTGTAAGTTAGGGTCATGATATAAAATGTTATTCTTGAGTAGTGATGTCCCGAACATATGCGCTTTTCGGTCCGCCCCCTATTCTTTATCATTGAGGAAACTTTGACCCTGCACCTTACAGTCAGCAGACACATTCCAGCCAATCAGCAGCATACACTCCCTTCCAGAGACTTCCATCTGTATGACAGCCTCCATTTTAGAATCATTCTGTAGCTGCATTCGTGGAGAGAGGAGATATATTCTACCTGCTCTTAATTTAATAGGGAAATAGATAGCCAGGCTGTGTATTTAGCTTTAACTACACACCTGAAGGACTCCTTTGATATCTGCTGCAAGGACAGCAACCCAAAAAAGCCCTTTTTAGGGCTAGAACATCATTTATTTTATTTTATTATTTTTTTCTGCTGATTTAATAGGGAAATAGATAGCCAGGCTGTGTATTTAGCTATAACTACACACCTGAAGGACTCCTTTGATATCTGCTGCAAGGACAGCAACCCAAAAAGCCCTTTTTATTTTATCTTATTACTTTTTTCTGTGTAATCTAATTGCATATGCCAGCCTGCTAGCATGTGTGTGAGGCCTATTGCATCTAGTCTGCCAACTTTTGCCAGTGCACAGTGACACTCATATCTAGTGCAACCGTAGTGTGCAGTGAAATTAAACATCCCTTTTTTTACTGTAATCGATTGAATATCAGTAGCCTGCCTAAAGGCGTGTGTGTGAGGCCTATTGCATCTAGTCTGCCAACTTTTGCCAGTGCGCAGTGACACTCATATCTGGTGCAACCGTAGTGTGCATTGAAATTAAACAACCCTTTTTTTACTGTAATTGATTAAATATCAGTAGCCTGCCTAAAGGCGTGTGTGTGAGGCCTATTGCATCTAGTCTGCCAACTTTTGCCAGTGCGCAGTGACACTCATATCTAGTGCAACCGTAGTGTGCAGTGAAATTAAACAACCCTTTTTTTACTGTAATCGATTGAATATCAGTAGCCTGCCTAAAGGCGTGTCTGTGTGAGGCCTATTGCATCTAGTCTGCCAACTTTTGCCAGTGCGCAGTGACACTCATATCTGGTGTCACAGTAGCTTGCACGCATAGTACCACTAATCGCAAAATAAATGACAGGCAGAGGCAGGCCACCCCGCACGGGCCATCGTGGTCGTGGTGCTGTGATTCCCTTTGGCCCTAGAATAATGCCCAGTTTTCAGAGGCAATGTACCCTGAACTTGAACAGTTCTGAGGACATGGTTGACCGGCTTACACAGGACACCCAATTGTCTACAGCTTCCGCTCGGAACCTAGACGCACCATCCTCCTCCAGCTTAGCTTCGGGCACCTCTCCAGTTACCACTCGCCCGCCTGCCGCCACCACCAACACTAGCACCACAGCCGCTTCATTTGATCCGTCAGCAGAGTTATTTACACAGCCGTTGGAAGAAATGAGTGATGCACAAACATTAGTGTCAGAGTATGTAGATAACAGGGATATGTCCCAGTCAGGCAGCATTACACACATGGACATACGGTCTGATGATGATGATGTTGTACCCGGTGCTGCTTCCTTTGTTGAGTTGTCAGATACAAGTGAAGCGGTTGATGATGACGATGCTTCTGTGGATGTCACGTGGGTGCCCGCTATAAGAGAAGAAGAACAGGAGGAAAGTTCAGATGGGGAGACAGAGAGGAGGAGGAGATGAGTTGGAAGCAGCGGGAGGTCGTCGAAAGTAGCTAGTGACACAGTCAGATAGCAGGCATCAGCACCCGGGGTCAGCCAGACAGCACGCCAGTCAACGCATGCTTTTGCCACCACCAGAATGCCGTCATTGCAGAGCTCAGCAGTGTGGCAATTTTTTTGTGTGTCTGCCTGTGACAACAGTGATGCCATTTGCAACCTGTGCCAAAATAAACTGAGTCGTGGGAAGTCCAACACCCACCTAGGTACAACTTCTTTGCGAAGACACATGATGTTATCTCACAAACGCCTATGGGATCAACACATCAGTACAAGCAGCACACAAAGTCAAAGCCGCCATCCTCCTCCTGGTCCAGCATCTTCAGCCACGTCAACCACTACTGCCCTGCTTGCCCCCGCTCAACCATCCGCCACTCCGTGTCTCGCCATGAGCAGTCCCTGCTCATCTGCCCACAGTCAGGTGTCTGTCAAGGACATGTTTGAGCATAAGAAGCCAATGTCTGAAAGTCACCCCCTTGCCCGGCAACTGACAGCTGGCTTGTCTGAACTCTTAGCCCGCCAGCTTTTACCATACAAGCTGTTGGAGTCTGAGGCGTTCAAAAATTTTTTAGCTATTGGGACACCGCAGTGGAAGGTACCCGGCCGAAATTTCTTTGCACAAAAGGCAATCCCCAACCTGTACTCGATTGTGCAAAAGGAAGTAATGGCATCTCTGGCACACAGTGTTGGGGCAAGGGTCCATCTGACCACGGATACCTGGTCTGCAAAGCATGGTCAGGGCAGGTATATCACCTACACTGCGCATTGGGTAAACCTGGTGACGGCTGCCAAGCATGGAATACGTGGCTCTGCAGAGGAGTTGGTGACACCGCCATGACTTGCAGGCAGGCCTGCTGCCGCCTCCTCTACTCCTCCTACTCCATCCTCTTCCACAACCTCCTCGGCTGAGTTCTCTTCTGCTGCTGCTATGTCTTGCTCCACATCAACGGCACCCCCCCAGCTCCACAGGTACTATTCCACATCCCGGATACGGCAGTGTCACGCTGTCTTGTGGTTGACTTCCCTGAAAGCAGAGAGTCACACCGGACCAGCACTCCTGTCCACCCTGAATGCACAGGTGGATCAGTGGCTGACTCTGCACCAACTGGAGATCGGCAAAGTGGTTTGTGACAATGGAAGAAATTTGTTGGCGGCATTGAATTTGGGCAAGTTGACATATGTGCCGTGCATGGCACATGTGTTTAATCTGATTGTACAACGCTTTGTGCATAAGCACCCAGGCTTACAGGATGTCCTGAAGCAGGCCAAGAAGGTGTGTGCCCATTTCAGGCGTTCCTACATGGCCATGGCGCACTTTACAGATATCCAGCGGCGAAACAACATGCCAGAGAGGCGCTTGATTTTAGACAGCCCGACACGTTGGAATTCAACACTCCTAATGTTCGACCGCCTGCTCCAACAAGAAAAAGCCGTTAACGAGTTTTTGTATGACCGGGGTGCTAGGACAGCCTCTGCGGAGCTGGGGATTTTTTTTGCCACGTTACTGGACGCTCATGCGCAATGCCTGTAGGCTTATGCGTCCTTTTGAGGAGGTGACAAACCTGGCCAGTCGCACCCAGGGCACCATCAGCGATATCATACCATTTGTTTTCTTCCTGGAGTGTGCCCTGCGAAGAGTGCTGGATCAGGCCGTAGATGAGCTTGAAGAGGAAGAGGAAGAGTTGTGGTCACCATCACCGCCAGAAGCAGCCTTATCAGCATCGCTTGCTTGACCTGCGGCAACACTGGAAGAGGATTGTGAGGAAGAGGAGTCAGAGGAGGAATGTGGCTTTGAGAAAGAAGGAGGAAGACCAACCACAACAGGTTTCCCAGGGTGCTCGTTGTCACCTATCTGGTACCAGTGGTGTTGTACGTGGCTGGGGGGAAGAACATACCTTCAGTGAGATCACTGAGGACGAGGAACGGGACATGACTAGCTCGGCATCCAACCTTGTGCAAATGGGTCTTTCATGCTGTTGTGCCTGTTGAGGGACCCTCGTATAAATAGGATGAAGGAGAAGGACCTGTACTGGGTGTCCACGCTACTAGATCCCCGGTATAAGCAGAAAGTGCCTGAAATGTTACCGAATTACCACAAGTCGGAAAGGATGCAGCACTACCAAAATAAATTAAAAAGTATTCTTTACACACAGCGGAAGAGGTGAACATAATCCTCCTCCTCCCACGACCACGCCGGCAAGGAGAGGGCGCTTTACAGACGCGTTGTTGATGGAGGACATGCAGAGCTTTTTAAGTCCTCTGCATCGCCACATCCCTTCGGGGTCCACCCTCAGAGAACGACTCGACCGTCAGGTAACAGACTACCTCGCCATAACTACAGATATCGACACTATGAGGAGCAATGAACCCCTTGACTACTGGGTGTGCACGCTTGCCCTGTGGCCTGAGCTATCCCAATTTGCCATAGAAATTCTGTCCTGCCCCGCTTCAAGTGTCCTGTCAGAAAGTGTCCTGTCAGTGCAGCAGGAGGTTTTGTCACTGATAAGAGAAGTCGCCTAGGTCAAAAAAGTCTAGATTACCTCACCTTTATTAAGATGAATGAGGGATGGATCCCAAAGGGACTGACAGTGGGCGATACATTAGATTAAAAAAGGCCTGATAGATGAGCTGCCTTGAGCTAATAATGGTCCACACGCTGCTGTATTTTATCCCTGAATGCCGGATGACTTGCGTGACTTATCCGCCACCAACTAGGGTTCAAGACGCAATGTTTTAGGGCACTTTCTGCCTGGCAAACTAACATCAATTTTTCTGGTCGCTGCAACAATACCTAATTTTTGCATTTAAATTATTTTATTTTAGAAGGCGTACAGCATGTAATGAAAAATAAAGCATTTTTGAACAGTCTTGCATAACAGTTGTGCAAAAATACATATTTACAATAAAGACATTTTGTGAAAGTTAGCTGGCTATTCCTTCTTATTTTTACTTTTTAGGTTAATAATTTTTCTTATTTTTTACTGTGATTGCAATTTAAGAGATAACTAAAACATGGTAAAACAGACAATAGTAAAGAGTATATCTGCAGGAAACACCAAAGTCCTATTAGCTATCATCCCTCCAGCAGTATTAGCTTATTATTTACAATATCTAACCTGGGCAATCACCCTTGGATTACCCTAGGGCAGGCTTCAGTAAGCGACCTCTCCTTTCCTGGGATGATTTTACCGCCGGTTGCTTCTGAAGGGTCTCCAGGGCTCCCCCACTCCGGTTCTTCCCCCAGTGTCGCTACCAGTAACAATTGTTTTATATTTGTAAAGCGACCCAATGATCCCCCTTGTTAGAGGTTTATCTTTACAAATTTTGGAGAACCAATTTAAGACCGGTGTCCCCTGTTTCGGGTCAGGGAGTGTGTGAAATGCCTCAGCCTACAGTAATTGTAATGTTCTGACAGCGGTAGCTCATGCTTGTCCCTCAGTTCCTCATAGGTGAGCATCTGGCCCTTTACTAACCAGTCTCCCAGTCTATCTAGTTTCCTTGACCTCTACCAGTGTTGTGATAATGTGCTCATGTGTTTCGGGGCCTGAGGGTGGTCAAGAATTGGGGTCATTTGGGTGGATCCAGGGAAAAAACCTGTGTGTTTTTTGGCCCATTTCCAGTATGATAATGAGTGTCTGATTAGGGGGTTTGGCGAGTTTTTAAGGCTCTGAGGCAATTCTGATAGCCAAGCCACCTTGTCCCAGGTTAAGGGCCTTAAAGTGTGGTTCTCTAAATACACACAGGCCGGTTGATGACATATACAATGTGCTATTGGGAGGAAAGATAGGTGACGGAACAGGTATTAAACTGATAGGAATGAATAGTACAACTTAATACACCACTCCTATCTGGTGGCACCTTAGATTGCAGTGCCCCAAATTCGAAGTAGGAGGTCCGACCAAGCATCTTTTTCCATCTCCCTGTTCCAAAAATCCATGCCATATACACGTCCCCTGATAGGTAACATAACAGGTATTAAAATGATAGGAATGAGTAGTACAACTTAATACACCTCTCCTATCTGGTGGCAACTTAGATTGCACGTGCAGTGCCCCAAATTCGAAGTAGGAGGTCCGACCAAGCATCTTTTTCCATCTCCCTGTTCCAAAAATCCATGCCATATACATGTCCCCTGATAGGTAACGTAACAGGTATTAAACTAATAGGAATGAGTAGTACAACTTAATACACCTCTCCTATCTGGTGGCACCTTAGATTGCACGTGCAGTGCCCCAAATTCGAAGTAGGAAGTCCGACCAAGCATCTTTTTCCATCTCCCTGTTCCTAAAATCCATGCCATATACACGTCCCCTGATAGGTAACGTAACAGGTATTAAACTGATAGGAATGAGTAGTACAACTTAATACACCTCTCCTATTTGGTGGCACCTTAGATTGCACGTGCAGTGCCCCAAATTCGAAGTAGGAGGTCCGACCAAGCATCTTTTTCCATCTCCCTGTTCCAAAAATCCATGCCATATACACGTCCCCTAATAGTGGACGTAACAGGGATTAAACCGATAGGAATAGTACTACTTAACAGTACACACCTTATAATAACGCAGACAGAAACAACGCGTATAATCTTCCATGCTGTGCAGTGGAAGCCCCCAGACTCTGACCTGTGTATAATATTCCATGCTGGGCAGTGGAAGCCCCCAGACTCTGACCTGTGTATAATATTCCATGCTGGGCAGTGGAAGCCCCCAGACTCTGACCTGTGTATAATATTCCATGCTGGGCAGTGGAAGCCCCCAGACTCTGACCTGTGTATAATCTTCCATGCTGGGCAGTGGAAGCCCCCAGACTCTGACCTGTGTATAATATTCCATGCTGGGCAATGGAAGCCCCCAGACTCTGACCTGTGTATAATCTTCCATGATGGGCAGTGGAAGCCCCCAGACTCTGACCTGTGTATAATCTTCCATGCTGGGCAGTGGAAGCCCCCAGACTCTGGGAGTCTGAAAAAGAGGAGTCAGAGGAGGAAGGTGGCTTTGAGGAGGTGGAAGACCATACACAGCAGGCGTCCCAGGGGGCTTGTTGTCACCATTGGGGACCCTTGGTGGCTGGGGGGAGGAAGAGACCTTCAATGACATCAGTGAGGACAAGGAACGGGACATGGCTAGCTTGGTATCCAACCTTGGGCAAATGGGGAGTTTGCGGTTGTGCAAAGGGACTGTTTGCCGTTGTTTGCGGTGCATTAAACGGGGAGATTGGTCTGTTACTGTGAAGCGGGTGTAACCCTTACACAACCTGATCGATACAACATCATACCTGATGTGTTAAAGCATGTTATTCCAAACAATGTAGGAATGTTAGGTTATTTATGCCCTTTATGGCTTTAAAACCAGACTCTGCATCAACTATGTAATTTTCTGTGGGAGTTTTGCCATGGATCCCGCTCCGGCATGCCACAGTCCAGGTGTTAGTCCCGTTGAAACAACTTTCCCATCACTATTGTGGCCATAAATAGTCCCTGTGGGTTTTGAAATTCGTCTGCCCATTGAAGTCTTTGGCGGTTCGCCGATGTTCGTCCGTTCGCGAACATTTGATGGAATTTGCGCCCGCGGTTTGCGAACCGAAAATTTGATGTTCGCGACATCACTATTCTTGAGGCTAAGGGAAGCCAGTGGAGTGATTGACAGAGAGGTGATGCTGACACTGAACGTTGTGTATGGAAGATGAGTCTCGCAGAGGCATTCATAATGGATTGAAGTGGAGATAGTCATGTGGTGGGTAAGTTAACAAGAAGCGAGCTGCAGTAGTCTATTGGAGAGATGATGAGAGAGTGTATTAGGATTTTAGTTGTGTCTTGTGTAAGATAGTGACAAATTCTGGAGATGTTTTTTAGATGGAGAAGACAAGATTTAGTTAGTGATTGTATTTGAGGGATGAAAGACCGAGCGGGGTCCAGTAGAACTCCAAGACAATGGGCTTAAGAGATGGGGGTGATGATGTCGTTGTTGACAGTGATATTTTCAGTGACCAAGTTGCAGAGTACAGGTTTTCCTTCAGTAAGAAGAATTCTAGCCCGCGAAAGTTCCCTGAAGTAACAAGATACAGTTCTCACACCTTTGTTCATTAACCAAAACAAAAACCTTTATTGGGGTATAGGTGCACATCTTAAAGTGAATGGAATAAGAAGTAAATCTAACATTAAATGAAAACATTACACAATTCCATTATGCCCAACTTGAATTTCCTGCACATTGAGTCTCTTCCAATCATAGTCTGCCGACGTTGGCTCTACGGATAGTAGGTGCTGGGTGTCCAATCCTGTAGAGAGCTCCCTACCCGTGGAATTTAGTTGGGCCAACCAAGAGAGCACCTCCTCTCAAGAAGGGAAGCTATGGAGTTGTAGTGGTGATGGCACGTCTGGTCTTCTTATTTTAATCCTGTGGAAGTGTGAGGTTACTTATCTTAATCCCACAGCACATGTAGAGGGCATGTAGAAAAGCCTCTCCCATGAGGTACAAAGTGAAAACGATTGAATTTTGGCATTTGTGGCATAGACCCAGGGTGTTGGGGAACCAGACAAGTGGCACAGTGAGCATGGGCTGCAACTCACTGGGCCCCTCCTGCCTATTTTTCACTTTTTATAATGGCCCCTCCAAACACCCTGCAGCCCCTTTTGCTGCACCAGCCCCCTACCCTAATGTGAGCTCTTAAGGGAGATCTGTATAGAGTTTGTTGGTGGTTTAGCGGTACTGCACGTCACACATACATTGCTTTATTCTGCATTCCTTGTCACTGAGAGAAGAAATTGTGGGGGGAGGTATTAAGTGAGTTGCTATGGGGAAGGGAGCAGCAGAGCAAAAAGAGCACAATAAAAAATAAAAAAACGAAGAGCTTTATCAGCTCCTTGAAATAATATTTTTCTGCAATTTTTTGCTTTTTTATTGGTTTTAGGAGAAGTAGTGTAATAAAATGTAGTATATGTACATATGTAAAGAACTCACTCTGTAATGGACAAGGAAATAGTGAGCACAAAAAAAACATCATCATTACATATATAGTTGTGAGCAGGCGAGCTTGCTTAGGCCGTTGCTCAACCTAGCGGGCTTGCATAGCGAGCCTGCGGCCCTCGCAAAGCGAGGGTCGCAGTTGCTGGCAAGGAGCGCCTGCGGCGCTCCTTGCCAGCAACTGCAGCCCTCGCGAAGAGTGGGAGCTGTTGCTCACGCCTCACACACGCTCCTTTCCAGCATTTGCGGCCTTTGCGAAGAGAGGGAGCTGTGCGTGCACGCCCCTGGAGAGAGGAAGCTGTGCGTGCACGCCCCTGGAGAGAGGGAGCTGTGCGTGCACGCCGCTGGAGAGAGGGAGCAGAACTGATGCCCCATTAGACCCATCAGACTACTTACATTCATTGGAGCATTTCAATTCACCTCCGCCATGTCTCCCCTGCCTGCACATTTTCTGCAGAGGCAGGGAGTTTCAGAATTACGTCACATGCATGCAAAGTCATTCAGGAAGTCCCTGCCTCTGCAGAAAAACGCACAGGCAGGAGATGCATAGTGGTGGATGATTGAACAACTTCGATGAATGTAAGTAGTCTGATGGGTCTGACTGATAGTGATAGATCTGACTGATGGGGCCCATGGAGGCCTGGCCTTGGGGGACATGAAGGCTTAGCCTGGGGGGACATGGCATCATGGGCTGGAGGCCATAAACTAATAAAAAAAAAAAAAAAACATATATACAACAAAATTTGCACTGGGACATTATATATATATATATACATATATATATATATATATATATATATATATATATAAATATATATATATATATATATTGCATATATTATAAATATATTATAGATTTTTTTTTTTCATTTTAATATATAAAACAGAATACACAGCAAAAAAAAAAAACGACAAAAGAAAAAGACAAGACATACATTTACAATACATATTGTGGACTTATACCAGAAATTATAATTTCTGGGAGCTAAGTCCCAGAGATATTAAAACTTAGATCATAACCGAGAAAGATCTTTATTTTGATCCCAAATGTTCCATTTATAATGTTTTATTTTTATAAGACCTTGCTCTTGAAGAGATTTTTTCGAGATTTCTGTTTCTATCTACCATATATGTGATTTCACCCCAAGAGGGAACGGAAGACTGACCCCATCTCCTTGCTATCAACAGTTTAGATGCCATGAATATCTGAAGTAAAAACGCAATTACGTCCAGAGCAAGCTGATTCGAAAAAATGTGAAATAAAACATTTTCTACAGAAAAGGAAATGGTAATGCCCAAAATATTCCTAATATGCCCAAAACAAGTTTCCCAAAATTGTTGAATTATCGGGCAACTCCACCATATATGGGCATGTGAACCCACAAACCACAGTTCCTCCAACAAAAGTTCAGATTATCTTTTTTAGTAATCTGAGCAATTTTTGTTGGAACATAATACCATTGAGTACTTAATTTAAAGTGTAGCTCTCTGTATGATGTATTTTTAATTATTTGATCTGTGAGAATAAATGAATCGGACCATTCTTCTTCTGACCAAGAGAGATTAAAAGAATGTTGCCAAATTTTAGATTTGTTAAAAGGGCATTTATCCATTTCCTCCCGCAAGATGTTATAACAATTAGATATTAAGTGCTTTCTATCTTCTAGAATCATTAGTTTTTCAAAAGAAGTTAAAGATCTAACTTTAAAACTAGAATAGATTGAATCTCTGAACGCAGCCAGAAGTCTATTATATTCAAGCCAACTTTTATGAGGAAGCCCAAATTTTTCCTTCAAGTCTTCAAAAGAAGCCCAAGAGTTGCCAATATATAAGTCTCTCAAAAAACAAATGCCAAATGCTCTCCATCCACCCAAAAATGATAAGTTCAATTCTCTGTCTAATAATAAAATCGGAAGGATAGGGCTAGGAAAAGGCATTAATTGAGATCTCAATTTATGTTTATCCCAAAATTCAAGTATTTCACGAACAATATCAGAACCATCTAAAAAGAGTTCTTTTTTTAAATCCTTCCTAAACATCAACCAGCCTAAAGAATCCTTAACTACTGAACATCTTTCAACCTGCAGCCAACCTGCCACTTTCAAACTTTCTATACATTTGACTGCATGTGAAAACATTGTAGCATCATGATAGGTCTGAATCATTGGGTATGCTAGTCCCCCTTTCCTAAATGTTCTGGAAATTATAACTTTCTTTATTCTGTTGTTTTTCCCCTGAAAGATAAATTTGTCTATTATTTGTTGAAAATGTACTATAAAAGTTTTGGATAAAGGTATAGGAATAGATCTAAATATATAGCTTAATCTTGGAAGAAGCAACATTTTGGCTGCTGCTATTCTAGCTGTTAAAGTTAAATTCAAAGGTCTCCAAGAGGAAACAATTTTCGTAAGTTTATTTAATAGCTCCTTATAGTTGTTTTTAATTATTAACTGGATAGAATTATAAAATATGATTCCCATATGAGTTATGGTATTAGAATGCCAATTATACTGGTAGATGGATTTCAAGTAATCTTTATCCGGACTGGCTAAATTAAGAGCCAAAACCTGTGACTTGGAGATATTAATTTTATAGTTAGAGGCTTTAGAATATTTATCTATTATTACATGCAAAGTTTTCAAAGAGTCAATGGGGTTAGACACAAACACGACCGCATCATCGGCATACAGCATTATTTTATGCTGTATCCCACCAACTGTAATTCCATGAATAGAGGGGTTATCTCTTATAGAAACCACCATGGGCCCCATTATCAATGCAAAGATTATCGGAGAAAGGGGACACCTCTGTCTCGTTCCATTAGTAACTGCAAATCTCTGCGTTTTAAACCCATTTCCAATGACCGAAGCGGATGGGGAAGAGTATAACGCTCCAATGGACTTAGACCCAAAAGAGCCAAGGCCATATTTCTGGAGTACACACCTGATAAAATCCCATCCGACCCGGTCAAAGGCCTTCTCTGCGTCCATTGATAGAAACACTGTTGGGAGAAGTTTGTGTTTAGAATATGAAATCAAATCCAACATGCGTCTGGTGTTGTCAGAGCCCAAACGTCCCCGTACAAATCCAGTTTAAACTATTGATACAAGTTTGTGAATAACCTCACTCAATTTATCCGCCAGCATTTTAGCATACATTTTTACATAAACGTTCAAAAGTGAAATGGGGCGGAAGTCTTTACATTCCAATATACCTGTGTCCTTTTTTGGTATAGTGATAATCAGAGCCTCTGACATTTCTGAAGGAATATGTCCCTTTCTTTTAATCTCATTGAAAAGATTTTTTAAATGGGGGACTAGGGTTGTTACCAAAGACCTATAGTAATGATTTCCAAAACCATCTGGGCCTCGGGCCGTACCCAACTTCAATTTAGAAATAACGTCAAAAATCTCTTTTTCAGAAAAATCATTATTTAGTGTTAAAACTTCCTCTTTCAAATATATTTCATTCAAAAAATGTTGAATGACCTCCAGAGATGGCTTCTGAAAAGAAGGATCAAATTCCAAATTATGTAACCTAGAATAATACTGTTCAAATGCTTCTGCTATCTGGACTGGGTTATTAAGATAGGTTCCATTGTGATAAATATAATCAACCCTTTTTTTAGTAGCATGAGATCCAAGTTTATTTGCTAAGATTTTACTTGCTTTACTCCCATAATGGTACATTTTTTGTTGTAAAAGCCATATAGACTTATCAGTTCTCATCTGATTAATGGATTTAATCTGTAATTGGATTTTTTTAATCAACATCGAGTCAGAAGCATTAGGATTAATTTTTTTTCTTAGTTCCAGATTATATAATTGGATATATAATTCTCTCAAAGGAGTTCCTCTTTCTCTTTTCCTTTGACTTTGCAATTTAATCAGGATCCCTCTTATAAAAGCCTTATGTGTGTTCCAAAGTGTAATGTTAGATTCTACTGAAGCCGAGTTTACTTGATAAACGAAATCAATTTCTTTTTTAAGATAATCCTGACTTGTCTCTGAATCAATGAGTGAGGAATCAAGTCTCCAAGATTTGGAGTTAATGGAAGAATTTTTTGAAAACAATTCCAAGTTAACTAGAGCATGATCCGACCACACTCTTGGCCCAATATCAACTCTCAAAGTTCTTTTAAGTGTATTGATATCAACAAAAAAATAATCTAACCTAGAATACGTATGATGTCTTGGGGAAAAACAAGTAAAATCCTTTTCATTGGTGTGCAGTACTCTCCAAACATCAATTAAATGATATTTTGTCATCAGAGAAATAAACTGTTTTGACAATCTTATAACTGATGAGTCTGGATTTGAACGATTTTCAGATTTTCTATTTTTAGTTGGGTCTGAGAGCATATTGAAGTCTCCACAAACGATAAGAGATCCCTGTATCAGTTTATTAAACTTTTTTAAGATTTTACTAAGAAATTTAATTTGGGATCTATTCGGCACGTATACATTCAATATTGAGTATTTTTGGTGGTTAATTGTGCCTATCCATATTATATAACGACCCTCCTGATCTATTTCCACAAATTCCTCTGTAACCATAAGTTTGTTACTAAAAAAAATTGAGGTACCCCTTGCCTTTTTCTTATACATTGAATTGTATGCGGCTTTATAATGTGTATTAAAAAATTTAATTGGAGCTCCCTGCCAATGAGTCTCCTGCAAGCAGATTATATCTGCTTTTTGCTGCAGAAAGCTCTTTAGAAAAAAACTGCGTTTTGCTGGATGATTCAGTCCCTGAACGTTTTGCGTTACTATCTTTAATGACATGCTGTTGGTATCACAGTAGAAATGATGGTCAGTCCCCGTTCCCCTGGAATAAATTTAATTCCAGTCCACAAATACAAATATACACCAATACATAAACCAAACATAAAACATTCATCCCTCCTCAACTCATTGAGGCATATCGGGAGGCAGTCCTCCTTGAAGAGGAAGAGTCCCTCCCGTGATGCAACAATGTCAGATAAATACATCTGAAAGCCTTAGCCGAAGCTCTATTGTACCCTCTATCTGTTTTTTACTTCTATCTTGGGTGTCCAAGCTTTAAATCCTACTCTAGATGTTTATATTATTCCCTTTAATTGTAGAGAATTTCAAACAGAACTCTCCCTTTAAATTCCTTACTCCAGTTGTGAACCCCTTCCCTTATAGCAATCAACTACTGAATTGTATTTTGCTCACTAATTTATAAAAGTAAATTTTCTTAGTGTCATTATTAAATACTAATATATTTGTACCCATTATCTAGGTTAGTGTTTTCTTTATTGTTTCCCCCGTGTTAATAATAAAAAAAAGTGAAAATATATATTCACATCTAAAAAATTACCCAACAGCTAGTGAGTTTATATTTTACTCTTTAAATTTCCCGTAGTAAAACAGTAATTTAAAAATATTAATCAAAACATGGTGTATTTTCCCCATTATCTAAATTCATTAAAGTGTACCATCTGTATGTTACTTCTAAATTAGCAGCAAAAAAATACCATTCAATTTTTTTCCCTTTTTTTTTTTCCCTTTTTCTATCAAAATAATACATATACACTACTCTTTACAACATTTTTTTGATTGAAGACAATCTAATATTTATATTCCAATACATATTTAAATAACCGCTGTGAACCAACCTATAATTACTGACTTTTATTTAATTTTGTCAGGAAATTCTCCCCTTCCAAAGTGTCATTAATAATGTATCTGTGATTCTCATACCAAAAAATCAATTTTGGGGGATTTCCCCATCTATAGGAAATCTGTTTGTCTCTCAAAACTTTAGTCACAAATTGAAGTTTCTTACGTTGAAATAAAATTTCTCCTGTCAAATCTGGGAATATTTTAAGATTTTCATATGGACTCTCAAAACATTTTTTATTAAATGAAGCTTTTAGTATTGCTTCTCTATAGGACATATGATGCAGTTTTACAATTACATCCCTAGCAATTTCTTTGCCCATGTTAGGTGGAGGAGGAATTCGGTATAATCTCTCTATAGGCTTCTCGCTCTGGCGCTCCACTAAGCTTAACAGAAAGGCTTCCACAAATTGATGGAGGTCTTTAAAGGTAACAGACTCTGATATACCACGGATTCTAATATTATATCGTTTTTCAGCTTCCGCTAATCTGAGATTTTGGCTCTTTAGCGTCTGGATCTCCTCTTTAAGTCCCGTTATCTCTCTCTTTAATTCATCATTATTCTTCAAAATAACCTCTTGAATCTGTTCTACATTTTCTGTTCTATCTGTTAATGTTTTTATATTCTTAGCATTATTTTTTATTTCGCCTATCAATTCTTCCCTGATGGATATCTGAAACTCCATTAAAAGAGCTGTCATAGTTTTCTT
Source organism: Discoglossus pictus (assembly GCA_027410445.1). Lineage (NCBI taxonomy): Eukaryota > Metazoa > Chordata > Amphibia > Anura > Alytidae > Discoglossus > Discoglossus pictus. The sequence goes on from CM050169.1 coordinate 71,391,164, forward strand.
TAACGCTGAAGCTGTTAGAGGTTCTTCAGGAGTGGTCTCTCTCACAGATTCATCTCCTATAATAACCTCGGCTTCTATAGGAGTTTCAGAAAAGTCTAACGTGGACTGAGAGAGTGAATATGATTCTCTCTTGTACTGTCTATTCTCTTTATCTACAGGAGAGAGAAAATTAGCTATAGCTTTTGAGCTATTGTTTTGTAATGTTTTTTTAGAGCCTTTACCCCTAGGGGCTTGTTGTTCTTTAGACCTTTGCATAGATACCACAGGGCTATATCAAAAACCAAAGGAAAGAGAGAAAAGAAATGGGAGAATAGGAGTGTATAAAAATTGTATACAGATAGTCCACTTTGTAACTTGCTCTTCTTTGCTGAACGGTTTTAAATACTAAACGGCATATATAATATATCTTGCTTGCAGAGTCGCTTTTCTCCCATCAAGTTCCCCCCCAGCCTCATGAGACCGATGGGAAATGTCACAATAGGTGTAACTTGGACAATGTTGGATAATAAGACCCAATGGGCCTATTTATATGGGCTAAACAATTCCCATCTTATTCTTCAAAGCCCATCATATGGGGTACACTTCACAGCAGCTTTCTCATTTTCCTCCACTTCTATCATTCAAATTGGCCCTCACATGCAGGTGTTATATTCTGGGAGTAATTGCAACAGAAGCAATACAAACATGCACTCAACCTCTGCAACGTCAGACTTTCATAGCAACAGGGCGTTGGCAGCGTTACCTGCTGCGGGATAGATTAACCTGAAGCCAGTCCCCACAATGGTAATAAGGGAGTAAACCCCCTCTCAGCGGCAAATGCTCACCAGCCCCCGGTGCCCAGTAGAATACATCAGCACGGCACACTGGCTTCCCTCACCTGGGGCATAACACAAGCTCACGTTCACCTTATGGGTTGAGGTCTCCTTTAACTGGCTCCTTTCACGAACCACCCCGGATATTCTCCTCACAGGCTCAGTCAGTTTCCACCAGCACTTTAGGCCGCTATGCCCCAGTAGTGTGGTTCAGATATCCATAAACTTTGTTTTGGACCCGGCCTCAGGCGGTCAGCCTCAAAGAGTTGTTGCGTCGGGGTTCAGGCCTATTAGGCCGTTGTATAGCATGTTTGAGATACACAGCTTGGACAGCCTTAACGACACTCTAGCAGAGCTTCGGCGATGTTTGCCCGGCTAGTCCCACATACAGACTAACCCCTTCCTGGGGTTATAGATTTTATACACACATATTATACAGATAATAAGTATATAATATATTATATGTATTGTGTGTGTGTGAGGTGTGTGTGTAATGTGCAGAGTGTATATATATATATATATATATATATATATATATATATATATATATATAATGATGTATTGTGTGTGTGTAATGTGCAGAGTGTATATATATATATATATATATATATATATATATATATATATATATATATATTGTGGCAGAAGCAGCCACAAGAGACTTTTGCCTTGATTATTGCCTGTATTTGAACTGTATGTTATTTTAGCATAGTGGATTTTATTAGACTGGTTCTGGCCCTTTTAAATGCCCTGACAAAGGATCTGCAGTTTTGTTATGCACTTTGGATGCAGAGTGTGAAGAAAAACCCTGTTTTATGGACTTAGTTTGACTGTTTTATTCCCCTCCCTCTTAGAACACCAGTTTAGAACCCTTAATAACTGTCATATTTTCAAATACTGTCTGTTTTCAACTGTCAGTTTTCTCTGTCTGAGGAGGAGTTGCTCTGGCTGTGTGAGTGCTGGTGCTTTGGGTGCTCATTAAACAGACCTGCTTGACCCTTTCTGGAAGCCTTGGCTCATGCTGGGGAAATGTGATAAGTCGGAGTGCCAGCGGGTCCGTTACAATTGATGGCAGCAACGGGATTCAAACCTCACAGCAGACCGTTGTTCGGCAGTTACAGCATTTGGGAAATTTGCTATTTTGTATGGAACCGAAAGGAAAGGGTATGTGAATATACCCGAACAGATAGTGAATGGGGACAGACTATACCAACTTGAAACGGGCCACGCTAAAAGAGCTATTGGAAGCAAGTGGAATTATTGCCAGCAATAAAACCAAAGCTACCCTTATTGCTGAACTCATGGAGGGAGACCGGGCATCTGCTACAGCATCTCCTATGGACAGCACACAGAATGAGTTTGGAAGAGAACTCCAAAGCAGACTGGCCTTTTTCCCAGGTACGCCTACCACAGAAACCTTGGAAAGGATTATGGCAGATGTCCACGAATACATAATGGTAAAGCAGCGGGCAGACCGGAGGTCCAGAGAGGGGTCCCTAATCACACCACACATACTATCGGGGAAGCCTAAAATCCCGTACCATGCTTTTAAAAACTATGTGGAGACCGAAGACATCGATGGCTACTTGCATGACTTTGAGAGGTTATGCCAATTACATGAGATCAACGCCGCTGACCAGGTACCCCTGTTGGTGGGTAAGCTAGCGGGCCGGGCATCAGAAGCCTACCGCACCATGCCAGACGAGGATAGCAGAGACTACCAGAAGGTAAAGCAGGCGATCCTGGACAGGTATGCAATTCCCCCAGAGGCATACCGGCAGCGGTTCCGAGAAAGCCGAAAGACGGAGAAAGATACTCATATGGAGTGGGCACACCGCTTAACTAGGGCAGGCAAAGGTTGGGTGCAAGCCGCACAAGCAACCACAGTGGAGGACATGCTACAATTACTGCTACTGGAGCAATTCTTCCAGGGGTTAACCCCGGATTTACAAAACTGGCTGAGGGATCGGAAACCTCGCATCTTAACTGACGCCGCCAGGTGGGCAGACGAGTACCAAGATGCCAGAAGGGCACAGCGGGCACAGTCACGGTCCATCTTGGGAGCTGATAACCCACCTCCCGCCATTAACCCCACCCCAGCACTGCGTCCGGGTGGTGGGAACTACCAAACCCCTCCACGGTACAACAATGCCCGATCTTTCATCAGGTGCCACACGTACAGAGACACTGTCCCAGAAACAGAAACCGCTCCACGTGGAATACTCCAACTAATTCTCCTGTAAACCGGGCAGCAGTACACTGCTACCAGAGTGAGCCTCGACAACCTTTCTTCGGGACCCAGTCTAATGAAGAATCTTTGGGCACCCTCCACGAGGTTAACCCAGTACAAGCAGCTGCAGACAACCGACAGGGACACCGCCAAGGGGTACACGTAGAGGGAAAACGCCTTCAGGGTCTGCGCAATTCTGGGGCCACCATAACCCTGGTTCGCAATCACCTAGTTCCCAAGCAACAGCTCACTGGAGAATATGTGGCAGTCCGGGTGGCAGGGGGAGCGATTTACAAAATTCCCACTGCTAAAGTACATTTGGATTGGGGAGCGGGGTCGGGGAATGTGGAAGTGGGCCTCATGCAGGACTTACCAGCTGATGTCATCCTTAGTAACGACTTGGGGGAGCTGACCTCTGCTTTTGTTTCTCAGTACCCCGCGCAGGAAGCTCTACCCGTGGTAACACGGCAGCAGGACCGCACCACCACATCTTCTGAACACTCTGAGGCTCCGGTAAGTAATAGTACTGACCCACCTTTCGTCCCCTGGGCTCCCCCCTTAGAATTTGGTACTGAAGTAGTCACCGACCCGTCCCTGCAGGGTTACACAGAATCAGGCAGGGTTGGAGGGGGAAAGATACAGTTGGGAGAAATGATTATTGTATAGATATGCTGAGAAAGTAGTAGCAGGATCTGTACCCATGACCCTCACACAATTAGTCGTGCCCCGAAAGTACAGGCAAGAATTACTACGTATTGCCCATGACATCCCTTTATCAGGACATCTAGGCGTCAGTAGGATGAAGCATCGTTTGACCCAAAACTTATTTTGGCCAAGGGTCTCCAAAGATATTCGGCAGTATTGCCAAACTTGTGACACATGCCAGAGAGTAGGGAAGAGAGGGGACCGGTACAAGTCAAAAATGCACTCCCTACCCATAATAGATGAGCGCTTCAGCAGAGTGGCAGTAGATATAATCGGACCCCTAGCACAACCCAGCCCGTCAGGGAAGAAGTATATACTAACCGTAGTAGACTATGCCACCTGGTACCCAGAGGCCGTAGCCCTAACTAATATCCATTCGGAGACTATAGTAGATGCCCTAATCCAGGTATTCTCTAGAATGGGGTTCCCCAAAGAGATTATCTCAGATCGGGGTATCCAATTCACAGCCGAAGTCACTCATCAGTTATGGAGAACATGTGGGGTGAAACCTATTGTAAACTCAGCGTATCACCCCCAGTCCAATGGGCTCTGTGAACGATTCAACGGAACCTTCAAGCAAATGCTCCGTACCTTCATGGATACCCAGAAGTAATGGGAAAGGTTTCTTCCCCATCTGCTCTTCGCGTACCGAGAGGTACCCCAGGAGTCCACGGGGTTCTCGCCATTCGAATTACTATTCGGAAGGAGAGTGCGGGGTCCCTTAGACCTCATTAGGGAACACTGGGAGGGAACGGTCACCACTAACGGTACCCCTATCGTCCCATATGTACTAGAGTTCAGGGAACACTTGGAGACCCTAATCCAGACGGTACGGTCTAATCTCCAGGCAGCCCAGCAACGACAGTGCAGATGGTACGATAGGGGAGCCAGAGATCGCAGTTTTCAAATAGGACAAAAGGTGTTAATCTTGAAGCCAGTCCAAAATGACAAACTGCATGCTTCCTGGCAAGGCCCTTATAAGGTGGTGGAACAGGTATGTGACACCACCTATATAATTGCCCCATGTACAGGAGCAGGCGGTAGACGCATGCTCCACGTTAACATGCTGAAACCCTATCACGAGCGGATCAAAGAAGTAACTGCCATATGTGCCTCGGCCGCCGAGGACCCAGATAATCTACCCCTACCAGACCTATTAGCCAAAAGGGGGGCCAACACCGAATTAGGGGAAGTACAGCTAGGAGACAGGCTGAGCACTAGAGAGCGAGCTCAAATACTAGAGCTGATCCGGGAAAAAGGGGATACATTCTCCAACCAGCCCGGGTATACCCCGCTGGCTACCCACAGGGTAGAAACCCCAGGGCAACACCCTCTTCGACAAATCCCCTACCGCATACCCGAATCCGTAAAAGATCATATGCGGAAGGAGATTGACGAAATGTTACAACTAGGAATGATAGAACACTCAGATAGCCCATGGGTCTCTCCGGTAGTGCTGGTACCGAAGCGGGACGGAACCACCCGCTTCTGCGTTGACTACCGGAAACTTAATGATAAAACCATTTCCGATGCCTATCCCATGCCCCGAATCGCTGAGCTCTTAGATAAAATGGCCAGGGGCCAGTATCTCACCACAATAGACTTGTGCAAAGGGTACTGGCAGATCCCACTAGCCGAGGATGCCATCCCAAAGTCCGCATTCGTCACCCCGTTTGGGCTAATCCAATTCAAGGTGATGCCATTCGTGATGAAGAATGCGCCGGCTACGTTTCAGCGGATGGTGGACCGGTTACTGGACGGATTTCCCAGGAATATGCTTGCGCCTATTTAGATGACATAGCAATATTTAGCAACTCCTGGGACGAGCACTTGACCCATATAGGAGCCATCCTCGACCGCATCAGGGAGGCAGGTCTCACATTAAAATCCAGCAAGTGCCACATAGGGATGGGCGAAGTGCAGTACTTAGGCCACAGGGTGGGCAGTGGGCAGAAAAAGCCAGAACCCGCCAAGATAGAGGCCGTAGCTAAGTGGCCAACCCCTCGCACGAAAACTCAGGTTTTAGCTTTTCTAGGGACCGCCGGCTATTACCGTAAATTTGTACCTAATTATAGTGCCCTAGCCAAGCCCCTTACTGACCTCAAGAAAAAGAACTTACCCAAAGTAGTGACCTGGAGCCCAGAGTGTGAGAAGGCATTCCAAGAACTGAAAACTGCCCTAATTCATGCCCCTTTACTGGCTGCTCCCGATCCAACTAAACGCTTTCTCGTTCATACAGACGCTTCTATGTTTGGATTGGGAGCAGTGCTGAGCCAAGTTGGCGGCGAGCATCCAGTCGCTTACTTAAGTCGGAAACTACGACCCAGGGAAGTAAGCTATGCCACCATCGAAAAGGAATGCCTGGCGGTGGTGTGGGCCCTCAAGAAACTACAGCCCTACTTATATGGACAACAATTTGCCTTGCTCACAGATCAAAACCCGTTGGTGTGGCTAAACCGGGTGTCAGGGGACAACGCTAGACTAATGAGATGGAGCTTGGCATTACAACCATTTGATTTCACCATCCAGTATCGCCCAGCGAAACAAAACAGTAATGCCGATGGGTTGTCCAGACAGACAGAACTCGAGAAATGATCTGTGAGCACTCCTCCGGACATCCCCAAGCAGATCCGTTGGGATCAGACTGTGTATGCCGGCTTGGTTCTGGGGGAGCATTGTGGCAGAAGCAGCCACAAGAGACTTTTGCCTTGATTATTGCCTGTATTTCAACTGTATGTTATTTTAGCATAGTGGATTTTATTAGACTGGTTCTGGCCCTTTTAAATGCCCTGACAAAGGATCTGCAGTTTTGTTATGCACTTTGGATGCAGAGTGTGAAGAAAAACCCTGTTTTATGGACTTAGTTTGTTTTATTCCCCTCCCTGTTAGAACACCAGTTTAGAACCCGTAATAACTGTCATATTTTCAAATACTGTCTGTTGTCAACTGTCAGTTTTCTCTGTCTGAGGAGGATTTCCTCTGGCTGTGTGAGTGCTGGTGCTTTGGGTGCTCATTAAACAGACCTGCTTGACCCTTTCTGGAAGCCTTGGCTCATGCTTGGGGAAATGTGATAAGTCAGGGTGCCAGCGGGTCCGTAACATATATAATGATGTATTGTGTGTGTGTAATGTGCAGAGTGTATACATATATATATATATATATATATATATATATCACATATATAGTTGTGAGCCTACGAGTTGTTGCTAACGCTCCGGGCTCGCGTAGCAACTCGCGAACATTACAAAATTTAAAACACAATACATACACACAGCACATACATAAAAACCTTACCTACACAAACAGGAAGCACCTAGGACCTCAAAAATGCAACTTACAACTTAATTGCACTCAAAATAAAAGAGTTTAGACACTAAATAATTTGTTAAGCGAAACAAAAAATGGCCCACGAATAAAACGAAAACGAGGCTACACATGCAAACACCATACGAGACACGTTACCACACATTACGACCTCGCAAACATCGGACGCAACACGCCGACATACAAACATTTAAAACTTAAGAGAGACACACAACAAACACATAAAAAGCTTACCTACAGCAAGAGGAACCAGCCAGCACCTCAAAAAAACAAGTTACACCTACATTTAAATCAAAATAAAACACTTTAGACACTAATACCATCGGTAAGTGAGAGAAAAAATGGCCGACGAACAAAACGAAAACGAGGCTTCAGACGTAACTACACTACACTTACTCGCAATAATGAAACACATACTATGCGGAACGTATCACAATCATATTAAACACGATTTTGAACAGTAATACGCAGAAAATGGCGGATGGAACGCAAATTGTAAGCTGGAACACAAATAGCGCATTGCGTATTTCGTTCTAATGGTCTCACTTTCCAGAACTTTCTACAAGTTTATAAATACTGCCTATTTCAAACAAAAAAATACATTTCTCCTCAGGTGATCAACGGAGTGACTTCTGAGATAACTGCTGCTTTTACTTGAGAAGACAATTCTTTACTAATTTACTACTTTGCATTGTGCAAATTACAACTGAGAGGTAAGCTATAATATATTACATTTTATTATCAGGACAGGTCAAACAAATAAAAAAATAAACTAGGATTTATGTAGTGACATATATGGCACATTTATGTGTATAGGCTCACAAAAAAAATACGGTTCATTTAACAAAACAACAAAAAAACATAATTCTATATTAAACAGAGGTTTATGTATAGTGACATCTGACACGCACATATATGTGTATAATGTATAGTGACATCTGACACGCACATATATGTCTATAATGTATAGTGACATGTGACACGCACATATATCTATAGAATGTATAGTGACATGTGACACGCACATTTATGTGTATTGCCCCTGCATAGTGACATGTGACACGCACATATATGTGTATCATGTATATTGACATGTGACACACACATTTATGTGTATTGCCCCTTCATAGTGACATGTGACACGGACATATATGTGTATAATGTATAGTGACATGTGACACACACATTTCTGTGTATTGCCCCTTCATAGTGACATGTGACATGGACATATATGTGTATAATGTATAGTGACATGTGACACGCACATTTATGTGTATTGCCACTGCAACAAAATTAGCTTAAAACAAAATCAGTAAACAACTACATTTAAATAACATTATATGTCATGTATACTGATATGTCACACGCACATATATGTGTATCATCTATAGTTACATCTCACACACAGACATTTATGTGTGTTGGAAAAAAAAAATATAAGGTTAATTTAACCATTTAAATATGAGTCATGTATACTGATATGTCACACGTACACCAAATAATTACATTAAACTATGGAATGTGCTTCATGTAGGTGACATATGTGTGTAGCCCCCACCAAAAAATAAGGTCAATTGAAAATAATTACAGAAGTATATTTAAATGACATTAATTTACTGCAATTCAATATATCATATAAAGCTGAATCTTTCTATTTCTTTTAATATTCAAACAGACTCTGCATCAACAGCGTCTCTCAACAATTTGCACCGTGCACTGTGAAGCACAATCCCTTTTAAAGAACACCAACAAAGAAGAAGAGGTAAGATACAACAAGACATTACATGCTCAAAAGGCCATGCTTTGCTAGATGAAAAATTATAAATATACAAATAACTATTTCACTTTCTTTTTCAAACAGACACTACAAGAAGACCGGCGGATTAAGATTGGCAGGAGGGGACCGTCTGTCATTCCAAACTTCAATCAAGGTAAAGTATTAAGTATAAACAAGAAAGAACCATGAGCCTTATTCAATTGCGACTTCCTCAATTGAATAGGGCTCTATATAAGCACATAACATATTTTTTATACAGAACTTTTTAGTTAATGAACTTCTAACCACAATCAAGGTTTTCAATAACTAAAAACTTTGCTCAATAAATATGTTATGTTATTATATAGAGCCCTCTTCAATTGGCAAAATTGCAATTCAATGAGGACCTATATATATTTAATGGCCAAGGGCCTCACTCAAATATGATTTGCCCATTTCAATAGGGCTCTATATAAGCACAGAGCATATTTTTTAAAGGAACTTTTTATTTAGTGAACACGTTGCTTTTGGATACAAGTTCACTAAATACAAAATTCGGTAAAAAAATATGCTCTGTGCTGATATTGAGCTCTATTCCATTGGCCAAAACACAATTGAATGAGGAGCTGACAATATAACAAATGCAGTAACCAAAGGCCCTCATTCAATTGCTATTTTGGACAATTAAGTATGGCTATAAATAAGCACTTTTAGGCCCTTATTCAATTTTAACAAATATATGTGATGTGCTTATTTACAACCCTATTCAATTTTCAACATTGCAATTCAATGACGGTCTTAGAGTACTATTACATTGTAAAAAATGCAATTGAATGAGGGGCTAACTATGCAACATATGGTACACACAAAGGCCCTCATTCAATTGCAATTTGCCCAATTGAATAGGGCTCTAAATAACAACATAACATTTTTTTTAAAAGAAGTTTTTACTTACTAAAAATCTATCCAAAATAAAGTTTTTCACTGACTAAAAACTTCTTTAAAAAAATATGCTATGTGCTTATTTAGGGCACGATTCAATTAGCCAAATCGCAATTGAATGAGACACAAACTGCTACACACAAAACATAATTTCTTATTTAATGTTTAACAACCTATAAGCCTTACAAAGAAGCAAAAATAAGAATAACAAAAGTGTTGCGCACCTAATAGCATTGGACAAAAAATCACACAAACTCATAGGAAACTATATTAACATTCTTCTTTAATGTTTAACAACCTATAACCAGTACAATCAAGAATAAATAACTTTTGCACAAGTGGTGCGCACAAAACAGGATTGTCAAAAACTAACACAAACACATAGCAAACTACATTAATTATATTATTTCATGTTTCACTAACTATAACCATCCCAATAAAGGTTAAATAAGTATACCACAAGTGGTGCGCACAAACAGGATTGTACAAAAACTAACATAAACACATAGCAAAATAAATTCATATTCTTATTTAATATATCACAACCCACAAGCCTTACTAAGAACCTTAAATAAGAATAACAAAAGTCGTGGGATTGTACAGAAAGTAAAAAAAAAATATATAGAAAAAAATAACCATAACTGATACAATACAGCCAAATTCATACATTTTTTACTTATTTAAAAGACATTTCACTCAAACAACATTTTCTATTTTATATTACAACAGATACTGCGTGAAGACAATCGGACGAGGACTTTCTCCACAGGACCGGACCATCGGACGAGGACTTTCAACACAGGATCAGACCAGCAGACGAGGAATTTCAACACAGGACCAGACCATCGGACGAGGACTTTCACCAAAGGACCACAACATCGGACGAGGGCTACCGTCACAGGACCACAACATCGGACGAGGGCTATCGCCACAGGACCACACCATCGGACCGGAACTTTCAACAGAGGACCAGACCATAGGACCAGGATTTTACACACAGGACCACACCATCGGACGAGGACTTCCAACAGAGGACCACACCATTGGACAACGATTTTGAACCGAGGACCAACAAACATTCGGATTTAAATCACACTTCAACCAAGGTACAGTATAATAAGTACTAAAGTATAAAACTAAAGAAACTGCTTTCAGTTGCATCCGTGTCAACAAAAAAATAAAAAAAATAATTTACTATCTCCCTTATTCTATTTAAATTGCTACTATGCAATACACATCACTTTTTTTTTTAGCAAAGAAGTTTTGCAGTGGTAAATATCTATCCACAAACAACGTTTTTAATAAATAAAACCATTATTTTAAAAAAATATGTTACATGCTTATTTACAGCAGTATTCCATTGGCCAAATTCTTAGCCAGTGAGGACAGGAATTATAAATTTAACTAAATATAAATGATACATTAATGATTTGCCTTTTATTTCACCAATTGTGCACAAGAATCTTTAACAGGAATTACAAATTAAAATATACACAATTACATTTATTTTTTTTCCTTTACAGATTAATATGGCTGATAACGAGACCAAAGAAGAGAAGAAAAGACGTCAAACTAGAGAAAGACAAGAGAGATGGGCCGCCCAGCAGACACCGGAGGAGAAAGAAATTCGACGAGAAAAAGAACGCAAAAGACTTGCAAATAAAAGAATATCAGCTGCAAAAATGAAAGATACAACCAAAAAAAATAAAAAAGATAATAAAGCATTTAAAAACTGTTCCTAAAACATCAGATGACATTTTACAAGATACCAGTCAAGACAGACCAAAAAAAGCAACTACAAAAACAAAGCATTTACAAACTCTTACTAAAAACTTACAGGACATTTCAACCAAACAAGGACAACATATACCAAGAAAATCCACGAAAAAAACTAAACATTTAGAACCTGTTGTTGAAACATTTCATGACTTTTCACCTGATGAATATGAAAGTCAACATCCGATATGCTTTGCAAATTGTCCTTTACTCAAGTCTTTAGCAGTAGAGGTTCATAGTTGTGGGGACATGAGTACTCAATGTCAATTTTGTGAGGCTTATTATTTTAAACAGGAGAGACCCAGAGATGGACAATTTATTAGTTGTTGTCAAAAAGGAAAGTTCAAATTTCCAGAAAGGAAACAATTTCCAACCTATTTACAAAATATTATCAATGAACCTACTTTTCCAAATTACAAAAATTTTAAGACAAACATAAGATCCTACAATAGTGCCATATCATTTGCATCTATGGGGGCAACATTGGCTGCTAATGTACCAGGACATGGTCCTTACTGTTTTAAAGTCCAAGGACAAATTTATCATCGGACTTCACATTTACATCCAGAGGAAGGAGAGCAAAGAAAATTCGCTCAACTATATGTCCTAGATACAATGGAAGCTGTTGACCAACGTATGCAGATGGAAGAAAATAAAAAATGCTTTCCCAGTGTTTTTATAGAGCTAAATAACATTATGGACAACAATCCCTACAGTAAAGCTTACAAAAAAATGGCAGAAGTAGAAAATGAACAACTACTTCATGCACAAAGACATCAATTATCCATGCCAAAGGTTAATATGGTGCTTAAAAGAGACAGACATACTGATAAACGTCGTTATAACTTGCCAACATCAAATGAGGTTGCAATGGTCTTTCAGAATGATGAAGGAGAACCACTATTTCAAAGAGACATTAGAGTATATCCCAGAAATGAGGAGCAAACATTTATTAATATTAATATCTTAAGTCCAAATTTAGATCCAATGACATATCCCATCTTTTTCCCACATGGAGAAGCAGGTTGGCAACCAAAATTAACCCTTCCCAGTTACCCAAATGCTAAAGCCAGAATCCGAAATAATGTTTCTATGCTTGAATTTAAAGTTGCTCAAATTGCCATTAGAGATGAATTTAATCCAATTTTATGTGGTGGAAAACTAACACAACAATGGATTATTGATTCATATTTGCAAGTTGAGGCAAATAATTTAAACTTTATAAAATATCAACAAGATAAACTACGTGTAGAACAATATTGTGGACTCATGGACTATGTTGCTGACGTGGCTACAAGCAGAGACATGACAGCTGGCAAAGCCATCATTTTACCATCTTCTTTTCAAGGATCTCCTCGGAATATGAGAGAAAGATACAATGATGCTATGGCTATTGTGACAAAATTTGGAAAACCAGATTTATTTGTGACATTTACATGTAATCCACAATGGCCAGAAATTAATCAAAATCTACTTATTGGACAAAGTGCTTCAGATCGACCAGATTTAGCAGCCAGAGTTTTTAAGATCAAATTAAATGAATTAATGCGTGACTTTACTATAAATCAGTTATTTGGCAAATGTCTTGCTTATGTATATACCATTGAATTTCAAAAAAGTGGCCTTCCACATGCACATCTTCTCATAATACTTCAAGAGAAAGATAAATTAGATACTTCGGACAAAGTGGATGCAGTCATAGTTGCTGAACTACCAGATCCAGAACTATATGGTAGACTATATGAGATTGTTACTCATCGCATGATTCATGGACCCTGTGGAGACCTTAATCCACAATCACCATGTATGGAAAATAATCAATGTTCAAAAGATTTTCCAAAAGATTATAGAGACAAAACATATGCAAATTGTGATGGATATCCACTTTATAAAAGAACAGAAGGAGATAGTGCCATTATTCGTGGAAAAAAAGTGGACAATAGATATGTTGTACCCTACAATCCACATTTACTCATGAAGTACAACGCCCACATCAACGTAGAAGCCTGCACTTCCATCAAATCCATTAAATATGTCTACAAATATATTTACAAAGGTTACGATGCAGCTACTGTAGTCGTCAAAAGTGCAGACAACCCTGAAAGTAGTGAGTTAGTACATGATGAACTTGCATCTCATGTAGATGCTCGCTATGTCAGTGCGCCAGAAGCTATGTGGCGGCTTTTAAAATTTGAAATGCATGATAGATCACATGCAGTATATAGGTTAGCAGTACATTTGCCACAACGACATTTAGTCTATTTCCATGCTGGAAATGAAATGAATGCATTGGCCCAAAGTGAAGATCGTCACACTACACTAACTGCATGGTTTGCATTAAATTCCACTGATGCTCAAGCAACACAATACTTATATATTGAAATTCCATATCACTATGTTTTTGTGAATGGATTATGGAGAGCAAGAAAAACCAGAGGCAATAAAATAATTCCACGAATTTACACAGTCAGTCCAAGAGATGTTGAACGTTTTTGCTTACGGATATTACTTTTAAATGTTCCAGGAGCACAAAGTTTTGAACAATTAAGAACTGTTAATGACATTGTATATGAATCCTTCCATTTAGCTGCAAGACATAGAAACTTACTCGCTGATGATACAGAGTGGGAAAGATGTTTAGAAGAAGCAGCGCAATGTCAAATGCCACGACAGATGAGAGAACAATTTGCTTTTATTTGTATCTTCTCAAATGCTCCAAATGCATTAGCTTTGTGGGAGACTTTTAAAAGTAATATGGCTGTAGACTTTATGCGACGATACAATGAACCCATTGCACACTTAAAAGCGTTAATGGAAATTGAAGAAGTCTTTTTAACTCATGGATTAAGTTGTGCAAGTTTTAATTTGCCTGATCCAGGTCTTATAGATGACATTAACTTTGAAGACTATGACATTCAACTACAAGCAGAAAGAACAGAAGAAAGACTTGCAACTTTAAATACACTACAATTGCAAACATTTCATGCCATTAAATATGCTATAGATGATGACATGGTGACAGAGCGTTATTTCTATCTTGATGGACCTGGCGGATCAGGAAAAACATATTTGTACAATTTATTAATGAGTTAAGTACGAGCACAAGGAAAAATAGCAATGGCGTTTGCCACTACTGGAATTGCTGCACTTTTATTAGAAGGTGGAAGAACTGTTCATAGTGGATTTAAACTGCCAGTGCCTATTTTAGAAAATTCTGTGTCAGATATTCGCATGACATCCTTACAAGCAAAGAAATTGAAGAAATGTAAATTAATTATAATAGATGAGGCCACAATGATGTCATGCTATGCCCTCCAATGTATTGACCGTTTGCTTCGTGAAGTCATGGATAATATTTTTCCATTTGGTGGAAAGGTAATGTTGTTGGGTGGCGATTTTAGACAAACATTACCTGTCGTTGTACATGGAAATCGAACAGACATTATTGAAACATGTATAAAGTCAAGTACAGTATGGAAACATTTTACCCATCTTCAACTGCAACAAAATATGAGATCAGAAGGCCAAACTGATTTCAATGATTGGCTTATTAAAATTGGAGAAGGCAGAACAGAAAAAATACTACATTTACCTGATGACACTGTAGAGATCCCACCTCATATGATTTGTCAACAAGATATTATATCGGCTATATTTGAAGGGAGCATAAATAACGAAGAATATTCCGAGCTTGCCAACCAAGTTATACTGACGTGTAAAAATAAGGATGCATTAATCCTCAATAATGAAATCTTAAAAAAAATGTATGCACCACAAAGAAATTATCACAGTGCTGATTCTGTACTTGCTGATGACAATGAAAGTCAGGCAAACTTTTTAACTGAATTCATTAACTCTTTAACTCCTTCTGGAATGCCACCACATATTTTGCAGCTAAAGAAAGGTGCAATTATCATGTTACTGCGAAATATGAACCCCAAAAAAGGCCTATGCAATGGCACAATATTAATTGTTCAACAATTAAAGGACCATTTTATAGATGCTGAAATTTTAACTGGGACCCATAAAGGAGAGAGAGTTTTCATACCAAGAATAGATTTAGCACCAAGTGAAAGTAGTCTCCCTTTTATACTTCAAAGAAGACAATTTCCCATTATTATGGCATTTGCCATGACCATTAATAAATCACAAGGTCAAACTTTCAAATCTGTGGGTATTTTCTTGGAAGAACCTGTTTTTGCACATGGTCAATTGTACGTTGCTTTGTCACGGTGCAAAAATCCACAGGCTATTAAAGTTTACATTGAAAACAATGAAAGTCAAGGTGATTTATTAGAAGATGGACGTATTTTTACTAAAAACATTGTCTACTATGAAGTACTATAACTTTGCAGGATACAAACTAAAGCCATGCAAACATTTTAGAAAAACATTCAAAAATACAAAACAATTGGTTGTTTAATTCAGTCATAATTAATGGAAGTCATGTTTATGGATAATTCGCCTCAAAAAATACTTGCCTTGCATTTCTATGAAAAATTATGATAAAATGTTAAGTCACGATGTTAATGTTTCTGTTACAAGTTTAAAAACAATATTTTCATGTTATTTCATTCAACATATTACAAAGTTCATGTTAAGAGCTCAAGCACCTTTTAAGTCACAATGTAAATATTCTCTGTTATCTTAAGATTACTACCTACATTAATGTTTATCGCCACTTTATGTGCTCAGTAATGAATTACTTTAATTATGTACGGTTTAAGGAGAGTTTTTACTGTATGCCTTCCTCTACATTCAATGTATATTAAACTTAACAATTATTCTGATACAAATTGCATGTTAATACTGATTAATTTAAAGTTAAACTGTTTTTACATTCAAATGTTAATACTTTTAATTCAAAATCATGTTACAAAATGTATTTACTATGTTCCTGTTTATAATGTTCAAAATTACACAAATGTTTTGCAAAACTTCCAAAGTTACATAAAAAATAAAGTTCAATTTTAAAAATATATACTTTCAAGGTTATTGCTTACATATATTTTAAACTTCATGTTAAAATTTGGCACGTTTCAAAAAGTCTTTTTACTTTTTACTTTCCTCTGGATTCTATGTATATTAAAGTGAACAATTCTTCAGATACAAAATTCATTTTAAAAAACCATTACATCAACGTTTTACAAAAATACATGTTCATATCACAATACTTACAAGGGTCAAAAATATATTTAAATAACTAAACAACTTCACAAACATATACATCACATTGCCGTCATTTTTTGACGGGCAAGTCGCTAGTATATATATATATAATGATGTATTGTGTGTGTAATGTGCAGAGTGTATACATATATATATATATATATATATATAATGATGTATTGTGTGTGTATGAGGTGTGTGTGTAATGTGCAGAGTGTATACATATATATATATATCACATATATAGTTGTGAGAGTACGAGTTGTTGCTAACGCTGCGGGCTCGCTACGCGAGTCGCGGCCCTCGCAAAGCCGAAGGCGCTCCTTGCCAGCAACTGAGGACCCTCGCGAAGCGAGGGCCTCAGTTGCTGGCATGGAGCGCCGTAGGCGCTCCATGCCAGCACCTGAGGACCTCGCAAAGCGAGGGCCGCAGTTGCTGGCATGGAGCGCCGAAGGCGCTCCATGCCAGCAACTGCGACCCTCGCAAACTTCACGTCGCAACCCAAACAGTACGACACACACATTACGACACTCGCAAAAAACATACGACACACGTTCACACACATTACGGCCTCGCAACACTCGGACGCAACTCGCGAACATTACAAAATGTAAAACACAATACATACACACAGCACATACATAAAAAACTTATCTACACCAAGAGGGAGCACCCAGCACCTCAAAAATACAACTTACACCTCGATTTTACTCGAAATAAAACAGTTTAGAGACTAAAAAAAAATCGAAGCGAGAGAAAAAATGGCCGCCGAACAAAACGAAAACGAGGCTACAGCACTCTAAACTCGCAAAACACCACAAGAAACTCGCAAAACACCACAAAACACCTACGGATATTCCGATACAGACGTATACCACATTACTCGCCATTTTACGCCAATGCGGAAGTACACGACTACGCTAACGGTTTGGGCTCGCGCACGCACAGTGTTACACTGCACACATTCAGCACGCTTACACAGCAGATCCACACCACTAATGCTGCAGCAACATCAAAACACATTCACACCTCTTCCACACAATGCTTTAAAATAGGTAAAGTATATTCATTTATTAATGTATTATATATTTCATTATTACACACTAAACAGCATTAGCTACCTTACAATTTCATTGCCGTCATTTTTTGACGGGCAATTCGCTAGTATATATATAAAAGGATGCATTGTGTGCGTGAGGTGTGTAATGTGCAGTGTCTATACATAAATATATATATATACTAGCGACTTGCCCGTCAAAAAATGACGGCAATGTGATGTATATGTTTGTCAAGTTGTTTAGTTATTAACATATATTTTTGACCCTTGTAAGTATTTTAATATGAACGTGTATTTTTGTAAAATGTTGATGTAATGGTTTTTTAAAATGTAATTAGTATCTGAATAATTGTTAACTTTAATATACATTGAATGAATAGGAAAGCAAAAAGTAAAAACCCTTCTTTAAACGTCGCAAATTTTAACATGAAGTTTAAACTATATGTAAGCAATAACCATCAAAGTATATATTTTGAAACTTGAACTTTATTTTTTATGTAAGTTTAGAAGTTAACAAAACATTGGTATAATTTTGAACATTATAAACAGGAACATAGTGAATACATTTTGTAACCTAATTTTTTATTAAAAGTATTAACATTTGAATGTAAAAACAATTGACATTTAAATTAATCAGTATTAAAATTCAATTTCTATCACAATAATTGTTAACTTGAATATACATTGAATGTAGAGGAAGGCATACAGTTAAACTCTTCTTAAAACGTACGTAATTAAAGTAATTTATTACTGAGCACATAAACTGGCGATAAACATTAATGTAGGTAGTAATCTTAAGATAACAGACAATATTTACATTGTGACTTAAAAGGTGCTTGACCTCTTAACATCCACTTTGTAATCTGTTGAATGAAATAACTTGAAAATATATTTTTTAAACTTGTAACATTAGAAACATTAACATAGTGACTTAACATTTAAACATACTTTTTACTAACAATGCAAGGCAAGTATTTTGTGAGGCAAATCATTCATAAACATGACTTCCATTAATTATGACTGAATTAAACAACCAATTGTTATGTATTTTGCAATGCTTTAAAAAAATCTTGGCAAATTAATTTGTATCCTTCAAAGTTATAGTACTTCATAGTAGACAATGTTTTTAGTAAAAATACGTCCATCTTCTAATAAATCACCTTGACTTTCATTGTTTTCAATGTAAACTTTAATAGCCTGTGGATTTTTGCACCGTGACAACGCAACGTACAATTGACCATGTGCAAAAACTGGTTCTTCCAAGAAAATACCCACAGATTTGAAAGTTTGACCTTGTGATTTATTAATGGTCATGGCAAATGCCATAATAATGGGAAATTGTCTTCTTTGAAGTATAAAAGGGAGACTACTTTCACTTGGTGCTAAATCTATTCTTGGTATGAAAACTCTCTCTCCTTTATGGGTCCCAGTTAACATTTCAGCATCTATAAAATGGTCCTTTAATTGTTGAACAATTAATCTTGTGCCATTGCATAGGCCTTTTTTGGGGTTCATATTTCGCAGTAACATGATAATTGCACCTTTCTTTAGCTGCAAAATATGTGGTGGCATTCCAGAAGGAGTTAAAGAGTTTATGAATTCAGTCGAAAAGTTAGCCTGACTTTCATTGTCATCAGCAAGTACAGAATCAGCACTGTGATAATTTCTTTGTGGTGCATAATTTTTTTTTAAGATTTCATTATTGAGGATTAATGCATCTTTATTTTTACACGTCAGTATGACTTGGTTGGCAAGCTCGGAATATTCTTCGTTATTTATGCTCCCTTCAAATATAGCCGATATAATATCTTGTTGACAAATCATATGAGGTGGGATCTCTACAGTGTCGTCAGGTAAATGTAGTATTTTTTCTGTTCTGCCATCTCCAATTTTAATAAGCCAATCATTGAAATCAGTTTGGCCTTCTGATCTTATATTTTGTTGCAGTTGAAGATGGGTAAAATGTTTCCATACTATACTTGACTTTATACATGTTTCGATAATGTCAGTTCGATTTCCATGTACAACGACAGGTAATGTTTGTCTGAAATCGCCACCCAACAACATTACCTTTCCACCAAATGGAAAAGTATTCTCCATGACTTCACGAAGCAAACGGTCAATACATTGGAGGGCATAGCATGACATCATTGTGGCCTCATCTATTATAATTAATTTACATTTCTTCAATTTCTTTGCTTGTAAGGATGTCATGCGAATATCTGACACAGAATTTTCTAAAATAGGCACTGGCAGTTTAAATCCACTATGAACAGTTCTTCCACCTTCTAATAAAAGTGCAGCAATTCCAGTAGTGGCAAACGCCATTGCTATTTTTCCTTGTGCTCGTACTGAACTCATTAATAAATTGTACAAATATGTTTTTCCTGATCCGCCAGGTCCATCAAGATAGAAATAACGCTCTGTCACCATGTCATCATCTATAGCATTTTTAATGGCATGAAATGCTTGCAATTGTAGTGTATTTAAAGTTGCAAGTCTTTCTTCTGTTCTTTCTGCTTGTAGTTGAATGTCATAGTCTTCAAAGTTAATGTCATCTATAAGACCTGGATCAGGCCAATTAAAACTTGCACAACTTAATCCATGAGTTAAAAAGACTTCTTGGATTTCCATTAACGCTTTTAAGTGTGCAATGGGTTCATTGTATCGTCGCATAAAGTCTTCAGCCATATTACTTTTAAAAGTCTCCCACAAAGCTAATGCATTTGGAGCATTTGAGAAGATACAAATAAAAGCAAATTGTTCTCTCATCTGTCGTGGCATTTGACATTGTGCTGCTTCTTCTAAACATCTTTCCCACTCTGTATCATCAGCGAGTAAGTTTCTATGTCTTGCAGCTAAATGGAAGGATTCATATACAATGTCATTAACAGTTCTTAATTGTTCAAAACTTTGTGCTCCTGGAACATTTAAAAGTAATATCCGTAAGCAAAATCGTTCAACATCTCTTGGACTGACTGTGTAAATTCGTGGAATGATTTTATTGCCTCTGGTTTTTCTTGCTCTCCATAATCCATTCACAAAAACATAGTGATATGGAATTTCAATATATAAGTATTGTGTTGCTTGAGCATCAGTGGAATTTAATGCAAACCATGCAGTTAGTGTAGTGTGACGATCTTCACTTTGGCCCAATGCATTCATTTCATTTCCAGCATGGAAATAGACTAAATGTCGTTGTGGCAAATGTACTGCTAACCTATATACTGCATGTGATCTATCATGCATTTCAAATTTTAAAAGCCGCCACATAGCTTCTGGCGCACTGACATAGCGAGCATCGACATGAGATGCAAGTTCATCATGTACTAACTCACTACTTTCAGGGTTGTCTGCACTTTTGACGACTACAGTAGCTGCATCGTAACCTTTGTAAATATATTTGTAGACATATTTAATGGATTTGATGGAAGTGCAGGCTTCTACGTTGATGTGGGCGTTGTACTTCATGAGTAAATGTGGATTGTAGGGTACTACATATCTATTGTCCACTTTTTTCCACGAATAATGGCACTATCTCCTTCTCTTCTTTTATAAAGTGGATATCCATCACAATTTGAATATGTTTTGTCTCTATAATCTTTTGGAAATTCTTTGGAACCTTTATTATTTTCCATACATGGTGATTGTGGATTAAGGTCACCACAGGGTCCATGAATCATGCGATGAGTAACAATCTCATATAGTCTACCATATAGTTCTGGATCTGGTAGTTCAGCAACAATGACTGCATCCACTTTGTCTGAAGTATCTAATTTATCTTTTTCTTGAAGTATTATTAGAAGATGTGCATGTGGAAGGCCTCTTTTTTGAAATTCAATGGTATATACATAAGCAAGACATTTGCCAAATAACTGATTTATAGTGAAGTCACGTATTAATTCATTTAATTTAATCTTAAAAACTCTGGCTACTAAATCTGGTCGATCTGAAGCAGTTTGTCCAAGAAGTAGATTTAGTGTAATTTCTGGCCATTGTGGATTACATGTAAATGTCACAAATAGATCGGGTTTGCCAAATTTTGTCACAATAGCCATAGCATCATTGTATCTTTCTCTCATATTCCGAGGAGATCCTTGAAAGGAAGATGGTAAAATGATGGCTTTGCCAGCTGTCATGTCTCTGCTTGTAGCCACGTCAGCAACATAGTCCATGAGTCCAGAAGTTTAAATTATTTGCCTCAACTTGCAAATATGAATCAATAATCCATTGTTGTGTTAGTTTCCCACCACATAAAATTGGATTAAATACATTGCGAATGGCAATTTGAGCTACTTTAAATTCAATCATAGAAACATTATTTCGGATTCTGGCTTTAGCATTTGGGTAACTGGGAAGAGTTAATTTTGGTTGCCAACCTGCTTCTCCGTGTGGGAAAAAGATGGGATATGTCATTGGATCTAAATTTGGACTTAAGATACTCATATTAATAAACGGTTGGTCCTCATTTCTAGGATATATTCAAATGTCTCTTTGAAATGGTGGTTCTCCTTCATCATTCTGAAACACCATTGCAACCTCATTTGTTGTTGGCAAGTTATAACGACGTTTATCAGTATGTCTGTCTCTTTTAAGCACCATATTAACCTTCGGCATTGGTAATTGATGTGTTTGTGAATGAAGTAGTTCATTTTCTACTTCTGCCAATTTTTTATAAGCTTTACTGTAGGGATTGTTGTCCATAATGTTATTTAGCTCTAAGAAAACAGTGGGTAAGCATTTTTTATTTTCTTCCATCTGCATACGTTGGTCAACAGCTTCCATTGTATCTAGGACATATAGTTGAGCGAATTTTCTTTTATTTCCTTCCTCTGGATGTAAATGGGAAGTGCGATGATAAATTTGTCCTTGGACTTTAAAACAGTAAGGACCATGTCCTGGTACATTAGCAGCTAATGTTGCCCCCATGGATGCAAAGGATATGGCACTATTGTAGGATCTTATGTTTGTCTTAAAATTTTTGTAGTTTGGAAAAGTAGGTTCAGTCATAATATTTTGTAAATAAATTGGAAATTCTTTCCTTTCTGGAAGTTTGAACTTGCATTTTTGACAACAACTAATACATTGTCCATCTCTGGGTCTCTCCTGTTTAAAATAATAAGCCTCACAAAACTGACATTGAGTAGTCATGTCCCCACAACTATGAACCTCTACTGCTAAAGACTTGAGTAGAGGACAATTTGCAAAGCATATAGGATTTTGACTTTCATATTCATCAGGTGAAATGTCATATAATGTTTCAACAACAGGTTCTAAATGTTTTGTTTTTTTCGTTGCTTTTCTTGGTATATGTTGTATTGTTTGAGGTAAAATGTCATGTAATGTTTCATGAAACGGTTCTAAATGCTTTGTTTTCTTTGTTGCTTTTTTTGGTATCTCTTGTATTTTTTCTGGTAAAATGTCATCTGATGTTTGAGCAACAGGTTGTAAATGCTTTATTTTCTTTGTTGTTTTTTTTGACATATCTTTAATTTCTGCAAGTGACAGTCTTTTGCTTGCAATTCTTTTGCGTTCTTTTTCTCGTCGAATTTCCTTCTTCTCCGGTGTCTGCTGGCTGTCTGCTCTCTGTCGTCGTTCTCTAGCTTGGCGTCTTTTCTTTTCTTGTTTACTCTCGTTATCAGCCATGTTAATCTGTAAAAATAAAATAATGTACCATTAGTTTATTTTGAGATGTTAAGTTGTTTTTCATGACAAATAGTTATCAATAGTGTGTTAACATTTTATACTTAATCAATTTCAATGCGGTCAATTGAAAAAAAGTCTAAATAAGGCCATCAAATAATTATTTAAAGAAATTTTTATTTCTTAAACATGTATCCAAAAGCAAGTGTTTCAGTAACTAAAAAGGTATTTTCAATAAGATGTTATGTGCTTATTTACAGCACTATTCAATTTGTCAAATGGCAATTAAATTAGGGTTTAGGACTGGAATGTTACAATGACAAATTGTATAGATTCTGTGTTTTTAGACTTTTTTGGACTATGCCAATTTATTCTTTAAGTTTACATTGAAGTTTGTATTTAGTGTTAAAGATTATTGGCCCTAAAAGACAAATAAGAGATAGATGATAGATATTACTTTTTATACTGTACCTTGGTTGAAGTTTGATTTCAAGCAAAATTCTTTGTTGGTCCTGTGTTGAAAGCCTTCGTCCGATGGTCTGGTCCTGTGTTGAAAGTCCTCGTCCGATGGTGTAGTCCTCTGTTCAAAGTCCTCGTCCTCTGGTGTGGTCCTCAGTTCCAACTCCTGTTCCGATGTTCTTGACGCAGTATATGTTATAAAATAAAAATGAAAATGTTATGTTATTTGAATGTCTTTGTATTAATTAAAAAATGGCATTATTTCTGTGTTTTTCTACAATCCTTTTTGGTGCGCCACAATTTTGGTATGCTTCTGTAGGCTATTTTCTAAGGCTTATAGGTGGTTAAACATTAAAGAAGAATATTAATTAATTTTTCTCTTTTTTTACTTGTTATACTGTACCTTGGTTGAAGTTTGATTTGAAGCAGAATCTTTGTTGGTCCTGTGTTGGAAGCCTTCGTCTGATGGTCTGGTCCTGTGTTGAAAGTCCTCGTCCAATCGTCTGGTCCTCTGTTGAAAGTCCTCGTCTGATGGTGTAGTCCTCTGTTGAAAGTCCTCGTCCAATGGTCTGGTCCTCTGTTGAAAGTCCTCGTCCGCTGGTGTGGTCCTCAGTTGAAACTCCTGTTCCGATGTTCTTGACGCAGTATCTGATATAAAATAAAAATGAAAATGTAATTTTATTTGAATGTATTTGTATGAACTAAAAAATGACATTATTTCTTTGTTTTTCTACAATCCCGTTTGGTGTCCACCACTTTTGGTATGCTTATTTAGGCCTTTTTCTAAGGCTTATAGATTGTTAAACATAAAATAAGTATCTAAATGTACTTTGGTATGTGTTTGTGTGAGTTTTCATACAATCCTGTTTGGTGCGCACCACTGTTGGTATGCTTATTTAGGCTTCTTTCTAAGGCTTATAGGTTGTTAAACATAAAATAAGAATGTAAATGTAGTTTGCTATGTGTTTGTGTGAGTTTTCATACAATCCTGTTTGGTGCACACCACTGTTGGTATGCTTATTAATGTTGTTTTGTAATGCTTATAGGTTGTTAAACATAAAATAAGAATGTAAATGTAGTTTGCTATGTGTTTGTGTGAGTTTTCATACAATCCTGTTTGGTGGGCACCAATGTTGGTATGCTTATTTAGGCTTCTTTCTAAGGCTTATAGGTTGTTAAACATTAAAATAAGAACTTAAATGTAGTTTGCTATGTGTTTGTGTGAGTTTTCGTACAATCCTGTTTCATGGGCACCACTTTTGTTATACTTATGTAGTGTTTTTTCTAATGGTTATAGGTTGCTAAACAAAAAGAATATAAATTTAGTTTGCTATGTGTTTGTTACAATCCTGTTTTGTGTGTACCAGTTTGTGTGTACCATATGTTGCATACTTTGGCCCTCATTCAATTGCAGTTTGGCCAATTCAATAGGGTTCTAAATGTGCTTATTTGGAGCCCTATTGAATTGTCCAAAATATCAATTGAATGAGGGCCTTTGTTTGCTGGATTTGTTATATTGTGAGGGCCTCATTGAATTTGGGTTTTCAATAGGGCTCTATATAAGCACAGAGCATATTTTTGAACAGAAGTTTTTAGTTAAATTGAGCCAAATGTGCTTATATAGAGCCCTATTGAAATGGGCAAATCAAATTTGAATGAGGCCCTCGGCCATTAAACATATTTAGGTCCTGAATCAATTGCGTTTTGACCAATTGAATAGGGCTCTATATAAGCACATAAAATATTTTTTGACAGAAGTTTTTAGTTAGTGAAGACCTTGATTGTGGTTAGAAGTTCAGTAACTAAAAATGTCTGTCTAAAAAATCTATTATGTGCTTATATAAAGCCCTATTCAATTAGCCAACTCACAATTGAATAAGGCTCATGGTTCGGTTCTTTTTTATACTTAATACTGTACCTTGATTGAAGTGTGGAATGACAGAGGGTCCCCTCCTGCCAATCTTAATCCGCCGGTCTTCTTGTAGTGTCTGTTTGAAAAATAAAGTGAAATAGTGAATTATAGAATTTTTTATTTGTATTTAACAAACCATGGCCTTTTCAGCATTTAAAGTATTTTTGTATCTTACCTCTTCTTCTTTGTTGGTGTTCTTTAAAAGGGATTGTGCTTCACAGTGCACGGTGCAAATTGTTGAGAGACGCTGTTGATGCCGAGTCTGTTTGAATATTAAAAAAAGTAGAAAGATTGAGTTTTAGGTGATCTATTAAATTGCAGTAAATTAATTTCATTGAAATATACTTCTGTAATTAATTTGAATTAACACATTATTTTTTGGTGGGGTCTACACACATATGTCACATACATGAAGCACATTTCCATAGTTGAAAGTAATTTTTTTGTGTGCGTGTGACATATCACTATACATGAATCATATTTTAATTGTTAAATTAACCTTATTTTTATTTTTGGCCAACATACATAAATGTGTGTGTGACATGTGACTATAGATGATACACATATATGTGCGTGTCACATATCAGTATACATGACTCATATTTTAATAGTATTTTAATAATCCCAACTTATTTTTTTCTAATGTAATTTAAATGTAGTTGTTTAATTAGTTTGTTGCAGGGGCAATACACATAAATGTGCGTGTCACATGTCACTATACATTATACGCATAAATGTGCGTGTCAGTATACATAAATCTCTTTGTCTTCTTTAATTTTTTTTTTTGATGTCCTGTCTTGATAATAAAATAAGTAATATATTATAGCTTACCTGTCAGTTGTAATTTGCACAATGTAAAGTAGTAAATTAGGAAAGAATTATCTTCTCAAGTTTTAGCAGCAGTTATCTCAGAAGTCACTCTGTTCATCACCTGAGGAGAAATGTATTTTTCTCTGTGAAATAGACAGTATTTATAAACTTGTAGAACATTCTGGAAAGTTAGACCGTTAGAACGCAATACGCATGCGCTATTTGCGTTCCAGCTTACAATTTGCGTTCCATCCGCCATTTTGTGCGTAGTAGTGGTTAAAATGGTGTTTAATATGAGTGTGATCCGTTCCGCATAGTATGTGTTTCATTATTGCGAGTAAGTGTAGTGTAGTTACGTCTGAAACCTCGTTTTCGTTTTGTTCGGCGGCCATTTTTTCTCTCGCTTAGCCGATATTCGGTCGTTTAAACTCTTTGTTTTGACTTAAATGGACGTGTAAATGAACTTTTGGAGGTGCCGGATGCCCCCCCCGTGCTGTAAGTAAGCTTTTTATGTGTTTGTTGTGTTTATTTCTTGTGTTTGTGATGTTTTGATGCACGGCGGTTGGAATGGGTCTTTCGCGGGCGTATTTTTTTCCGATGCGGCCGTATTTTGTTGCGATGTTGCCGTATTTTTTTGCGATATACGCAGTTAGCTTTTACGTGTACGACGCAGTGTATTTGTTTCTAAGTCGTGCGTATGTGTGTTAAGAGCGTGTGAAGGGCCTTTTTTACTGTTTTTTTTGTTAAGTCTTGCGTCTGTGTGTCTGGGTGTAAGCGGGTGTGAGGCGACTTTGAGTTTTTTTTTGTTATGAAGTTGTGTGTGTGTGTATGTGTGTTAACACAGCCGATGTTGGGATGCTCCCACCACCGCAAATGCGGACCCTCGCTTCGCGAGGATCCGCATTTGCGGGGACGTTGTTGGGTTTTTGTTGGCTGGGCGGTTGGGTTTATTCTGTTAAAAAGTCGTGTGTGTGTATGTGTGTGTTAACACAGCCGACGTTGAGCCTCCACCACCGCAAATGCGGGCCCTCGCTTCGCGAGGACCCGCATTTGCGGGGAACTGCGTCCCTCGCTTCGCGAGGGACGCAGTTATTGCGGGCTCGCTACGCGAGCCCGCAAGCGTGAGCAACGACTCGTACGCTCACAAATATATATGTGATATATCACATATTAAAATTGTCTAACTACGATTCGTCGTCACGCTGCGTTGCGTAGTGCGTACGACTTAGCGATCATCGCCTGGCGAGCCGTTAAACCGTAGTGTTGCGTAGTGCGCACGACTTTGCGATGAGCGCCGAAGGTGCTCATTGTCCGGCGAGCCTCGCACAGCGAGGCGAGCCGTTAAATTGTAGCACTTTGGCAATGAGCGCCGCAGGCGCTCATTGCAGGCGAGCCTCGCATAGCGAGGCGAACCGTTAAACCGTAGCACTTTGCAGATCGTACGACTTTGCGATGAGCGCCGCAGGCGCTCATTGCCCGGCGAGCCTCGCGCAGCGAGGTGAGCCGTTAAACCGTACCACTTTGCCGATCGTATGACTTTGCCATCGCCTGGCGAGCCTCGCCTGGCGAGCCTCGCATAGCGAGGCGAGCCGTTAAATCGTAGCACTTTGGCAATGAGCGCCGCAGGCGCTCATTGCAGGCGAGCCGTTAAACCGTAGCACTTAGAAAAAAAATATGAGGTGAAAATAATTACGAGATAAGTGGTGGAACAAAAACATTAAAAAAAACACTAAATACACACTAAAAAATAAAATAACGGTCACTTATAGCATGGGGAACCAGGCAGGACGTCTGGAAGTGAGTTGGAACTGCAATTTAGATCGATTTACCGGAGTTACAAAGATCGAAAATCGGCTAAGCAAGAAAAAAATGGCCGCCGAAAAAAATTAAAACGAGGCTATACTACTACGAATTGCGTAAAACAAAGCCACAGACGTATGTGTTAGAAAAACAACAAGATAAAGGATGCGGATTAACCGCACAATGAGTAAAAAGACAATAGCGAGTATATTTTACGAAACGATATTACCGATTTACACATTAACACAGATTTCCCGCCTTTGTCTCGCGCCACATAGGATTTCCTGCCGAAAACAACGCATTTGCTCGCGCAACTGCGGATTTCCTGCCTAAAACAATGCATTTGTCTTGCGCACAAAGCCTATATATAGGGCACAATTCGCACATGACTGACACTTTCTCCTCAGGTGATGACAGTCTGACTGGATGTTTTCTGATGCCGGGAAATCGCAAGAGATTGTTAGCTCTTCAGTATACTGCTTAAGCATTATTACATTAAAAAAGGTAAATATATTATTTATAATTATTAATTAATAAATTGGTACCTACTTAACAAATAATAGATAAGACATTTTATTAATATAAAAATAATATTGTGCCTATTATTTATAATTATTAATTAATACATTGGTACTTAATTAATAAATAATAGATAATAAATTTAATTAATAGAAAAATAATATTGTGCCTATTATTTATAATTATTAATTAATAAATTGGTACTTAATTAATAAATAAAAAATAATAAATTTAATTAATATAAAAATAATATTGTGCTTACCTGTGTGAAAGAATTGTTAATAACATTCATAATGTACATTAATTAATTAATTATTAATATCAAAATTAAGAATGTCAATAAAAAAAAACATATTTATTAATTAATTATTAATGTACATTAATTTAACAATTATTTTGTTATATGTCGTGATTACCTGTGTGAAACAATTGTTAATAACATTCATAATGTACATTAATTAATTAGGAACACATTGATTCATTAATTATTAATGTACATTAATTTAAGTACTATTTTGTGATATGTCGTGATTACCTGTGGGTAAGAATTGTAAATAAAATTCATAATGTATCATTACTAATCATTAATATTAAAAAAGGTTAAGAATGTGCATAAAAAAAGGAACACGTTTATTAATTAATTATTAATGTATGTACATTATTTAAATAATTCAGTTCTTATATATTTTGTATAAAATAAACCAGAAATAAAAAATAAAGGCTATATATTCATGCTTACATGTTGATGTTAGATTTAATCACACATTAGTTTAATATTAATGAACATTAATTGATTCTTAGTTCATTAGTAATGTACATTATTTTAAGAATTCAGTTGTAACATACTCATTTTAAAATAACACTAAAAAAAAAATAAAGGGAACATGCTTATGTGTTGATGTTATATTTAGTCAAACATTAATTTAAGATTAATATAGATTCATTGATTCTTATTTAAAGACTAACAGTAATATTGAGTGTATGTTTATAATCTATGCTTACATATGTGTGTTCATGCTGATTTATTGATATATTTATTTCATGTTTTTAATCTATGCAAAATAAAAAAATGTTAAGCCTCATTGATTAATATAGATGAAGTAACATATTATACATTAATTTTACTATTTTGTCTAATTGCAGTGAACTCTACGTGAATGACCAGAGATAGTGACGTTTGCACACATTGAACATCATAAGGATAATTTGGACAGGTACAGAATTTTAATTATATTACTACGTCAAAATATTAAAAAATAGGAGGATCTGCAAGGGAATAAACAGACAGTGTGACGTTTGCAGCCTTTGAACAACATCAACATCATCTTCACAGGTATAAAATGTTATTTTGTAGTGACGCATAGAAAAAGGCTATGTATTATATATTTGGTGAAAATTGAAATGTATTGAAAATGGATAGTACTTATTGAGTCATTAATTTATGATATTTAGTCAAAACTTTAAAAAAGTTGAAAAGACAATACTAATTAATAATAATATTTAAAGAAAATAAGAAGCTTATAACACATGCAAAAAAAAAAAAAAAGGATGGTATGCTGTGAATTCAATCAAGAAGGAATGTCATTAAAGGATTAATAATATAAAGATGGATATGTGCAGCTATTTCCGATTTCATCTATGTCAATAAAATACTTTGAAAAATGGTTTCATTTCTTTCGGACTAAAGTGCAACAATTGAAAATGTTTTATTAGTTTATTCATCTACTTTAATTTAAAAGTACAAAAAGGAAAAAAAAAATGTATATAAAACAAAGAACAAACAATAATTACATCTCTATTTAAAATTACAGATTAAAATGGCGGACAATGGAGAAGACAAAATTGAACGCAAAAGAAGATTGGCAAGGGAAAGGAAGCCAATGTGGAGAGATGCTCAGACACCGGAAACTTCACAACGCTTGCGAGAAGAAGATCGACAGAGACTTTTAAATAAAAGAAAGATGAGTAAGAAAGCCGCAAGTGAGTGTGTTGGGGCTTCCAAGAAACGTAAAAGTAAACAAAAACATCTCTGTGAACCATTGTCCAATGATTCTAATTTGCAGAATGATTTAAATGTATGATTAAATAGAATAAAAAACAGGAATCATTCAAATAGCTGGAGTGGATATGGTTGAAGCTATTGTGGATACCAATAGTAATCTCAAAAGCATAAAATAGGCTGGACGGAATATATATACTAGTGACACTCTAAATATATATATATAAGAGAGACACCTAACCGCCCGTATGTATGCTTAACTGGCTTAATACTGTTATAAGTAGCCAAATGCAAACAGTATCCTATTGGATGTAGTAATAGCTTCCCTCATATGGCAATTGAAATTGCTTAATCCTCGGGAGGCTATGACTATAGCTAAAACCAATGGTTGTCTAAAACAACAAAAAACAAAAAAAAGGTACGTGCAATTACCCATAGGTTTGGAACAAAAAAAAGGGTTTAATATGGTGTAAAGCAGACCAAATAACAAAGTTTAAGTGTTATAGGTCAATATAAAGAAGAAAGTGTGAGAATATTTATAGTAATATAAAGGGTAAATGGAAGAACATTGCCAGTGTTTTCCATATAAATTCACCACATGTTCATTAATGCATAACATGCAATTCAAAAATGGTGTTATTCCCAAAATACACAGGTACACACTAGAGGTAATTTACTCTAAAGAGGTAATTATTCAGACACTCTCTGTTCAATAAACCAAACCAGAGCAACTGCACTTATCTTGATGTGTTGAAAAGAAGTCCTGACGGCTCGTTTCGCCCTTCCTAGGGCTTAATCATGGGTTAATGAACTTCACTTCTGTGGTGCTTTTATAGCACCCTTCTATCCACTGATTGACGATTTTGTAGCCACCTCATTGGTCTATTGGATAGCGTGGTGACATCACACGTATTGCTGCGTCACCACGCTATCCACGTTTTGCCAACCACTTGCGTTTTTGCCATCCAGGGCTGTTGTGTAGTCGCGTGATGACGTCACTGCGTGATCTCGCGCATTGCATCTCTGGGTAATAACGCAGATAAATGCCTAATTGCACAATACACGTTTTTAAACAAAGAAGAATACCTAGTAGATTAATACTGGCTGTAACCATGAAAATATTTACACTACAAAGAAAGGGGGGAGAATATCAGAAAAATGTATATATGGAGCATTGCAAAACCAATTATATATACAAAAAACGAACTACATGCATCCATGCACATAATGATAATAGGACAAAACCATGTCATCCCCATATATAAATATAAATATTATTATAAATATAAAGGTGCACATGAAATCTATAGAGTGCTGAAGTGAATGACTAGAGAAAACATAAATGTATGAATAATCTCTATACCAATGAGACTATGAATATACTGTGTGTGTGTGAAATTGAATGTGTGATTTTGATGCTGATGAAGACTAAAAGCATATAAAATTGCTTAAAGAATGAATGAATAAAATAACGTGAAAAATGTGAGAAAGAATGTGATTAAACTTGGTTGCAACCGGGTATGTTATAAAGTTAATGTGAAATGTGAAGGTGTGATGGGAAAAGGGGGTGGGGGGTAATAAAAAAGAAAAAATGGTATGTTGTCCTAACAAGTTCTTATGAAACCAATAAATGATGTGGACTATAAGAAAAAATGTGTAATGAGATTTCTTCTATTACAAAAAAGCTGAGTATGTAAAGCCTTCATTAAGTCCTCGAGGACTTTCTGTATCCAGTTCAAATATCCATTTGCTTTCCAATTTCAGTAGTTCTTTATCCAGGTCTCCTCCTCTGGGTCCCTGATGGATATGATCTATTACTGAAAATCTCATAAAGCAAGGATTATTGCCATGGAATAACTTTATATGGCGAGATACAGGAGTATCTAACTCTTAAGTGATTGAATATGTGTGCTCAAGAATACGTCTTCGCAGTTGACGTGTTGTTTTTCCCACATATAGTTTAGGGCATGGACATACCATTATGTAGATCACATGGGTGGAGCTACAGTTAATAAAGTTCTTCATTGGATTATTGATTTGTGTATTTGGATCAACAAATTCTTTACTCGGCTTGATGAATTTGCACGCTTTACATCTCCCACATCTAAATCGCCCCTTTGTAGGGGAAAGCCATGATGTTTTATTAGATGATTTATAAAAACGTCTTACAAGTTCGTCTTTTATGCTCTTATTTTTTCGGTATGTAATAGACGCTCTTTCAGGGAGGCTGGATTGTAAAATTGGATCATGTCTGATGATGTACCAATATTTATTTAGTACTTCTTTAATATCTTTCCAGTCCTTCCCGAATGTCATTATACATCTTATCTGATTGTCCTCCTGTGGTTCTTTGTTGATATATAGAAGATCTTTACGATCTGATTCAAGCGCTCTTTTATATGCCCTTTGAGTGTACGATTAGGGTAGCCACGGGCTTTAAATTTATCCCTTAATTGGTCAGCTTGGTTCTTAAAATCCACTGAATTGTTGCAATTTCTTTTTATTCGTAGATATTGGCTTATAGGGATGCCTGCCTTTAAAGCTCTTGGATGTTGACTAGACGATTTCAATAAAGAATTGGTCGCTGTTGGTTTCGTATACGTTAATGTGTTATTTTTCCCTTTGGGTCTTTAGTTATTGTAAGATCTAAAAATTCGACCCTGTCTTTGTTTATAACATGAGTGAACTTGAGTCCAAGAGGATTTTGATTCAATTCCAACATGAATTTCCCAAATTCATTTGTATCTCCAGTCCAAAATAGCAATATGTCATCGATAAAACGATACCAAGTGAGGATTTTTTCACTATATTGAGACATATTTTCTGAGAACACATAGTTCTTGTCCCAAAATCCTAGGAACAGATTTGCGTAATTTGGAGCACAAGGAGTGCCCATTGCTGTTCCGTTTATTTGATGGTACCAGCGGTTATTGAAAATGAAGAAGTTCCTTGTTCAGACAAATTTGAGTAGGGCTACACTGAAGTTGTTCATCGGTCTATACTTGATCGGTTTCATACTTAGATAATGTTCCACAGCTTTAATTCCTTGATCATGTGGAATGCTGGAATATAGTTGTTCCACATCTATTGATATTAATAGCGTTTCTTCGGGAACTGTAATTTCATCTAAGTGTTTTAACAAATCCAGTGTATCTTTCAAATATGAAGGAATTGTTGTTACAATATCTTTCAAGTAATCATTGACTTAGTCACTGATCTTCTCAGTGAGGCATCCATTTCCTGACACGATTGGACGGCCTGGTATAGGTCTTTTATTTTTGTGAACCTTTGGTAGCGAATAAAAGGTTGCTACCCTTGGCCATTTTGGAGATAGATGTTCTTTAGTGTTCTGATCAATGATCTTTTCTTGTTTTGCCGAATTCAATAAGTGTTTTAGTTCCTTTTGGAATTCACACATGGGATTCTTTTGTAAGACTCTATATGTTGAGGCATCAGATAACAATTTATCGCACATTTGTAGATATTATTTTTGTTCCATAATCACTGTATTCCCTCCTTTATCCGCTGGTTTAATTACCACATTACTTTTCTTCAACTCATGTAACGCCTTAAATTCCTGGATACTTAAGTTATGTTTATCATTTTGAGCCAGATTCAACTCAGGGTTGAATACCTTTTTTAGGTCTTCTGTTACTAAATCCAAGAACACTTGGATATTGGCGTATTGTTTAGGGTCAGGTGTGAATGTTGTTTTATTTTTTCTCTTTGTCTCATGAAAAGATGAATCATTATCATCTTGTTCGTTCATTAGAGACACCATGGTTTCAAAAATGTCTTTATCCTCATTGTTTACTCCCAATTGGGTCAATTCTCTTTCTTTCTTTAGAGTGAAGAATTTCTTTAACGCAAGTTTTCTTGCAAACAGTTTTATATCCTTTACATTTTCAAATAAATTTGAATTGCTGGTGGGTACAAAGGAAAGTCCTCTTGACAACAGTGATTTATGAGCCTCCTTTAAATCAAATTGCGATAAGTTTATTACTGTTGTTTCTTCAGTTTCATACTTGGATCCATAAGCAACGTCTTCTCTTACTGTAACAGTATTTCCATTATTTGATTTTTCTAAGCTTTTTCCAATTTTTTTATTGTTTTTATTATTCACACTGGGAAACTCAATCGATCTGGTATTGATTACTGATTTTTCCTGGGGCGCGTGGTATAATGACGTTTTTGGACGCATCCCCTCCCTAAAAAATGGTGTTGCATTGTTGTTTGGTTTGATCCAGATCGTGTAATGGGACCTGCAGTATCTCCTCCTCTTCCATAATCATATTTGGAGGGTTTGTATCGATATGGAGTATCTTCTCTCTCTGACGCCTCAGCTTCTGAGGAACTTATATCAGTATTATTTGGATTTTCTCGTTTAACAAATTTGTAGACTCTCCCTACTTTATAGTCATTACTATCATGTTGGAACTTCCTCTGTTTTCTACTGATTAGTTCTTTTTTTAATTTCTCTAAATTGTTGTTTAATTTCATATCGTGAGATGCATATTCTATATTTTCTTGGAACTTTGTAAAGTTAGCTTGACAATCTGTAACCGTTTTTTTTTCGTAGTTTCCAGATTCTTTCTTTCTGTTTCCAGAATTAAATTCATTAGGTCATTAGAACATTTATCTGTAATTTCAGTCCACTTAGTAACAAACGTTTCATCTAGAAGATGAAATGCCGGAGCTAATTGTATTCTTAATCCTCTGAGGACCATTTTAGATTTAATATAATTTTGTAAACTTGATATCTCCCAGATGGTTCTAATTAGTTTTTTAAGGGCTTTTAATAATTCCTTAGAAGATTCTATTATACTAGCGACTTGCCCGTCAAAAATGACAGCAATAAATTGAAGCCTGGCAATGGTGTTTGTCACACACTGCGAGCCTCTCCCCCCCCCCCGTTACTTTATTGTCCTCGCGATGAGCGCCTTTGGCGCTAATAACGGGCCTCGCAATGAGCGCCTTCGGCGCTCATTGCGAGCCTCTCTACCCCTCTTCTTGAAGGGAGGGGCTCATTGCGAACCTCTCCCCCCTCTACTTTACTGGCCTTGCGATAAGCTCCTTCAGCGCTCATCTCGGGCCTTGCAATGAGTGGCTTTGGAACTCATTGTGAGCCTCTCCCGCCCTCTACTTCCTCTCCCTTCCCTCTGTCTCTTCCCCCCCTCTCCCTCCCCTGTGTCTCTTCCCCCTCTCCCTCCCCTGTGTCTCTTTCCCCCCTCTCCCTCCCCTGTGTCTCTTTCCCCCCTCTTTTTTCCTTGTTTCTCCTTCCCCCTCTCCCTCCCCTGTGTCTCTTTCCCCCCTCTCCCTTCCTTGTTTCTCCTTCCCCCCCTCCCTCCCCTGTGTCTCTTCCCCCTCTCCCACTCCTGTGTCTTTCTCCCTCCCCTGTGTCTCTTCACCCCGTCTCCCTCCCCTGTGTCTCTTCACCTCGTCTCCCTCCCCTGTGTCTCTGCCCCCCTCATCCCTCCCGTTTCTCTTCCTCCCCTACCGTTTCTCTTCCTCCCCTCCTCTCCATCCCCTGTGTCTCTCTTCCCCCTCCTCTCCCTCCCCTGTGTTTCTCTTCCCCCTCCTCTTCTCGCTCCCCTGTGCCTCTCTTCCCCCTTCCCTGTCTCTCTTCCCCCTCCTCTCCCTCCCCTGTGTCTCTCTTCCCCTCCCCTGTATCTCACTTCCCCTGTCCCCTGTGTCTCTCTTCCCCTCACCTGTATCTCACTTCCCCTGTCCCCTGTGTCTCTCTTCCCCTCCCCTGTATCTCACTTCCCCTGTGTTTCTCTTCCCCCCTCCTCTCGTGTCTCTATTCCCCTCCTCCTCTCCCTCCCTCATGTATCTCTTCCCCTGCTTCTCCCCTCCTTGTCACTCTTCCCCCGTGTCTCTCTCCCTCACCTCATTGCTGTAGATGCGCGCGCGCGCACGCTTATGTGACGTCTTCGCATGAGCGCGCGCACGCTTGTCTGCCCGGCTACCCGCGCACGCTACGTCTTCGCGTGTGCGCGCGCGCACGCTTGCCGGCTACCCGTGCATGCCTGGAGTATGGCTGATGGGAGCCATGGTGAAACTGCGAGTTGTCGTCATTGCGGCCCTTCCTTTGCGAGGGCCGCAAAGCGTGACGACAACTCGCAGTTAGACAATTATAATATGTGATTGATGTCTTGTATAGTTTTAGTGGTCATTGTCTCTTTGATGTAAAATGTGGATTTATTCTGAAAAGTCCCATTGATCTATATTGGAATGTGCCATTCTGTACAAAGTTTAAGCAAAGGTTAATTGTTCGCAAGTCTTGGACTATTCAGTATATCTTGAGGTGGACTTACTATAAGTGTGTTTATTGTGGATTAAACCACTGTTCAATTGTATAAATGTATATCACTATATGGTGATTCCTGAGTGCTTAACACTCTGATATCAATGATTAAATAGTATAAAAAACAGGAATCTTTCAAATGGCTGGAGTAAATATGGTTGAAGCTATTGTGGATACCAATAGTAATATCAAAAGCATAAAATAGGCTGGACGGAATATTCATCTTTACATGAGACAAAGAGAAAAAATAAAACAACATTCACACCTGACCTTAAACAATACGCCAATATTCAAGTGTTCTTGGATTTAGTAACAGAAGACCTAAAAAAGGTATTCAACCCTGAGTTAAATCTGGCTCAAAATGATAAATATAACTTAAGTATCCAGGAATTTAAGGCGTTACATGAGTTGAAGAAAAGTAATGTGGTAATTAAACCAGCGGATAAAGGAGGGAATACAGTGATTATGGAACAAAAAGAATATCTACAAATGTGCGATAAATTGTTATCTGATGCCTCAACATATAGAGTTTTACAAAAGAATCCCATGTGTGAATTCCAAAAGGAACTAAAAAACTTATTGAATTCGGCAAAACAAGAAAAGATCATTGATCAGAACACTAAAGAACATCTATCTCCAAAATGGCCAAGGGTAGCAACCTTTTATTCGCTACCAAAGGTTCACAAAAATAAAAGACCTATACCAGGCCGTCCAATCGTGTCAGGAAATGGATGCCTCACGGAGAAGATCAGTGAATACGTCAATGATTACTTGAAAGATATTGTAACAACAATTCCTTCATATTTGAAAGATACACTGGATTTGTTAAAACACTTAGATGAAATTACAGTTCCAGAAGAAACGCTATTAATATCAATAGATGTGGAACAACTATATTCCAGCATTCCACATGATCAAGGAATTAAAGCTGTGGAACATTATCTAAGTATGAAACCGATCAAGTATAGACCGATGAACAACTTCATTGTAGCCCTACTCAAATTTGTCTGAACAAGGAACTTCTTCATTTTGATGGTACCATCAAATAAACGGAACAGCAATGGGCACTCCTTGTGCTCCAAATTACACAAATCTGTTGCTAGG
This sequence comes from Discoglossus pictus, assembly GCA_027410445.1. Classification (NCBI taxonomy): domain Eukaryota; kingdom Metazoa; phylum Chordata; class Amphibia; order Anura; family Alytidae; genus Discoglossus; species Discoglossus pictus. The sequence continues at coordinate 71,429,488 of CM050169.1, forward strand.
ATTTTGGGAAAAGAACTATGTGTTCTCAGAAAATATGTCTCAATATAGTGAAAAAATCCTCACTTGGTATCGTTTTATCGATGACATATTGCTATTTTGAACTGAAGATACAAATGAATTTGGGAAATTCATGTTGGAATTGAATCAAAATCCTCTTGGACTCAAGTTCACTCATGTTATAAACAAAGACAGGGTCGAATTTTTAGATCTTACAATAACTAAAGACCAAAAGGGAAAAATAAACACATTAACGTATACGAAACCAAAAGCGACCAATTCTTTATTGAAATGGTCTAGTCAACATCCAAGAGCTTTAAAGGCAGGCATCCCTATAAGCCAATATCTACGAATAAAAAGAAATTGCAACAATTCAGTGGATTTTAAGAACCAAGCTGACAAATTAAGGGATAAATTTAAAGCCCGTGGCTACCCTAATCGTACACTCAAAAGGGCATATAAAAGAGCGCTTGAATCAGATCGTAAAGATCTTCTATATATCAACAAAGAACCACAGGAGGACAATCAGATAAGATGTATAATGACATTCGGGAAGGACTGGAAAGATATTAAAGAAGTATTAAATAAATATTGGTACATCATCAGACATGATCCAATTTTACAATCCAGCCTCCCTGAAAGAGCGTCTATTACATACCGAAAAAATAAGAGCATAAAAGACGAACTTGTAAGACGTTTTTATAAATCATCTAATAAAACATCATGGCTTTCCCCTACAAAGGGGCTATTTAGATGTGGGAGATGTAAAGCGTGCAAATTCATCAAGCCGAGTAAAGAATTTGTTGATCCAAATACACAAATCAATTATCCAATGAAGAACTTTATTAACTGTAGCTCCACCCATGTGATCTACATAATGGTATGTCCATGCCCTAAACTATATGTGGGAAAAACAACACGTCAACTGCGAAGACGTATTCTTGAGCACACATATTCAATCACTAAGGAGTTAGATACTCCTGTATCTCGCTATATAAAGTTATTCCATGGCAATAATCCTTGCTTTATGAGATTTTCAGTAATAGATCATATCCATCAGGGACCCAGAGGAAGAGACCTGGATAAAGAACTACTGAAATTGGAAAGCAAATGGATATTTGAACTGGATACACAAAGTCCTCGAGGACTTAATGAAGGCTTTACATACTCAGCTTTTTTGTAATAGAAGATATCTCATTACACATTTTTTCTTGTAGTCCACATTATTTATTGGTTTCATAAGAACTTGTTAGGACAACATACCATTTTTTCTTTTTTATTACCCCCCCCCCCCCCCTTTTCCCATCACACCTTCACATTTCACATTAACTTCATAACAAACCCGGTTACAACCAAGTTTAATCACATTCTTTCTCACACTTTTTCACGTTATTTTATTCATTCATTCTTTAAGCAATTTTATATGCTTTTAGTCTTCATCAGCATCAAAATCACACATTCAATTTCACACACACACAGTATATTCATAGTCTCATTGGTATAGAGATTATTCATACATTTATGTTTTCTCTAGTCATTCACTTCAGCACTCTATAGATTTCATGTGCACCTTTATATTTATAATAATATTTATATTTATATATGGGGATGACATGGTTTTGTCCTATTATCATTATGTGCATGGATGCATGTAGTTCGTTTTTTGTATATATAATTGGTTTTGCAATGCTCCATATATACATTTTTCTGATATTCTCCCCCCTTTCTTTGTAGTGTAAATATTTTCATGGTTACAGCCAGTATTAATCTACTAGGTATTCTTCTTTGTTTAAAAACGTGTATTGTGCAATTAGGCATTTATCTGCGTTATTACCCAGAGATGCAATGCGCGAGATCACGCAGTGACGTCATCACGCGACTACACAACAGCGCTGGATGGCAAAAACGCAAGTGGTTGGCAAAACGTGGATAGCGTGGTGACGCAGCAATACGTGTGACGTCACCACGCTATCCAATAGACCAATGAGGTGGCTACAAAATCGGCAATCAGTGGATAGAAGGGTGCTATAAAAGCACCACAGAAGTGAAGTTCATTAACCCATGATTAAGCCCTAGGAAGGGCGAAACGAGCCGTCAGGACTTCTTTTCAACACATCAAGATAAGTGCAGTTGCTCTGGTTTGGTTTATTGAACAGAGAGTGTCTGAATAATTACCTCTTTAGAGTAAATTACCTCTAGTGTGTACCTGTGTATTTTGGGAATAACACCATTTTTGAATTGCATGTTATGCATTAATGAACATGTGGTGAATTTATATGGAAAACACTGGCAATGTTCTTCCATTTACCCTTTATATTACTATAAATATTCTCACACTTTCTTCTTTATATTGACCTATAACACTTAAACTTTGTTATTTGGTCTGCTTTACACCATCTTAAACCCTTTTTTTTTTGTTCCCAACCTATGGGTAATTGCACTTACCTTTTTTTGTTTTATGTTGTTTTAGACAACCATTGGTTTTAGCTATAGTCATAGCCTCCCGAGGATTAAGCAATTTCAATTGCCATATGAGGGAAGCTATTACTACATCCAATAGGATACTGTTTGCATTTGGCTACTTATAACAGTATTAAGCCAGTTAAGCATACATATGGGCGGTTAGGTGTCTCTCTTATATATATTTAGAGTGTCACTAGTATATATATTCCGTCCAGCCTATTTTATGCTTTTGAGATTACTATTGGTATCCACAATAGCTTCAACCATATCCACTCCAGCCATTTGAATGATTCCTGTTTTTTATACTATTTAATCATTGATATCAGAGTGTTAAGCACTCAGGAATCACCATATAGTGATATACATTTATATGATTTAAATGTAGACACACAAGAAAAAAATTTACATATAGAATGTGGGTCTGATATTTATGTTGAAGAAATGCATAATAATGTGTTTACTACTGCAGTACAAATAGATACTCATTATTGTGGATTACTTAATGTGGTTTGTCAGTTTTGTGGGGCCTATCATTTTATAAAGAAAAGACCTACTGACGGAAATTTCATTAGTTGCTGTCAGAAAGGAAAGGTGAAACTTCCACTAAGACACCCATTTCCATATTATTTAGAATGCATTATGAGTGATCCAACATTTCCAAATTATAATAATTTCAAACAAAACATAAGGTCTTATAACAGTGCAATTTCATTTGCTTCAATGGGTGCAACATTAGCAGAAAATGTACCAGGAAATGGTCCTTATTATTTCAGAGTTCAAGGTCAAATAAACCGCAGAACTTCACATTTACATCCACAAGAAGGACAGCAAAGGAAATTTGCACAGTTATATGTCTTAGATACGATGGAAGCTGTGGAACAAAGAATGACACTTCCAGAAAATAGACAGTGTTTGCGCATAGTCTTTGAACAGCTGGAAAAAATTATGGAAAAAAACCCATATAGTCAAGCATACAAACAATTAGCACAGCTTGAAAAAGAACAACAGGAACATGCTGAAAGACATCAATTGCCTACACCAACAGTCAATATGGTGTTAAAAAGAGATCGCAACACTGATCAAAGAAGATATAATTTACCTACTGTAAATGAGGTTGCCATGGTGTTTAAAAATGAAGATGGTGAACCACCTTTTCAGCGGGATATTAGAATATATCCACGCAATGAAGAACAACCATTTATCAACATAAATATATTAAGTTGTAATTTAGATCCAATGACATATCCCATTTTCTTTCCAAATGGGGAACCAGGATGGGAACCAAAATTACAATTGGAAAGTTATCCCAATACTAAACTTCGTATTAGATCTAATATTTCCATGCTGGAATATAAAGTGGCACACACTGCTATCCGTGATTGTTTTAATCCAATTTTACATGGAGGAAAACTCACTCAACAATGGATTATTGATTCATATTTACAATTTGAAGCCAATAATCTAAATTTTATTAAATATCAACAAAATAAATTACGAGTAGAACAGTATTGTGGATTAATGGATTATGTGGCAGATTTAGCTTCCAACAGAGACATTCCAGCTGGAAGAGCAATTATTTTGCCATCCTCTTTCCAAGGATCTCCTCGCAATATGCGAGAAAGGTATAATGATGCCATGGCTATTGTTACAAAATTTGGAAAACCAGATTTATTTATTACATTCACGTGTAATCCACAATGGCCAGAGATCAAGGAAAATTTGAATCTGGGACAAACTACTTCTGACTGACCAGATTTAGTGGCAAGAGTATTTAAAATCAAACTCAATTCATTAATTCATGATATCACTAAAGCACACTTATTTGGACAATGTGTGGCTTTTGTTTACACCATTGAATTTCAAAAAAGAGGATTTCCACATGCTCACATACTTTTAATACTGCAGGAAAAAGACAAGTTGAACACTGCAGAGAGAGTGGATTCAGTAATTTCTGCACAATTGCCACTTTGGGAGATTGTTACACATAGAATGATTCATGGCCCATGTGGAGAGATGAATCCGAATTCACCATGTATGGAAAATAAAAAATGTACTAAAGAATTTCCAAAACAATTTAAAATCAAACTTATGCAAGTTGTGATGGATATCATTTGTATAAAAGTACACAAGGACAAACAGCTATTATCCAGGGCCAAAAGGTTGATAATAGATTTGTCGTTCCATACAATCCACATTTGCTCATTAAGTACAATGCACATATCAATGTGGAAGCTTGCACTTCGATTAAATCAATTAAGTATGTGTATAAATATATATATACAAAGGATATGATGCAGCTACTGTTGTTGTACAAGGTGCTGGAAATGAAAACGAAAATCCAATTTTACATGATGAACTATCAAATTATTTAGATGCTCTGTATGTGAGTGCTCCTGAAGCAATGTGGCGCCTTTTGAAATTTGAGATGCATGATCAGTCACATGCTATCTATCGTTTAGCTGTACATTTGCCTCAATTCAGTTGGGTTGTTTTACTCAAGGAAATGAAAGAACTGCATTATATCAAAGTGAAGACAGAGATACTACGCTTACTGCGTGGTTTAAATTAAACTGTCAGGATACGCAGGCCAGACAATTTTTTACATAGAGATACCATATCACTATGTATTTGTAAATGGTCTATGGCGAAAACGAAGAAGAGATACACATAAAATCATACCACGCATTTATACCGTCAGTCCAAGGGACATTGAAAGTTTCAGCTTAAGATTACTTTTGCTACATGTTCCCGGTGCACAGAGTTTTGAGCATTTACGTACAGTGAATGACATAGTTTATGAGACATTCCTATTAGCTGCAAGACATCAACATTTCATAGCTGATGATACAGAATGGGAGAGGTGTCTGGAAGAAGCAGCCCTATGTCAAATGCCTAAGCAAATGAGACAACAATTTGCATTCATTTGTATATTTTGCAATGTACCTGATGCTTTCACTTTGTGGGAAACATTTAAATTAAACATGTCAGAAGATTTCTTAAAACGTTACAGAGAAGCAATAGCTCTGTTAAAAACATTGATGGAAATCCAAGAAATATTGTTGGCTCATGGATTAAATTGTGCAAGTTTTAATTTACCAGATCCAGGACTTATAGATGACATCAATTTTGATGATTATGACACTGAGCTTCAAAAACAAAAAAACCAAGAAAAACTGGCAACTTTAAATAATTTACAGTTAGAAGCATTTCATGCCATCACAAATGCTACAGATGATGAAATGGTCAAAGACCGGTATTTCTATCTAGACGGACCAGGTGGATCAGGAAAAACTTATCTGTACAATTGTTTGATGAGTTATATTCGATCACAGGGTCAGATAGCTATGCCATTTGCAACAACTGGAATTGCTGCACTTTTGTTAGATAGTGGTAGAACTGTGCATAGTGGATTTAAGCTGCCAGTTCCCATTTTGGAAACATCAGTGTCAGATATTCGACTCAATTCCATGCAAGCAAAAAAATTCAAACTAACTAAACTAATTATCATAGACGAGGCAACAATGATGTCATGTCATGCACTGCAATGTATTGACAGATTCTTAAAAGAAGTGATGGATAATAAGTTGCCATTTGGTGGAAAGGTGATGCTGTTAGGAGGCGATTTTAGGCAAATATTAGCTGTTGTGCCACATGGAAATAGAACAGAGATCATTGAAACATGTATCAAGACCAGTAAACTGTGGCAAATATTTACACATCTCAAATTAGAATTAAATATGAGATCTGAAGGCCAAAATGAATTCAATGACTGGCTCATTAAAATCGGAGATGGAAAACATCCAGAAATACAGCATTTACCAAATTATACCATTGAAATTCCATCAGAAATGGTTTGCAATGAATGACTCATATCAGCCATATTTCTAAACACTCTTAATAATGAGGATTACACAGACATTGCAAACAAAGTAATATTAACATCAAAAAATATCGATGCCTTGAATGTAAATAACAAAATTTTAAAATACATCAATGCACCACAAAAGAATTATTACAGTGCAGATTCTATTCTGTCAGATGATAAAGACAGTGAATCGAATTTTAGTATCGAATTTATTAATTCGTTAACACCATCTGGAATGCCCCCACATATTTTACAATTAAAAAAAAGGCGCAATTGTTATGTCATTGCGAAATATGAATCCAAAAAAAGGACTTTGTAATGGGCCCCGATTAATTGTGCATGAGTTAAAAGATCATTTTATACATGCAGAAATTATAACTGGTACCCATAAAGGTGAACGAGTTTTTATACCAAGAATTGATTTAGCTCCAAGTGAGAGTGGTTTGCCCTTTGTCCTTCAATAGAGACAATTTCCAGTTATCATGGCATTTGCTAAGACCATCAATAAATCCCAAGCACAAACTTTTAAGTCAGTTGGGATTTTTTTATAGGAACCAGTTTTTGCACATGGACAACTCTATGTGGCTTTTTCAAGGTGCACTAATCCAAAAGAAATTAAAGTGCATGTTGAAGAAAACGAAACTCAAGGTCATTTATTGGATGATGGATGTGTTTACACCAAAAACATTGTCTACTATGAGGTGTTGGAAAGATAGAGGACAATGGTTTCATTTTAATGCCAACATTTTATGGGACTCAATAGCATTGCACAAAAACAACATTTCACGTAAAATATCCAAAGAATGGACAAAAAAACAAAGAGAACAGTGGTTTGACTTCCAGTACAAAATTTAAGTACTCTGGGACTCTTTAAATATGGGAACACTATTTAACTTATAAAAATCTATGTGATATTTGCAGAATGGACAAAGTAAAAAAAACTAAAAAAAAAAAAAAAAAACAACAGTAAAATATCCTTAAACAGATTGGAATGGGTTCAAAGTTTTATATTTACATGATTGGCCCCACAAAACAATTAACTGACTTTTTCAGGTTTACAAGAGTTAAATGTTAGAGTTTGATGTTAAAATTACAGATGTTAAATATGTGTTTTTGGAATTTTGCAAAAAGTTTGGTAAATATATATGTGGTATAGTCAAATATGTATTGTTAGTATAAAGTTTAACTATTTTAAGAATAATTGGAAATGTATTATTTAAAGACAAAGTATTGATTCAGGGAGAAATCCGATCGCCAGTTAATGGGGTCAGGAAGGAATTATTTTTTTTCCCTCTTTGATACAATTGGACAAGTTTCAATAGAGGGTTTTTATTGTTTGCCTTCCTCTGGATTCAATGCTAATTTAGTTTAACAAGAGTTTAAAAAATATGTTACAAATGAGAAAAAGCATGTTATTGTTAAAGATATTTACTTACTGTAAGTTAATATAGTCCGTAGTTACTTAGTGATAAATATGTATTGAAAAGTGTTAGTATTGCTAACAAAATGTTGAACGAGTGTTTCATATACAAGTTGCATGTTACAAAGTTTAATGTTTGGCAAATATAAGTTGAAAGTTAAAAAAATAAAAAGTTAA